>VXAC01007994.1:86028-154983 GCA_013399225.1 Rhipidura dahli | reverse complement strand
TTTTTTTTTTTTGTCTCATTGCATTTTTAAGGCAGCTGGAATTGAGAGGAGACTCCTTGACAGATGAAGAGAGGCTGGTCCTACCCAACTTGACAGCACCACTTTAACAGGATCTCCCTTGGAATCATTAATAAGCAGCTCGAGAAATCGGGATGCCAGGGCTGCAAACACTCATGGAGAACGAGGAGGTGCTTCAAGAGCCCTCTGTATACCAACTTTTTGATGGGAAATCAGAGACAAGGCTGGGTACGAAGTGCTGTCAGATACTTGTCCTGTTGAGAGGAAAACGTCTCAGTGCCTGAAGAGCCCACGGCCCCCTCGCCTCTCTCCACATCTGCCACAGGGACAGTTCAGAGGAAAGGCCACCCAGACTGCCCTCTTCCCAGGCTTCAAGCAGAATAATAGATACCCTTTTTCAGCAGCACACAGGCTCTTTCCTTCTCCCGCTCCAGTTTTCCAGCGGTGGGAAGCCCGGCCGTGCTGCTGGAGACTCCACAGGAGGGGATGCTCACGTGGCAGGAGGGGGCTCAGCTGGAGGGAGGTCACCTGCCTGCCTTCCTGCTCCCTGCTCCAGCCAAGGGCCTGCCTGCAGCTTCAAAGGCATGTCCTGAAACTCTCTGGAACAGGAGACTCATTTTTCATGCCGAACGAAATGAAAACCCCACTGTTACCTCATTTACATCTCAATGCTGGTAAGTTATAGATGGCTATTATTTATAGACATGTAAGACATCCATGTCTTATTCTGTGGGATACAGTAAGAAGAAAAATACCCATCTTTCTGTTCACCTTTTCTGGATTGTTTCTTTTTTTTTTGTTGTTTCCTTTTTTTTTATCCTTTGCTCAAGTTTGACTGTTGCTGAGAATTTGCAAACAAATAAAGGAGTGAACAGCCCCATAAAAGCTGATTGTTTCCTCCTCCTGCAAAGATTGTCTTTGTGAAGAAGATTAAAAATCCTTCCATGCTGCCGAAGATAAAGGTATCCCTGGGCGAGAATAAGACATAAAAGAGGTTACTACACACATCTCTGGGCTGTGTGGACTGCTAATTCGAGCTGCTGTCATCCCTGCTCGTCCATCTTTGCTCTTTCTTCCCTCTTCCCACAAAACGAAAAGCTGCCTTTGCTGAAGGCAGCATTGGCAGCAACAGTCAAGCCCCGGCCGAGAAGATTTGCTTTCCCAGCTGGCTGCAGGGAGACAGGCTCTGTGGGACCATCCATAAAGGAAACACATCTGCTCCCAGCTGGAATGGGAGGTGCACGCTCTCTCCTCCCTCCGTGGCATGGCTGGGTCGTAGAAGAGCTTGCACTTGGAGTTGGAAATTTTGTGTCACGATGAACTCACCACTTGGACTCCAAAAAGAGGTGCAGAGACAGAGACCCTGACCCTAAAAGCTTCAGGGATAATCCCATGATGGCATCCTTCACCTGGCACTGACTGCTAAACCAGCAACCCATTGAGGCTGAGTTCGGAAAAGCTCCACAGAAAGCCCTGGGGAACTCTGAAACCTCAAAAGACCTGTTCTGGGGGGTTCAGGAGGTTCCTCCTAAACACATACAGGAGCAGGGCCACCTCCTCCCAGTCTCCATGGCTGGAATTAAATCAGGTGCAAGAAGAAGGGAGCAGCCACTCCATGCCAAAGTGTGCCTGGAGCCCATCAGGGCTTTTACCCAGGGACAGTCCTGTGAGCCCAGAAGGAACCACCAGGTCCCTCCTTGGTTCAGATGAAGGAAGGCCACACCACAGGGCAAACTCCAACAGAGTGGTTCTTTCTCTCCCTGCCCTCCCGAAGTGCTTCGTCAGGATTCATTAGAGGCACAGCAGGTTTTACTGGTACCTGCACTATCAGCAGAGTGGCCGCTTTTCTTCTTTACTGACAACCTACATTGAGTGTAACAGATTGAAAAGGCCTCCAGATTCAAAGCCTTGTAATGACTCTCCTCTCCCTTTCTCCTTCCCTCTTTCTATTTAATGGCTTTCACTAAAGGGACAAGGTAAATTTTTTTTCCTTCCATGTTGAGCAAAGCATGGAAGAGATTATCATTTTCTCTAACCTTCAACCCCCCTCCACCAGCTCCCTGTTGCATCTTATTTCTTCTTCCCCAGCATCTGGGGGTACCACCACGAACAGGCCACCAGAGATGATGAGACTGCTTAAATAGATTTCAATAGCTGGGAGCTTGATGGACTTCATAGGGGAGGAAAAAATTGATCCATTCAGGCACAATCAGATCCTTGGCTCTTCCTTTCCAGGGCCAAGATGAAGAGCTTTTTTTAGGCTGGCCCCAGGAAAACATTTATTTCTCTCTTTCCAGCCCTGATGAGTTTAAGTAGATGGACAGACAATGCTTTGTTTAAAAAATGCCAAGCAGATTAAAATCCAGCCTGGCACACATTTCTTCACTGTTAAGCAGCCAAGCCCGTAGTCTGACTCTAACACAATTTCCCTCTTTTTCTGAATGATGGAATTGCTTTATTAATTGCCAACCTCTACAAATGTGATCTTCTTGAGTAGTTTTGGAGTATAACAGGGAAGGGGAGGAGAGCTGGAGCAGCAGCCCTCCAGAGACCCCAGCTAAGGCTGATTGATCAAAATCACTTGAATTTCCCCTATTATTAAATACAAGAGTGCTCCTGGTTTGTCTCGGAGATGCAGGGAAAGAACTAAAAAGGAAACAGCAGCTTATAGCAGCAGCGTCCAAGGAGGTGCTTGTATTAATACTTTTTCTCTTATTTTGCTCTCATCTGCATCAATCTGCGATGGTTTCACATAAAAATCCTTTTTGGCAAGCATGAGATCAGTTCTTTATCCTTGCCTTGCATTTGTACAACACACTTCAGATCAAGGGGACCCCAGCAACTGATGGAAGGGACTCTCTTCCTCAAGCTGAGCATGCTGAAGGTGCTTCCCATGGGAATTGTGCAGAAAACGAGATGTGCTGGCTCCTTATCCCCACAGGTGTGGGGGGCACAGGTACCAGCCAAGGCTGGGCGTGGTGAAGAGGAGCACGTTCAGATTCTCTGTAGCTCAGGCAGGGGGACAGTGGCTGACAGGGAGAATGCACACAAGGGAACATGGGAAGGATGGAAAAAATAAGAGCACAAAGAAATTCATCGCTTCCCCCTTCCGAATGTCTAAAAAGGGTGTTCAAGTCAAGAGAAAGACCTCAAGATCCCCAGAATTACCCTTTTCTGAGTATGTCAATATCCTGTGCTGGGACTGAAAACCAGCCAGGAAACAAGAACTGCATGAATTGTGAAAGCTGGGGCTTTCTCTTGCAAGAAGTTTTAATTTAATGTTTGATTCTTTTGGGAGGGAGAGGGAACTTCTGTTGGGCTAAGAAATGCAATACGTGCGGGTTACGAACGGTCCCTGAGAACACAGAGGATTTTCATGTTTGCTCTGCTGATTCCCTCTCTGGCCCTGTGCATATTTAATTATCACCAGCTCTCTCTCAGGCAGAGGTTTTGAACATGGTCTCCTGTATCCTGGATGGATGCCCCATGAGGAAGCATTTCCTACCTGAAAAAGCTCCATAAAATGTGTCCAGCCAAGCCCCCCTTCCTTCCTTCACATCTTGGAACATCAGTGATAGGCTGAAGCCTCAGCACAGATGAAAGACCTATCCAAATCCTCCTGCTGGAGCCCTCTGGGCATTCCAAGGCTTTCCCAAGCCATTCCTTTGATGGACACAGAAAATGAAGTCAGTGATACTTCTGCTGACCCCTTGCCCTCTTTATTCTTCAGCACCCAAAAAGCTCGTGAGCGCCTTTGTCTACATTCCCATTTTGGTAAGGTCTCCCCTTTATATTTCTTCTCTGCCACAAGCACAAACCTGTTCATTCAGTTCCCATCATCCTGGAGATGCCCCCTCAACTCCCACAACCCAGATCCAGCACTGAAACCCTTCCAGACAATTCACCCAAGACTCTCCTCACTCTAAAAAAAACCATCTCTAGAGATGGTGCAAAACCTCACAAAGGGTAGCCATGGTTGTTAAAGCATCTAATTAGGTAGTTTCTCATTACTAAGGCTGATTTGATTTAAGCAGCTCCCTGGCTCAGACTCTGGGATGTAACAGCATGCTCTGAATCATCCCTGGCCCATCTGCTCCTGCCTTTGCCCTTCCCCACTTGAAGATAGGATAACACACCAAGCTAAATATTTAATGGGAGTGCTAATTGTTAAGTAAAGCTGGGGATGAGGGAGTAGCTTTTCCTTGGGTGAGGATGACTAAACTGGGTTTGTGCTGATGGGATACCTATCCAGCCCAGTTGCGCGCTGGTTTTGTGCTGGGTGCTGCGCCCCAGGATGGGAACACCAGGGCTGTGGGGAGATGGTGCCGGGCACTGAGTCACCACTGAACACAGCTTGCACCAGAACAGCGATAAAGTGTTGGAGCCCAGAGTACAGAGAAGATTTCTCTGCCTGATTTGAAGGATTTTACCCCGCTGGACAACACTGGTTTTGACCTTCGTCCGTGGAGAAAACTGCCAACCCTCTGGGAAGAATTAGAATCTACACTGGTGTGAATTAGGTGATAGAACATTATGGAAGATTGTCACAGGGTGAAAAATTTTTCTTTAGAAAATTAATTAATTTTTTTTAGAGTTTTTGGGTTTGTTGATATGGTAAATAGATAAAAGGTAGAAAATCCAAAATGGAGGTTAGTTGTCTTTTTCAGACTTTCTTCTTCTACCCCTCCACATTCTACAGTAAAGTTGGTTCAAGGTGATTGGATCAAGAATTCTGCAGTTCCTGTCTGTGTGACAGAGTGATTTACTGAATATTGGTGGAAAAGTAAAAATATCTTTCGTTTCAAGTTTTAATTGGATCGTTTACCTTTAAGAAGGCCGTGTAATCTTGATAAGTTTTGGCTTTTCCTGCATTCTCTGCTGTGTGCTGTGTCTGAGTCATGTCAGTGGCTCTATTTCTCTGATAAAAACTTAATAAACATCTATCTGGAGCACAGCCTGGAAGTCCCCATTCGTCTCCTTCTCCCCCATCCAGGGAGTTTTAACTAAGGCAAGGACATAATTACAGCACAGAAAAGCATCATTATAGGAAGAGCTTTTGGGTGGTTCTTTCCAGGTGAAGGGATGGAAGAAATCCTTCTTGGAATGATGCTTTGGAGCTCTCAACCAGGTCAAGGCAGCTGAACCCACAGGAGCAAACCCAGCCTCAGAGCGCGAGAGCGATCGGGGTTGGAGCGGCAGCTCCGTGGAGCTGTGCCAAAACTGCTCCTTCTCACCTCACTAGGATTTTCCCAACAGTTTGCAGATCCCGTCAACAGCAGATAAAAACACCCACCAACGTTCCAGGGCCAGATGGTAGTCCAAGTTTATGAAAACTGCGATTTGTTTTCATGGAAACTAGTAAAAGGATGGTGGGCAAACCTGGGAAAACACAGCCCACCCTTTGGGGAAGAGGGTGTTTTATGGACAGATTTGGTTGCCACCTCTGTCCCACAGCTGATGCAGCTCAGGAGATGGGAGCTCACAAAAGGTCTACCCAGCTTCAGAGAGCAGCTGTGGGATCCAGAGTCCACTGACTGAAATTCAGCCTGAATCAGGGAGAAGAGGAAGAGAGGTATTTCACATAACACATCAACTTTCCAGCTCATCAGGAGAAAGAGTTCATTGCTGAGCCTTCATTACCAGAGAATGAAATCATGGGCTTGCTCCCCATGCCTGATGGAGGAGCCCCAAGAACCACCAGGGTCCATCCAGCGAGTGAAACAACAAATAAAAGACTCTTTATCAGCTTTGTGTCCTACACGGATGTAACTGGCTTCATTCTCTGCATTTATCACCAAGGAACAGGTAAAAATGGACCATCAGGTAGAGCTTCTCATGCACTAGGCTTTCCCTGGGGCACTTCCACAGCTCTGGCTGATCTCTCTCCCCAGAAACTGCCCCTGTGGCACAGGGTTGGTTTTGGCTGGATTAATACCAGCCTGATCCCCTGAGAGCAAGGCCTGCGGCACAAGCAGCAAAAATCCTGTTGGTGGTGGTGGCCCCAGGCCAGGAGTGACGTCAGTTCCTGGAGAAGACTCATAAATTTCATCTGAGTTTCCTTCTGCTGAGTTTTCCTTTTGCTTACAGGGGATCTGCAATGCTTCACCTGTCACAGCAGCTCCCAGGGACTCACGTTCTGATATCATAAATTTGTCATCACCATGACATCACTGACAGACCAAGCACGAGGAGGAAGGGCTCCAGGGCTAAGCAAAGGACCTGGTCTCTAACAAATGGCAGTGATTCACCACACCAAGATGCCCCCGGGAAGCACTCCAAAATGGGGAAAAAGCCCAGATTTATCTTTTCTTTTTGTTGCCAAAGTGAGTCCTGGTCAGTGTGAACACATTGCTTCCAAGAGCACTTGTGTCTCTCCAAATTCTGGAGGTTTGCTGATGTCCTGGGTTTATTTTGTTTCCAAGAACTTCCATCCCTCCACATGACAGCTGAGCAGCTTTATGAGTAAAGAGAGATTTTGGAGGAAAACAGGTCTGTGAGTAGGCAAGACCCCCTCTGAGGTTGTCGTGGTGCAGCACTTTAGCCTGGTGATAACTTCCCTTAATATATCTGCATAAAATGAAAGGGAAACGCTCAAAAAACCTAAATCCCAGCATTTCTGGGGGCAAGGACCCTGTTATTTCTAGAGGCTGGAGTCAGCCTTGTTGAATTCCTGCGGATCTTCCTCCTTACAGCCACTTGCAAATGTTGATTTTTTTTTTTTTTTTTTTTTTTTTTTTTTCATTTTTCCATCACTGCTCTCCCAGTACGAGAAGCAGCTTTGGGGCCAGGTGTGTGTTTGCTGGCACCACTGAGTGCCATCATCTGGGAGGAAAGCAGGGTGGATTTGGGACTGCTTGAGGATCTAAGAATAGTTCTCCTTGTCCCTTGCCCTTGAACAACTTCTTCCACGAATATCCCAACACTTGGACAAGTCCAGCCTGGCACCAACACATCCTGCAGACTGATCCTGCTGCCTGCCCTGTTTCAGTGCTGCTACTCCAGGATTTCTTGGCAGGTTGTCTAGAAATCAGCAACCAGCCCCACAGGAGAGTAGCTCTCAGGATAGAAAAGCTAAAAAGAGTTCTATGGCACAGCCTGTGATTTTCTGAGGGATATTTGGCTGCTCTCTTGTGCTGCTGCATGGTAGGAAAGGGCAGGAAGAGGACATAATTCTGCTCTAACTTGCTACATCATCAGATTTCATTAAAATATTCTTCTGCCACATCTTTGTAATTTTTCATTTTGGAGGCAAATTTATTAAAGGTGTACTTCAGTCTGATTAAATTAAATAAGTGGCATTAGCAAATAAAGGGCTTTTTTTTTTTATCTCGGCACACTGCAAAAAAAAAAAAGAAAGGGGGAGAGGGGGAGAAATTTCTGTGATACAAGCAGCTATTTAATACTATAACTGAAGGGAAGGAAATTCCATTCTTCATAAGCTTCCATTCATTATCCTCCCCTGGCCCTACTCTGGAGCCTTGCAGCAAAAATACCCCAAATGTAAAGCAATATAATAGCCTGTGTTTTCCAAGATAGGCAGGAGTACATTTTGCACACAAACAAACCTTCCTAGTACTCCACCAGCTCCTTCCTTAAGTCTCCCTGTGTGGCTCTTAACTTCTCATACTTATTTCACGGCTATTTCCTGGTCCAAGATGGCTTTGAAAATGAGGCTGAAAAGGTTTCTCAGCTTATTTTTGTTTTGATTTCTGCTAGGCAGCAGGAAAGGGCAGGCACTGCATTCTAAAATTCAGGACTTGCCTTTGCTACCTTGCCTTAAAAGGGCCACTTTGCCAGTGTTTTTCCCTTCACAGTCTCTCCCAGATCCATCATAGCTAGGTTTCAGGTGGAAAAATAGAATGTTTGGCTGATTTCTTTCCCCTTAGCCCTGCTAAGGGTATCTGAGTAATCCTAGGGCTGGGAGCACATGAGCATTTTTTAAGCTGTTTGCAAACACAACTGTCCTAGCGGGATGCTCTGATGCAGCCAGGGTAGGAAAAGGAAGAAGGGTTTCCAGAGCCATCCAGGTTCTCTCCTCTCCTTCTTGGCACAGAGGGGCAGCTTTTACTTCCCCCACCACCTCCCCTTCCCTAAAGCCACCCTGCTCCTGCCATCCAATCACCCAGGAAGGAAGGACATCGGGGTCCTCCAGCTGTGGCAGCAGGAGGTGATGCCTGGCCTTGGGGCTCAGAGGTCTCCAGGCCCTTGCTGCCAATAGGAGGCAACTCATCCATGACAAACAGAGGGAAAACTTGGGAAGTTTATTGGATTGAGAGCTTCCCATCTGTTTCTGCCACAGTCTGCCCTGTCTCTCCACTGCCAGTAGCTGGAGACAATCAGGAAGGAAGCAGACAGACATCCAGCACCCCTCATCCCCACAAAGGAAAATCCCTGTGGGTTTCTCCTGATGGGAAACAGCCAAAAAGGCATTGCACCCTTCCCTTCTCCGTTCAGCAGTGACTAGGCGGAAAACTGCTGAGCCAAAGGCATGCATCCTTCCCAGAGCTCCACTCCCTCGGGCACGTGTGGAGGCAGGAACACACACAGCAGGTGTGTCTGCTGTATGTCCCCTTCAAATGCCACAAATTCTCTCTCAGGTCACTTATTTCTCCAAAAAAAGCAAAACCACACTGGCTGGGGGGACACAACCACCAAGGACTTGCATCCCTGGGGATGACAGGCAGGGACACTGAGCAGCCAAAGCTCTGCTACCAAGGGGACTGGGTCCCGAGGCAAAATCAACCTCACCAGCTTTGCCAGCAGAGCCCAAACCTCACCCTCCCTGCTTGCCAAGACCAGCAGATGCAGGGCTGAGGGAGCTGGGATGCCTCGGGAAGCACTAAGCTCAGCTTTGGAAGGTAAGGCACCTCCACGTTCCTTACGTGGCTTCATCCAGTGTGAAAAGCTGAGCACACTTTTGAACAGCATTAATGATCAGTCATCAGCTCCTTGGAAGATTTCCACAGCAGCATTTGACTCCTGGAGAGTGATCAAGTCGGTGAAGACTTGCCAAGTTCTGGGCACTTGGTTGGTGGAAAAAACATTCAGTGCTTCAGGGAAGACTCACTCGGTGCAGCTTTTGATCCCTTCCAGTCCCAAGATATTTAAACAAAAATAACCCTTTTCTCCCCTCTTCCTCCCAACCACCATTCCCCCACATTTAACAGCAGAGAAGGAGGCCACACGTGGGTTTGGCACATTTCAAGTAGCACTGTTTTTAATGGAGTTGATCCCCAAATGTCATAAGCCTATTGTTTTCCCTGCTGGTCACACCTCTACCTGAATTTTAGGCTGTTCCCTAAATGTCACAATTTCTCTGCTTCCCGCAACTCTCTGCTGTTATTGGTTATTGTCTTTCTGAGAGGTAATTTTTTATCTCACTTCTCCCCAAAATGTCCAATTTTCTCCAACTCTGGTGCCCCCTGAAGCAAACGTTCCCTGTGCCTCTGGTTTCACCTAGTAGGGGAACAGGCAGCGGGGGAAAAAACACCTTGAGGGGAAAAAGATTTCAGAAAATAAAATAAGAGGTTTGTTGCTGCCCAGACCTTTTCTTTTACCTTCCTCTCCCAATCTCTGCCACCCAGGGATTTACTGCCAGAGCCCTGGTGTATTTTGTATTCAAAGCCACAGAACACTCAGCTATCAGAGTTAACAATTTTGCCACTGTCAGCCACCTTTGCCAAAACCTCACACACGAGTTGGACACATGCCTGGTTTAACCAGCTTCTTTTGGCCCCTGCTTCATCTTCATCCCATGATGGGATGGATGCACAACCTCTCGCTTCTTGCCCTGAGCATCCTTTGCTGGCTCCCTCCCTCCCTCTATCCTACAAGCCTGTGTGTGTGGGGGGAGGAAGGAAAATCGGGAGCAGTGCTGAGCTTTTCCATCTGGAAGGCACCAGAGGGGCTGGCAGCAGCTGGAGCATAAACAGCCCTGCCATTTCCTTGGAAAGACTCAGGATCCAGGGGAGGATGGGATGGGGGGAGAAATACAGAATTAAAAAGGAAACCTGGCAACAGCAAGAAGACAAGGACTTCGGAAGTGGTGAAAAACCCTGTTGGAGTTGGTGTCCCTGAGAGTAAAGGAAGAAAATTGAGATCTTGGAGTAAGGAAGCAATCTCTAGGAACATCCTTCTACACCGTGGGACCCAGACACTGGATGGCTGAAGGGAAAGGAGATGTGACCCATCAGAGGGGTCCCTCCCCACTAACAGCACTCCTCTCCCACACAGGACTGTCCAGAAATGTAGACAGGAAGAGCTGGGAGATATTTGGGTGCTCTGGTAGCAGAGGGTTCATTCAGCTCCAAGGACAGCTCCCCACCTGCCAGGGAGCAGGTCCCAGCACCCTCACCTGCACTGCCAGTGAGGACCATCCTGACCTGCCCCTGGCACATCATCTCTGAAAGAGAGAAGTGTTAATTTAAACACCCTCATGTGCTTTTGAGCTTTTCTACACCCTCTGAGAAAGGACCTCACTCTTTGCTCTCACTTCAGGTGCTGGCCAAAGGTCTGAGGTTTGTCCCTCTTGGACTATTCCATCCTTTTCCAGCAAGATTCCAGCCCAGAACCACCTGTGCCAGCCTTTTAATGGTATTTGGGCTCTGCAGGGAGAACACCAGCTCCACACCACCCAGAGTCCTGGAGAAAGACCCCGTGGAGGTTCTCCCGCTGCAGAGGAATGAGTGTGGCACAGGAAAAATCCAGGATAGGACAAGCTCTAAGGAAAAATGCTCTAATGCTGCTCCCTCCCCAGCGGGCTGAGCTGTAAGCAGGGCATAAACATCCCTCAGGTGTTGGCAGCATCAGCTGTGTCACACACATCTCTTGGGCACGTTCGCTCCGGTGCTTTATTCCCCCGTCGGAAAAAAAAAATACTTTTTAGAGCAGTACAAAACTGATTAGATCAAGGCAAGGGGAAAGAGTGATGGAAAACAGTGAACAATAAAAACCTGGGAGCAGGCAGGAGTTTCTTGGAGGAAAAGAAGAGAAAATAAAGCTGATGCTT
Organism: Rhipidura dahli; assembly: GCA_013399225.1. Taxonomy (NCBI): domain Eukaryota; kingdom Metazoa; phylum Chordata; class Aves; order Passeriformes; family Rhipiduridae; genus Rhipidura; species Rhipidura dahli. Next base: position 143,957 of record VXAC01007994.1, on the reverse strand, counting down.
TCAAGATTAATGACTAATGACAAATAATTGTGGCTGTGGAAGAGCAACAAGAAGGCAGGATGGAAACAAGATCCAGACAAGAGAACTAGGCATTAGGTCTGATGGTGAATTTAAGGCCATTAATTCATAATTGCAGCCATTACTGCCAGGAGTTTCAAGTGAGTCCAGCAACATTAAGAGCTGCTGGATGCGGTGCCTTTCTGAAAGAATCTGGCTGTTATTTAGGGTTCTAAGTAAAGGCTGAACTGCTGTGAAAAAAAGGTAAAAAGGTAAAAAATATAATCTTCATCTCATATAACGGGTGTTTACAGGAATCTCTGCCCTGAAGAAGGAAGGAATGAGGGTAGACAAGACACGTTCCCTCCATCCCCCTTCTCCAGGCACAAAATGAGCCACTTTTCCCACATTTATGAGCTCCTGGGCTTTTATTTCCCCCCATGTGAGGAGCAGATTCTCTGTCTTTGCCAGGTACTTCAGGAAGCAGCAAACACCAGTCCCAGCAGCTGAATGTCCCCGTCCTCCCTCACTTCGCTTTTTCAAAGGGGAAATCAAAGTATTTCATGACATCCAGAGGTCTGTTCCCAACAGCAAAGGATAAAAGGCAGGGCACCAGGTGAAGGAGGGTGGTTTTCCTGTGGTTTGAACAGTGTCAGTCCTTCTAAGGAGGGGGTTAATGTGCTGTCTGTAGCACATCCCTGTGAATGGCATCTATTTAATTTAAGGAGAAAAGTAACAATTCACTGTGGCGAGCAAAGCCTGTCCTGCCCTATGTCACCCAGGATCTACAAAACAGACAGTTTTGCTCTAATCCTGGAATATTTACAGCTGGAAATGATGGAAACAGAAGTAACACAGTTAAATCTCAAGCAAGGAAGATGTGTCCCTCTCAGATCTTGCATTCACAATAGGCAGAGGCACTCAAACCAGCCTGACAGGGTACACAAGACACTTGGCAGCCTGGCAAAGCTTTGTTACTCACAGAGATCAATCAAAGCAAGAGGGAGACTTGTCAGGGAAGCGTGGGATCAGCTGTTGTCCCCTAGTCTAACTACGGTCTTCTCCTCTCCACTTTATTCACTCCATCCTTTTGGTTTTTTTCCTAGTGGGGAAACCAACCTGAGGCTCTTCAAGGCATTTTATCCATCTAACATTCTGGCTGCTTTGAAACCAGGAGGTTCCATCAGTCCCTTGCCAAGCACCTCCCAGGAGAGGAAGGGTGATCATGGCACAGGAGTCATCCCTTCCTCTTCACCCACATCTGAGTGAACGACTGACGGGAAAGCACCCTTTCCTTCCCGGCCTTTGGCTTCTCCTCCAAACCTTTTCCCTCCCTTTCTAATGGGCATCCAATCCCGTTATTTTCCCTGTGCTTGGAGCACATCAAAACCCACAGCTAGGAAACTGTATATGATGCACAGAGAAAACCACTTAGAGTGCCACCTGAGAACCTCTGATGTCACAGTGAGGAAGAAGAGGAGGGGGATTAAGGCAAGACTTCTTTTCCACATTCATTCCTTTTTTTTGTTGTTGTTGTTTTGTTTTGCTGATAATCCTATTTTTAAACGTGCCCACCAGATGTTCCCCGTATCACACTCGGCACAGCCAGATGGCTTCAGACTCCCTTCCCCATCGTGTATCATCAGCTCCTGATCATCTCACTGATGTGTAATGGCCTCGTCAGAGGAGGAACGAGCTGCTCAGGGTAATTGTCTGTGTGCTCCCGAACATCTGCACAGATGTAACTCTGTGACACGTCCCTGCTTTCAGAGCCCGCAGTCCCTGGTGGGAGAGCAGCTCCCCCTCCGCGACGCGCTAAGCACCCGCTAATTACTGCGGGACATAAGCAGCCTGTGTCACTACAACTCCAATGCCACCGCGCCCAGAGACCACCGGCTCAGCTTCTCACAGCCTGGCTTTAGCAGAGTTAGGTCCTGCCACGGGGCACAGGTGGGATGGAGGGAGGAAAAGAGGGATGGGCCAAGCTGCTTCACGGCCCAGAAAGAGGCATTTGCTGTTCAGAAAAGAACTGGGACAAGACACTTCGGGACTATGACCAGAATCTGGGAATGCCTGTGCACAGTCAAAGTCCTGTCACCAGCTGCGTCACCTTGTAGAGCACGCCCAGCACCCTGAGGATGTGATTTGGTACAGGTTTGAGACTCACTGCAGCCTGATCTTACAGCAAAAAGAGCAATGCTTAACATAGAACTATAAGAAACACCAGAATTAGGAGGGATTTTAATCAGTGGTAAGGGCCAGAGAGTTCAGGACAGGTTTTTGATGCCCCAACAAGGTGAGGAAGCTGTGGTGGGCAGAAGTACTCTTCAGCTACGTTGGAGATGCAGCAAAGCCCTCTGACTGCTGCTGGTGCAGGAGCAGGAGAGGAGGCAATTTTAGGAAGCAAATAAAATGGAAATAGCAGAGCAGATGCAAAGGGATCCTTTCTGATAGGCAGGTGACAGTATTAACAAGCTGGCAGCTCCCCTGGTGTCCCAGCTTCTGAGCCAGCCTCAGAGGAAAACTGACAGGTAGGTCAGCATCAAAAAGCACACATGAAGGGAAGGAAAAGCTTGTCTCTCCAAACCTCCCCATCCAATTCCTCTCCCCAACACCCAGCCGAGACAGTGGAGCCCAAATCCAAAGCTCTTCCCTACTCTATTTCCCTCTTGCTCAGGGCAGCTCTGGGAGGGCAAAAAGCCCCAGTTCAAGTAGAGGTCAGGGATGAGGCCGTGCTTCAGAGGGGACAAATCCCCAGGATCTGGAACAACTGGGCCCCTCCAGCAGCTCCAAAGGGCTCGGAGCAGGACCGGGAGCTGTGCCCACGGACAGCGGGGCTGCAGAGAAGGGAGCAAGGGGAGAGAGCAAAGGGTGTCCATTGATATAATTGACTGCTCAACTAATTAAAATTCCTGGGCTGCTAATTGGGGCCGGGATCAGCCTGCTGAATGCTCCCCTCAGCGGCTCAGCTCAGAGAGAGGGGAGCCTGCATGGCAGAGGGGGGGATCAAAGTTTGAAAGCAGCTGGGCCCCTCGCCAGGGCTGGCAGAGCCCAGAGCTGTTTTGTCTGACTGATAAGAAGTTGCCAAATCACTTCTGACAAGTGAAGGGGACTGGAAATAATGGGGGTCTGTGAAAAGCCCAGGGCGCAGATGGGGGGGATCCATGAGATAATGAGGAGGGCAAAGCCCTTGGAGGGCCAGCAGCTTCCCCTCTCCTGGTGAGGCAGCAGGACTGGGGCACAAGGGGACAGGGAGGAGGCTGTGGGGGACATCTGTGTGACACCCCAGTCAGTACCCGGCCTGGAAAGGCAGAAGGAAAGTAGGAACAGCCTGGAGCTGCCAGGAGCACTTGGCACTCCTGCTCTGCCCCAGCTCCAGTTTTTAGGAGTGGTCTCCAAAAGCCTCATGCCACAGCACAAAAATCCTTGTCACTTTTCCAGTTCCCACCCCGGAGTAGGGATTTTCCACATGTTGCCCAGATGTGGCAGCAGCAGCTCTGACACCACAGCTGCTCACCTGATCCAAATAAACTCCACATCCCTATAGGATCCAGGTGCTCCGGCTGCACCAGGCATGGGAAATCAGCAATCAGACCGCAATAATTAACGTGTTAATTTGCATACCAATACCCCAAATATTCTCCACCTCGTGTATCCCTTTCACAATGATGCAGTATCCAAATCTGGAGCACGTGTGAGTGCACACAGCCAATTTCTTTCTATTCAGAAAAAGAAAATTGCCTTTTTTTTTTTTTTCATGTCAACATGCTCTGTGTAATATCCTGTGGGTAATTTTAGTGCCTAATGCAGCATCCACAGTACCCTCACCTCCTGGGAAATCACATGGGTGCCCTCTTAGCCTTGATTTGGAGAATAAAAGTCCCTCTAATACTCTGGAGACATGTAGGAGATATAACTCGATTCTTGGAAGCACGAATATTGGAATACATTTGATCCAAACCGGAAAGAAGAGTGAGGATGCATCACTTTTGAGATGATCACCAAGCAGTCAAAAATGCCATGGAAAGAGAAAAGACGCTGGAACCAACAGCAAGTTTCTCACTTTTCCACAGGATTTCACACCTGTCTCATAACCATGACTTTCAGGTTGTTTCTTCCAGACAAAAATGCCCAAGTTGCATGAGCTTGGCCTTCCTCATGCCCAGACACAGACCTGGTGGGCCTTCTCCCCACTGACCCTAACCTTCAGTTTCCCTTGGGATGGGCTTTCCCTGGAGCAGAGCTCCCAAGGACAGCTGCATATTCCTTGCTCATACAGGCACTGCACCCCACTATTTTTCAGGGAACCTGATTCATCACTCTCCTCCTCCACAGAGATTCTGCATTGGCAGGGACCAGAACACAGGGGCAAATATGCCCATTTTTCATCATTTCAGTGATTGTTTTTGAACACAGGAAAGAGGATAACATTACTTTAACCCATGAGTGGCTGCAGGCCAGGGAACTGTTGGATGCCACAATTTCCCAGTGCTCCTCACAGCCTTTTTTTCCAGCTCCATCCAGCTGGTTTCAAAGTAGATCTCACGTTGCAGCGGCACTGTGGGGACCTCAGGAGGTGCTGACATACCAGGATTTTCCACATTGAGTAATACAAAAGGATAAAACTTGTGTTTTAGAGTTTACCCCCTCCCTTTTCTTCTCTAAACTTGGATTATGGAAGCTCCAGCTGAGCTCTCAAACAGGAACTGTGCAAGTCACATTCTCAGCTTCAAAGCGTCGCAGCATTTCATGGCAGTTCATTTGTTGCCTGGGTGTTTTTTAAGCCAGAGATTCCCAAAGGAAAACAGAACCTGATTCCCTCTGCTTCAAGCCTCCTCTTCCCTGAAGGGCCACCCTGCTCACAGTGCAAAGCCATAATACCTAAGCTGCTTTTTGCCTGTATTTTCCTGACAAAACCCTACCAACTCAAGTTGGGTGAAGCTCCCCTGGACTCACTTAGAAGGTCTAATTCTCAGATCAGTCTCTGGTATTTCCTTCTTAGGAGCAAAATAACGACAGTGCTTTGAAAAGGAAACTTTCTGCAATTGCAGTGGCAATGCTCCTTTAGGACTAGAAGGGATCATTCTCAAGGTCTTCATCCCCCCCACCCCCCACTCCCCTTTTTGTACAGCAACTCTTCAAAGCCCTGATGGGTAAGTGGGGCTGAGGGCTGCCAGAGGCAGCAGCATTCCCGTGTCCTGCAAAGGAGGAGAGAGGGCACAGAGGGGAAGAGGATGGGGCTGTGGGATTGTCTGCATTTTTCTTAACAGTTTGGGGTCAAGCCTGATCCCCGGTGGGGTCAGCTCTCTTACAGTCCAACACGCCAATGTCAAAGGAGACTGCACTTCCCCCATGGGAGCCTGGTCAGAGGGAGGCTCTGCAGCCCCTTTGGCACCACCAGGGCCAGAGGAGGATGGAGAAAAGCCCAGGGAGGCAGCAGCAGAGAAGGACGCGGTGAAGCTGGACAGAAGCTCACTGGGGTGTGTAGATGCTGTAAGAGCTTCAGCTCTCTAGTATTTTGTGAGAGCTCTGTCTTTCCCATGCAAGTTAACTAAAACAAAGTTACCAGTGTTTATCAATATCCACACCTGTGACTTATTTTTGCCAGATTGTTACGGCTTCAACTAGAAAAACACTTGGGAACCCACCTGTTAGAGTTGGGCCAACCCCCTCAAGGGGTGGATGGCCAGAGAACCAATTACTTTATGCCACCTAGCTCACTTTGCAAACTAACATATAAAAACCTTGGGAAAAAACCCATTAAACCCCAGCTTTGTCACCTTTTCTGTTGACCTGGACTTCGTGTGGTTTTTCTATGCATCACAACAGCGACAGGAGTGGATGCACAGGACCCATCCCCTGCCCCGGGGGGACCCACCCATGGGCACCTCTCAGCACCAACATCCCTTCCTGTAGAGCACCAGGCTACATCCACCATCGTGGGATCACTGAGACACGGTCTGGGAGCAGACTGGCGTAGGGAGGATGTTAAGAGTCACAGTAATCACCCAAAAATTCCCTCTTGTCATCTACAGGATGCTCCTCACCAGCAAAACAGCCCCAGGAAACTGGACTCATGGTGATGCTACAGTGCTCTGCAAAGTGTTGACACCTCTGGTAAGAAAGAAGGGAAGGAAATGAGGAAATCTGTACAGCTGGACAGCACCTAAACATGCCACACACTAGAAAGAGATGTGGGCAAAACAGCAACTGAAAGGGAGATGGAGAGAAAGGGAAGCTGTCCGTGCTGCCCAGCTCACACGGATGGAGCGGGATGCTCACGCAGCCAAAGGCAAAGCAGAGATAAAATAGGAAGATGTCAAAGTTATTTTTTTCAGAATGTAAGCTCCATTACACAAGGCAAAAGGTGCGCATTAAGCGCAATAAAAAAAGAAGCTTTTATAGAGATGAATTTGTCTGCCCCATCCTCCTCAAAGCAGAGGTTATAAATTGTGATGGATCACATATGTTTTTGGGAAGTGAAGGCAGCAAAAATGAAAGGGAGCTGGGGAATAGATAAAAATTCTCCAAGCAAAGGGCTTGGGAGATATGCTCCCATCATTTTCTTCTTGCCTCAGAGCTGGTGCCATTCTGATCTGCAGGAGAAGGAAACTTCTCACCCTACAGCTCCTGAATCCACACACTGTTCACAGACCCACAAAGGGGATGAGCCTAAAGCCTGTTGTTTGTGGACTTCAGACCATGAGAATGGGATAAACCATGAAGATCCAGCTGCTGGAATGTGCTGCTGTTATCTGCTTCCACGCATCCATCTTGCCACAAACATTCCAGTGCCCCAATTCCACCAGCAAAGCTGCTCAGGAATAGCAGAGCTCCAAGCAGCAAGTTGGAACAAAAAAAAAAAAATCATTTTTATCTCTCCTCTTTCAAGTTTCTGCAGCAAAAGCCTGTTCCTGTCTGGCCCAGGAACAGATTCGCCTGCCACAGCTGAACTTCGATAATTCCTGATTGACCTCAGTGCGTGAAACAGACACCATTAAAGTGTTCTAAGAATAATTCCCAGAAATCATGAGTCACTGTCTGATTTTGGCAGAAAGGGCTAAAACGATTCAATTATTCACCATGAATTATTCACTGATAATTACACTGTAGTTAGCAATCTCCACGTAGACAGTTCATTACGAGCAAACCACCGGTGTGCAGTTAATATTTCACCAAAAAAGCCCCACTTTTGTTATTGCACGTCATATATAATGAAGGAGAAATATTGGTGGCCATCAGAAGAAATCAGAGAGAGATTAAATGTAGGAGGAAAATGCTGCTATTTCCACTTCTCATACAGCTTTGCAAAGTGCAGCACCAGGCCGAGCATCCCTCTCTCTGGTTTCAGAGCCAGCCAGGATTGCATTCCTTGGATAAACACACAGTGAGGAGAGGAGAAACTGAGAAACTGAGCTGGCAACCACGGAGAAAATTCACCTTTTGCTCTTCTTTTGCTGATGACTGCTGGAAATCTCTCTAAATCCAGGCTCTCCAGGACTGCAGACAGTTCAGTTTTGCTTGTCTGCCTGCGGCTTACACAGAGCTGTTTTGGCAACCAAGCTGCCATTTATCTGCCATTGCACTGGCAGGGCTGGCACAAAAAGCAGGCAGAGAAGAGAAAGCCACCCTGAGAGCATCTCACCAGCCAGAGAAGTGAGGGAAGAGCTCATTTCTCCCACACTTCCAAGCAGGGATTCTGGGTTTTGGCACAAGGAGCCAACTCAGCATAGCTGAGCCAACACCATCCTCCTGCAGGATAACCAAAATAGCCCTTAAAGTCTGCTTTAAGGCTCCATCCCAGGACATTTGTGCTCCTATCTCAATCAGTTCCATTTCCTTTTCCCTCCCCAGCCTGGCCTCAGTGGTGCTGGGATGCAGAAATTAGCCAGGGTGGCTTCTCCCCAGCCCAGTCTTGCCAGCCAGGACAGGGCCCTCAGTAAGAGCTCCAGAACCCACACCAGCTTCTGGAGATATCCACCCACAGCTGAGAGGTTCCAGACTCCTCTGGGAGGCTCTCAGCACTCAGGTAAAAACAGGTGCCCAATGCTGTGAATATAAACTCATTTTGTGGGTTACATGGCACTTGCCACAGGCAGGAGGGCCAGGGCATTGAGCTCCTGTCTCAGAAAGATCCCATTTTTTTTTCCAGCTGTGCTATTTCCTACCCCAAATACAGTTAAGAAATCACCAGGTCTGGCTTGCATGATATCAGAGAACTACACAGGTCACCCACTTTCTAGAGTCCTTGTCAAGTCTGAGAGGGTTTTTAGGGTGCATTTGCCTGGTGACAGCCCTATGAAAATAACACCTTTCAGGCATTCTCCAGCTGGGGAAACACAAAGAGCAGAAAGGTCTGTGTGAAGTGTTCCTGTGAGAAAATTTGACAGGACAGAGAGGAACTGGGATGAACAGGGAGACGCTGGGGTCATTCCCATGGTCTTTGTGGGATTTCAGCACACAGGGCAGGGGCTCCAAAATCATATCCTATTAAGCCATTCTGTGCAAGAACCACTTCCAGACCTTCATCATCCTTCTTGCCTCTCCCCAAACCTTTCCCCACCCTTCTCTCTCCTGCCAGAATCAGTGGCAGGCCACTCACAATGAGGATGTACCCTCTGTCATGGCAGGATACAGTTTACTCTTTTGTTCCTTGTTTTCCCAGTAATTCCTATTGTTTTAGTCACTGCCTCTGTCTGGTGCTGAGAACAGAGTTGTTATTTTCATCCAGCCATCCATTAGAACCACCAGCTCTCATTGGTGGGTGGTAACAGGCAGTGCAGAGCCCATTACAGCCTGTATAAAAATAGGATTGCTTTCTCTCAGGTAAAAGCAGCACAGGAAAACAGCCACCCTGCCCAAAAACTACACAGCTGTTGTCCCCATCCTTATCCTGAAATCCTTAATTCTGCTCTTTCAGAGGGGTTTAATGGTTTCCATACTTTTTTCACTTTGGCTTTTTTTTTTTTTCTGGGTGCAGCTCCTCACATTTCTGTCTCTTTACCTTGGGGAAGTTAAGGCAAAGGACTTTCAAGGATGGAGTTGTGGGTAGTGTTACCTCAGCTCTGTGTTTTAAGGCATTTCTGGAGCTTTTACACTCGTACTCACCCTTTTTCCACACCAGCATTGATTACAGCAAGTAATTGTTTTCTAATTGGCCCACAGCTGCCTATCTATCTTAGATAATTAAAGTGAAGAAGAAGAAGTAGAAATAAGGAAAGAAAACGGAACTTTACTCTTAAGTAGCTGCCTATTGACCGCCTCAATCGATGGGGAGGTCACTCCGGGTACGCACGCGAGCGGGACATGTCCTTGACTGAAACACACACCCTGACAGCCCCAGGGAGGCAATTCCCAGCCTCGCACTCCTGCTTCTGCCAAGTCCCACCATGATTCCTTCTCAGACTCCTCCAGACCCACACCACCACCGCCTTGGGGGATGCCACCCAACCATCCAACTGGGCTCAAGAGGTGACACCATGAAAGGGCCATGGGCTGATTTATCTGGGCTGGCACAAACTCAGTATCGCCAAGATGTCTCCTCCCTTGTCAAGTTGGATTAAAACCAGACAAGGAAAGTATTGACTGCTCAACCTGGAAAATCACAGCCCAGGTCCCGTGCCCAGAGCCTGAGCAGCACAAACATGGTGGATTTCACCTCCAAAGACACCCAGCTGGGTTTAATACCGAGGGCAGCAAGGCTTCTCACTGGTGCTGACACCAGTCATAACCAGGCTCCATGCTAGAAAGCCCAAGGAAATCTCCCACCAAGTACAAGAGCTCAGAATCTGGCTCTGTGATGTAGAAGGAGTTAAAATGCAGCTCCCTGCTAGCTAGCTCAGCAAGAAGGGGTCCTGCAGAGCCTTGGGAAGGCAACTCAAAGCAGCTGGGCAGACATGGCAGGAGGTGTTAGCCCTGACCCAGTCTGAACAGCCAGCACACACCTACACACCTCAGGTGACAAAACCCATGCACAGCACGAAACAAATCCCAGAAAAACATGTCTCCCAGCAGCTCCAAAAGCTGGCAAAACAGCACAGGTAACTTGTCAGAGCTGAGGAGAGAAGCTAACAAGGGGCTGTAGATGACTCTGTTGCCAAAACTTGAGGTTTTGGGCAAGGTGTACAGTTAAGGGCTTGTCCTCTGAAGAGCAGAAATGCTGACTACCTTCCAACATGGCCCTCTCACAGCTCCCAGGTCCTGTGTGTGTGATTCACACCAAGGTCACACACGGGCCCGTTGAGAGGTGATGTCCTAGGGTGACTTTATGAGATGTGTATCCCCCTCTCATCTGCTCTAGAAATCAATTCTGGTGCTTTTCTGTGCTTTTAAACTGAACCTGGGAGGGGGAAGAGGAAAAAAAACCGAGAGAACTTTTCAAAACAATTGTTCAAGGATACAGACACTGCTCTGGGTGCTCTCCTGCTGCGGCAGCAAGAGCATGGAGGAAGCACCCCTTGCTTTTCAGCCACTTTTAGGCTCCTTTCACCAGAGGGAGAGTTGAACTTGTTTTGTTCCTGGGACTTTTGGGGTTTTTTTTCCCTTCTTCTCTTCTGGACTGTTCCACACCATCAGAACACACCAGGAGAATTTTCTTCCAAGGCCCCAGGGGGGGCCCACACCAACCCAGCTCCAAGGAGGAGGAGAGAGACCACACCTACAGAAGGGCTCTGAAATCTTCCCAGGTTTCTCTCCACAGCGAGAGATTTTATTATTTAGCATTATGATCCTTTTCCTGTGTGTTTGTTAAATAAATAGTTTTTTATCTCTTTCACTTTCCTCTGAGGAAAATTTCTTTTTTTCCCCAAACCTGGTGAGGGGAGGGGTGGTTGTAACCTACCCTCCCTCAGAGGATATTCTCCTTCAAATTTGGCCAAACTGGCACAGGTGACTTTCAGCATGCTGCTTCCAAAGACCTGCTGGTGAACTAAACAGGCCCTGTTCAACCAGCCACCCAGGAGCCCCCACATTACATTCTCTAAGCACAAAAATTCAGAATCAATTCCAGCAAAAGTGCTTTTTGACTAAACTGTGTTATTTTATTTGCTCTCCCCTCACCTTCACAGCAAACCATACTGGAAGTGCTCCAAGCAGCAACCTTCTTTGTGTCTGTGCATGTAAAACTTCCAAGTACATGCTAATACAGTTTAATTAGGGATTTACTTCACTGGCTGCATCACTAATACCAGAAACTGCCAGTATTTGCAGCCAAGGAAATGAGGAAAAAGGAAAGCAAGGTTTTCTGTGCTTGTGCCCCTTTCAAGTCCCATGCCTGCATCCCCATCCTTTCAGAACTTGGTGTGCAGGAACACCACAAAGATAACCTTCTCTTTATTTGTACAATTTATTAGATAATCTCCTTCTAATCAAGAACTAATTAAAGGAAGTGAATGCTTGGTTGGAAACGGGGATTAAAATGTGGATAATTATCATAAAGGCTACATTGGTTGTTCCAGCCTTCTCTGTTCTCCTCCTTCCCTCTCCCTATCCCCCAGTCCCTCTCCCAGGCTGCTCCTGATAATGTTCAGACTGTCTCAGAGGGGGTTTGCTTTCACAATGAATTATTTTCTTTTTTGTCTCCCTGGGTAATGTTTCGTTTGGGTGAGAACATTAACGAGAAGTATTTTCTTTTCCTTGTAAATTCATTTAGATGACAATGACAGAAGGTGGGGAAGTGGCAGCTATAAAGAAAAAAAGAGGAAACGGGAACATTAAACCAAAGCTTATAAATTATTTCATCTTCTCCAGACAATCCAGATCTATCACTGCTCTGTGTGCAAGGGGAATTTTTTTCGTTGGTTTTTTTTTTTGTCCAAGAGTTCCTCACAGGCACGAGACATTGATGTATATGGGAGGCTGATGAGAGAGTCTCAGCACAGCTTTTTCCTGCCTGCTCCCCTAGCAAGGACCATTGCCACTGAGGTCTCATCACACAGAGTTATCCAGCTTACAGCCAGCAAGGAAAGCTTTGGTTTAACTAGTCCTGTTTGGCTGAAGCACATTTTTAAGCCTGTGTCTGCACAGGCAGAGTGTCCATTCAGGAGCACTTCTTGCTCAGGCAGAGATCCTGAGGAGCAGGAGGTGATTCAGATCAAGCCACACCACCTTCAAGTGAGGATTTTTAGCCACCTGCATTGGCTGATGTGAGGGTCCATTCCCACAGTGATGCCCTGCAAGCCCAGGGCTGATGAGCCAGCGGAAGGGAAGGGTGGATGCCACGGGAGGCAGAGCAGCTCCTCTCTCCCTGGATCAGATGTTAACCACGAGAACATAAATAACGACTCTTTTAGAAGTTCCCTAGAAGAATAAAAGGGAAAAACAAGAGCAGAACCCTCAATAGTTGGATGCCAGAACAAGACAGGGATGTTGGAACCATAGGCAAGATCAAAATGTGCCAGAAAATTTTTGTGTCTGGATTGTTTATTGCTTAATCCTCGACAAAAGTGCTAAAAGCACAGAAGTGACAGGCAGATTTTACTTTTCTTTACTTCTAAGGAGGAGAAAGGCTCTTCCTGCCTAACCGGTACCTGGCATGTCACAGTCCAACCTGATGGCACATCACCCCTCAGTCAATCCCACAGATTTTAATGGAAGGGGTGCCTAAGGGATGGGACAGCCCCCAGCTGGGAAAACACAGTCCTTACTTACAGAAGCACCTTCAGCTTAAGTGATTCTGCTTTGGGCAGTCTTTCCACCAGTCCTGGGAAGAAGTGATGTTCCAAGGGGCTGGGTGTGCACCAGGAAGGGCACAGACCGGTTTCCTGCTCAAGGCCAGCATCTGTCACACCACCGCTGCCACCAGAGACTGTCCCACTAAATGGGGACAGCTAAACAGACCCTTACAAAAAGAGCACAATTTTTGATGCCTGTCTGACACTTTGCTGTGCCTTAATTGTATCTCCCTGGATGGGGGAGAGAGAGATCAACGGGACCTTCAGTATTCTCTGCTTCCAGACAGTTGTTTATTGAGTCTATCAGAGAAACAGAGTCCCTGACATGACTCAGACACAGCACACAGCAGAGAATGCAGGAAAAGCCAAAACTTACCAAGATTACACTGTCTTTTAAAGGTAAATAATCCAATTAAAATTAGAAACAAAAGATATTTTTACTTTTCCACCAATATTCAGTAAATCACTCTGTCACAGACAAGGACTGCGGAATTTTTGATCCAATCCCCTTAAACTAATTTTACTGCAAAATATGGAGTAGTGAAAGAAGAAGAAAGTCTAAAACCAACAACTATCCTCTATTTTGGAGTTTCTACCTTTCATCTATTTACTAGATTAGCAAACCCAAAACCTCTAAATTTTTCACCCTGTGACAATCTTACATAATGTTCTATCACCCAGTTCACACCAGAGTAGATTCTAATTCCTCCCAGAGGGTTGGCAGTTTTCCACAACGGACAAAGATCAAAAACAGTGCTTTGGAAAAACACCTCTGGCTTAAAGCCAGGCTCAGCTTTGGCACAATTCAAACCAGACCCAGCACAACTTTTCCCCCATGGATTGGGGAACTCCTGATTTCCACGCAGCCCAGAGAGCAGGGCTGTGTACAAACGTACAAGGTCTTGGCAGGTTGTTAGTTCTGAAAAACTGGAACTATTCCACTGCAAAGAGATCTGCAATGCATAAGCATCTGGGCTCATGTGTCTTTCTCATCATCCCTCCTCTGCCTTGAAGTAAGGTCTTGCTCTCTAAGAATCAAGACAAGGAAAACACTCCAACAAAATGAAAAGCAACCTGGCTGGTGATCTATATAAAAGATGACATCCCCAGAAAGCCCCAGACTTCAAAGGGGCAGCTTTCAGTCCATGACTACCCACTCCCTGCAGCCCTCAAGGCTAGTGTCATAATTTTACAGCCATGGGAACCATTTGATCTCTCCAAATGGCAGCCCAGTGGTCTGGGGCACACTTCTTGGACGTCAAAGAAGTCTGCACTGCCACCAGCAAAATTCTGCAGGGGTTGGTTTCTGAAAGGACAGATTGAGGTGAAACAACTGAAAGAGTCAATGGCAGGAGGAGGGGGGGGAAAAGGGTATTTTGAAGGACAGTTGCAGGCTGAGGGACACTGTGGCCTGCTTTGTGCAGAGCTGATGGCACAGGGGGATGTCAGAGGCTCCGGGTGTGTGGTGAATTCACATCTCAAGGACTTTCCCCACTTCACACAGCATCCTGGGGCTCATGTTTATAGCATTAGGGAAAGCACGTGGGACTGCTCACAGGAACACAGGTCTTCTCAGTGCCATCCCAGCAGCACAGAGAAACCTCCATCCTCCTCACCCTCCAGAACACCGTGCATGTCCCAACCCTCCCTCACAACACCCAGGGAACAGCTGAAGGCCAGGGGACACAAGAAGCTGCCAAGATAAGTAATTGGCTGCCTGCTGGTGAGAAGTCTTAATTAGAGGCTTTTCAGCAATGAAATGTTTCTTTGGAGTTTATGTGTTTGTTTTGATGCACACATACTCTAATAAATGGGAATTTATATACATATAGATATGATATATACATATATATCTGCAGATATATATATGTGTATATATATGTATTTTCTTCAAGTTCTTCCTGTCTACAGACATCCTTCCTCTGCTCTGGCAATTAAAGACGTGTATTACAAACAAACACAGCCACCAGCTCCCACGGGTGGGCTCCCACAGCCCCTTTTCCCTATGGCCCAGAGCATCCCTGAGAGATGGGATGGCCCCAGCTTTCCCAGGGCAATGCCATGGATGACCACACTGCTGGAACCCCTTAGTCCAAGAGGGTGAGAAACTTTTCCCCCATCCAGCCTGGAAAACAATAAATTGAGCCAGGTTTTCATATTGCAGGCTGGGGAGAATAGCTCCTGCTAAGCAGGTCACTGGATTGTGCACTGGCTGCAGTTTCTGAACAGACTGGAGATGCTGCACTTCCACAGTTTAATAGAGTCAGTGTTTATTCCTGTGTGAGAGAAACACTCCATTATCTGCCTTATTAATTGTTAGTTAAGTAATGGGAAGGTGCCCAGAGCAGGAGATGAGCCCTCACCACTTGTTATTAGCTCAGAAACCAGCAGAAATAAAACAACTGGAGATAAATTATCCCAAGTGCTGCCCCAAGTACCGCAAACTGACAGACCTGCTCAGAAGGGAATTTACAGAGAGCTCTCGGGGGAAGCGGGGAAGAGATAGCCACAGTCAGCCCTATTGCAAACTTCTTTTTTCAGTGAAAAGATATCATCATCTTGGATTCTGAACACCACTTTCTGTGGCTGGGATCACATGGATATTCACAGCTGAGAAAGTGTCCCTGCTCCTACAGGAAAACTCAGTTTATTAGTCTATCACTGACAGAGAGACAGGTTTTGCATCAGTAGCTTAATGCTGCCCAAGAGGGGTCATTTTTTATTTAAAAAAGCAACACACAGCTGCAAACAGTCTGGCCTGGTCACTGCAGGGCTGTGATAACCTCACAAAACACAGGCAACCCCATTATCAGCAGTGGAGCCTGGAGCAGGGGTGAGAGTCTCTACAAAATGAGTTTAACAAGGACAAGCAGCCAAGAAACCAGCAAGGAAAAGATACAAGACTCTGCCTTGAACCCCAGACAGGTGAAAACACCTAGGTTTGTCCAACATGGTGATAGCTCCCACATCTAAACAAGTAAAATTCAACAATATCCAAATCCATCCTCCAGTGGTGGCCACGGTATCATAATTTGCTGGTCAGCAGAAGTTACCACTGATCTATCAGATCCACAGTTCCAGAGGAAAGCAGAATATACCACAATCCACAGCAGGAATAAACTTAGCTAAACCAATCCATTTTGTGGCATAATTCAGAAGAGGCAGAGTTGAAATAAAAAGGAAAGAGAGAGCTGCTTTTCCTTGCAGCCATTTGTCTAGAAAATATCCCAGCAGCCTTTCTACAGCACATGCAGTACTTTTACTGCAGTTCTGTGGGAAGCTACAGGGGAAAAGGATAGGCCAGGAACCCAAGCCAGCATCAGCAGCCCATGAACAAACCCCACAGGAAAGCAGCTACAGCCAAAGCTTGGATCTAACCTTGCACCTGGAGCTGAAGTTGAACCAAGGCAATTGAATCACCTGATTTAGGAGAGCACAGAAGCACCTGAGGCAGCTCTTCACACTCTTCTCCCCCAAAGGAGGCAGCCCCCTAATAGATAGCCACCAAAATAGATATTTATGGATACTCCAGACTGAGGGGCCAGCCCCAAATTACTTCTTCCATAATATTTTACAGCAGTTTAAAAAATAGATCACAGAAACACAGAAGCATTTGGGTTGGAAGGGACCTTAAAGCCCACCTCACTCACCACGGGCAGGGACACCTGCCCCTAGACCAGGTGGTTTCAAGCCCTGCCCAAGCTGGCATTTCAAGCTTTATCCATGTACTTCACAGGATCACCTAACACCACTGTCCCTAAGACAGCAAACTGTTCTCATTAGAGGCTCCACCTGTGGGGCCTTCCCCCCAGTTGCCCCACACAGCAGACATTCAGCACCCCAAAGTCACCCCCACAGCCCAGAAAAAGCCCTGCTCATGCCACAAAGTCCTTTCTTTAAAGAAGTTTTACAAGAGCTGTGCCACTTTGGAGCCTTATCTCTTCAGATAAGCATCTCTTACTCCATGTTTCAGTCAATCCCTTCTAGATATACAGCAATAAACACTGTTTCATCTGCCTCCTGCAACAGAACACCTCAGATGCAAAGCTCATTCCCAAAAGAATTTGTGAGAGAAAAGGCTGCCAGCTCCTAGCTCCAGAGAATTCCAAAAACACTGCATCTGGCTCAGCCTCTTCACTTGCTTGCACACCTCAAGTCAAAACAAGAATTCCTTAAGAGCAGCAGCCCCCCTGAGAAACTAATTACCCCAAATCTGCTCCCACATCCCCACACTCCACACTTTTCCTACCTGCTATCCCAAGTTTTAAGGCTTCTTCCAACTCCAACTTCCAGAACAAAGCAGAAAACTTCCAGAATCCCTCACTGCTGCTTTTATAAGCTCCTGCAGCCACCAAAACTGTTCACAGGTGGGCTAAGCAAGGCAGCCCAATTAGGCCTCCCTAACGAGATGCTTTCATTTAAGTGGATCCAGGTGTCCCTTTCCCTTGCTAAAGGTGCTTCCAGAGAGGGTACTCCACCTCTAAACTGCTTATCACTTGAAGAGTGCTTTGCAAATGCTGTATTTTCCTGCCCCTGCCTTGGAACTTGGAGAGTCTGTAACTCGTTTGAAAGTGCCGGGGTTTGAAAAAGAGCTCTCTGTTCGTGGGGGTGAACTGATAACAGAGGGGTAGATGAGCTTCAGGTGAGATGAGAGGAGCCAGACAAAGCAGAGAGAAGCTTTCCTCACGCTGTCTTTCCATATTGATGATCTGGGTTGTTGCTACATCACTGGGATAAATTGTGAGGTGGTTTATATATGAAAATACAGCTCTTTTCACAAGAGCGTGGAGGGATAGCATTTGAGATAAATATTAGGAAAAATTCCTCCTGTGAGGGCAGGCAGGCCCTGGCACAGGGTGCCCAGAGCAGCTGTGGCTGCCCCTGGATCCCTGGCAGTGCCCAAGGTCAGGCTGGACACTGGAGCTTGGATCACCCTGGGATAATGGAAGGTGTCCCTGCCCATGGCAGGGGGTTGGAACAAGATGACCTTTTAAGGTCCCTTCCAACCCAATCCATTCTGGGATTCTGTGGTTTTTTTCCTGGGTATTTCTCTGATCTCAGATGGGAACATCTCCCTGGATCACATTCACACCTTTCCTGTGGAAGGTGATCCCACCTCTCTGACTTCTCCCTTCCCAGCCTCACTGGCTCAGCCTCAGAACTTCAGACTATTTGTGCTTAATAAAAAGGTTTTGTCATTCACAGGCACTTAGTGCTGTTCCTGCAGGCTCAGCTATGTCCCTCTGTAATTCCATCCCTTTGCAAGTCTCTTCTGCTCTGTCCTGGGGATGAGAAGAGCTGCATTGCAGCGAGTCTGTGCTAGAACTTTTGCAAGGATGTGGCTTAACTGGCTGAGAGGCAGAGCTGGAGAGCACTAAAGACACAGAGAAGACTTTAGCATTGGAGGTAGAGAGGGATGGAGGCCAGGAAAAAATGTTCCACGTCAAAAGGAGCTGTCTCCAGCTCTTCCTCTCACTGATCCCAAGCTGGTTTTGTCTTGGAGGAACCTCTCACATAGACTGTGATTTTTGTGAGAGGCAGGGACCAGAAAGGTAGGCAGGAGTGAAAATCAATCAAGATTTGTCAAATACACGGGAGAACTCATTTTTATGAGATAAGTGCCTTCAGAGGAAGTGTTGGTAGACACCTACCACATGTTCAGCCAGCTCAGTGGCAAAGCACGCACCATTAATCACTGTCACTCGCTTCCCACTGAATCATCTCCCAAGTTTCTCCTCCTTTCAGCCATCCTCTGCCTTCCCAGGAAGATGAGCTGCATTCACAGAGCTGTGAGCCCAAAAATGAGGCTGATGCTCTTGGCAGCTGCCATGCCAACCCCTCATTTATTTGGTGCTGAGCTGCCCACAGCCCTTCAGTTCCACTTAATGGATGCTCATTTTCCTCAGGATAATCAGCAGTGGGGGCCAAAATGGTGTTAGAGAAGCTGCTGCCTCTGAGCAAGTGAGGTCCAAATGCTGCTGTCCTGCTGCAGTGGGACCTTGGCCTTGGAAGCAGCCAGGAAGGGGTGAGTGGGTGCCTTGGCAAACACCCTTCCAACAGGAAAAGCAGCAGCAGCAGCAGCCAGGGAAGATGGTTTGGTGGCTTGACGGTGTGGATGGGCATGCTGAGTACTCAGGAGCTCAGGGGAAAGACTTGAGCAGACCACAGGAAGCCCAGAGCAGCACGGGAGCAGCCTTCAAGGCCCTGAGCTGTCTCAGGAAGGGAGTAAGCGCTGTGCTTTCCACACTTTATCTCCGGCCTCCTCCACCTGCCTCCTGCTCCCCAGTTTGTTACTGCAGACCATCATAAGCTGCTGTGAGGCTTTGTGGTGTCTCACACTCACCCATCCTGAAGATGAGTGAGGGCACAGCCTGTCCTAAGGGACATTCACAATGGACTCCTCTTTTTCCATGGGTCAACCCATTTTCAGGCTGGGATTTTTTTTTTTTTTTATTGTCATACTGCAGATCTTATTCTCACATTTTAAAAGCATGAATTAAAGGTCTCAGCTCTTATTTTCAAGGCATGGCCCCAGGCAGTCACATTGATAACACCTGCTGGGTTAAATATTGCACCTGGGGAGCGGGGAAAACTGGTTTGTGTCAAGAGCTATGAAGAGGATTCCCTACTGCTGAAGAGCTTTCTGCTAGAAGGCTGGAACAGCAGCAGCCCTTCCTCACCGCCCTCTTCTCTCCAGGGGCCTGGAGACGGTGCCACAATTTTGGGAATACCTTTATTTTCCATGTAACATCACCACCGACTTCCCTGTGTGTGTGTGTGTGATAGTCCTGCACCCAAAACAAGGGGCATCTGCCCAGGCTGGGGATATGTGAGTGGCTTCAGCCTCTGTGGGAGGTTGTGTTTTGGAAAAGGAGACCCCAGCCAGGCACAGAAGGCCCAAGGGGTCTCTGGGTCTCTCCTAGAGCATGGAGGGATTCAGCTTCCAATCCATGGAATTGGAATTCCAATTCCCCCTGTGACAGGGACTGCTGGTGGCACACACCAGAGATGTGAGGAAAAATTGGGGTGAGATCCTGTAGACCAGGAAAAGGAAAACAACAGAGCACAAGAGAAATAAGGCCAAGCAAAAACCTTGCCCCATCCCTACCTCACCATTTCAGGGTTGTTTTACAAAGGAATCTACAGAGTTACAGAATCTGAGCTTTTTGGGCTATAAAGGGCCCGTGTTCCCATGCCAAGGATGGCACCAAATCCAGCTCTCCAGAAACTCCAGAGTGAGGGCAGTCCAAAATTAATTCAACAGCTTGCGGCAGTAAAGGAAATCAAGGACCTAGAGCTTAAATTTATGGGGCTGCTGTCAGCAGACAAATAAAAGCTCATGGCATGACTCCATGAAGGTCCAGGGCACCAAAAAACCCCACAGATGATAGATTCTGAGGTTATTGAACAAGGAGAGAAGAGGAAGGAAATTAATAAAAATCAGGCTGCCAATGCCCTGGACTGCTCTTCTCTCATACTAAAAAGCACAAGGATTCTGAAAACTGGGTGGAGATAATCAGCATTAAACAAGTCAAGGTTTTTAACTTGGTTTTATCTTTCCTTCTCAATTCCTACATTGAAGAAAGCAAAAAGCTTTTGAATGCTATATATACACAAACATTTTTTTATAGCTTCTTGTTCTCCCTTTTGCTTAGCACTGAATAAAAGGTTTGACTCCTACATCAAACCCTCCAGAGACCAGCCAGTGAATCTCCAGCTAAGATTATCTCATGGCTTATGAAAGAAATGGATTGTGGTAGAAATGATAAACAACCCCACTTACTTCTGGGTGCAGGCAGCTCACGGGGTGGGCTGCAGGCTGTGGGGTCTTCTGGCTCTCTCTGGCTGCAAAAAGGCACCAGCCAGGATGTGCTGAAGTCTCGTTACCATCCATGGGAGCACTTTGGGAAGGGTAGTCAGAGGGATGTTGTTACCACTTCCCAGCCTGGGTTACTTCCTTCCATCAGAATTTGGTGGCCCCCACAAGCAGAGCTGGCAAAAGAGAGGGTGAGAACACTCGCTAATCTGTTCGAAGTCAAACCACATTGTTAAACCTCAGCTGCTTCTCCCCAGGCCTCCTGCTCAGAAACCAGGGATTTACCCAGAACAGAGAAGCAGAGGAAAACCTAAAATCTTCAGACACAAGTATTTATTTGCAGGTGCTAAATGATTTCCTGATTAATTCTGCAACCTGCTGCTCACTCTCTGCTTGATGTTTCACGGAGAAAGTATTTT
This sequence comes from Rhipidura dahli, assembly GCA_013399225.1. NCBI lineage: Eukaryota > Metazoa > Chordata > Aves > Passeriformes > Rhipiduridae > Rhipidura > Rhipidura dahli. Next base: position 123,054 of record VXAC01007994.1, on the reverse strand, counting down.
AGCTAGACAAAGAGCTCCCAGGCTGGAATGTGCCTGGTGTGGGCAGCAGGGCAGTAATTGGCTTGAAAAACAAAACAGGGAGGAAGAACATGAAACTAATCTGAAACCCTTTAAGCCATAGAAAGGCTTTGCTTTACCATGGGCACGTGTCTAAACTTTTCCAAGCCTAATAAAGAAGCATTATTGCTGCAGCAGATGTTAAATGCGAGCCTTGCTTTAAGGAGAGGGGGCAAAAGAGGAAAGAAATGACCTGCTTATAAATATAGATACCAGAGCAGGCTCTCAGATTCCAGACTCCCACATCCTTCTGTTTTACAGTGGGGGTATCATCAAAATCACCATGACAGTACCGAGGGAGCCCACAGGAAAGATGGAGGGAGCCTACTTGCCAGAGGCAGGAAAAAGGGGAACGGTTTTCAACTGGAAGAGGACGGGGTTAGATGGAATATTAGGGAAAAAATTTTCACTGTGGGGGCATTGAGGCCCTGGCACAGGGTGCCCAGAGCAGCTGTGGCTGCCCCTGGATCCCTGGCAGTGCCCAAGGCCAGGCTGGACATTGGGGCTGGGAGCAGCCTGGGACAGTGGGAGGTGTCCCTGCCATGGCAGGGAGTAGGGACAAGGTGAGCTTTAAGGTCCCTTCCTTACCAGTCATTCCATGATCCTGTGAATACAGGAAAGGAATGGCTATCCCAGCCTTATCCTAGGAGCCCAAACAGGATCTGAACACAAGATCCTTCAGCAGACTGTCTTCCCAAGTGCCCAGCCTTGCCATTTGCTCCAAGGAGCACACAGAGAAACACCCAGCAGATGCAGCATTTCTGGAGGCAGTGACAGGATGTAAACCACCACATCAGGCTCCTGCCTGCCAGGGCAAAGCCTGGGCATGGGAAGGAGTGACATTCTGAAATCCTGGGTGTTTCAAGGAGTGCTTTGATATTCTGAAATCCTGGGTGTTTCAAGGAGTGCTTTTTAGTTTGTTCATGAATAACTGCATGGTAGGGGATCCCCCTTTCCAGCCTGAGACAAGCCTTACTCAGAAAAAGAAGGGTCCTGTGCAATTTATTACCTCCTCCCATAGAAATAAAGCAGTAAAAAGAAAATAATCAGGTCTGTGACCATTTGATTATCACCCCCCTAAGGAGGCTGCTCCACCCTGATATTTTTGGGGAGCCCATGGTGTGCTAAAGCCCAGGATTTGGCAAGACCTGCTAGGAAGTCAGCAGCATAACAGCTCCGTCCTCTGGAGACATCATCCTCGTTCTGTGCATTGCCTTTTTCATGTGGAATTTGAATTCCAGGCCAGGAATTCAAATAAATACTAAAAAAATTTTCAAAAAAAACCAGCCTTAAAGTTTTTGCAGCATCCTGGCAGTGGTTCATACCTAGGGAAACAGATCAAGGATAGGCCTGTCTATCAGACCTGAGGAATTCCCTTTTTTTTTCTATCAGTGATGCCAGAGCAGTTGGAGGTACAACTCACAGGTAGGAGGAATTATGTGTTTTCTAGAAAGGAGGGGGCAGGGAGACTCCTCTGGCAACATAAGTCAGTTCAGATGGTGCTGGCTTACAGGCCTCTTCCTTTAAATTGATTAATAACGACACATTTAAATGGACAACATAAATTAATTTCTGAATTGCACCATTAGTAAGTAATTAATTTCTTTGCTCTGTGAAACTAAGATATCACTGTTATCTAAATCTATAAAGAGAAGAAACGCTGAACGAGGACTCCATTAATGTAAAAATTGATTTTTCCATTTACCCTCTTCTGAGGTTTTTTTTTTCCCTCCCTCTCCCTCCAATACATTTATTTTTCAAGTGGCTGGGGATGGGGAGAGTAACCTAATTTATATTTCCAGTGGTAATCAAAAGATCATGCATGCTCATTTCAACCAAATGATGTCATTATGAAGGCTGTTAGAGCTGGGGTTGCCTTGGAAACACAAAATACTGATGGTTGAGGTTGGACACTGGAGTCTTGGGGAGGTGCAGTAATGAGCACACGGCATGGCCAGAGCTGGGCGTGCTGGGAACATCACCCCAAGTCATTCAGATGTTCTCTTCAGCACTTCCCAGGCTGCCATCTCTCCTATTCCTCCCACCTCCTGCCATAATCCATCGGTTTCATGGAGCCAGGAGTGGAGGGCTCGCTGGCTCCAGAGCCAAGCTGAAGCGATGAGGAGCGGGAAGGGCGCTGGAGCTGCCTGCCCCCAGCTTTCCTGGTGTCCTGTCCCATTCCTGCTTCCCAACCCCAAAACACACACCTGCTGCCTCTGCCGCCCTCTTGGTGCAGCCCAGGATGGAGATTTGCATGGCACTCAGCTTGTAGCCAGGAGGTGTTGGATCCTCCTTTCCATCCCTCCTTTCCATTCGCTTGGTAACTGGTCCTGGACACATCCAGCCCTGGTGCAGACCACATCTCCCATCATCCAGGATGAGCAACCTAGGAGAGGGAGATTTATTCTGAGTGACCCAGAGCAAGGGAGTTGCTTGCAAAGACCAGCAACCTCACAAACCAAGACATGTCTGTCCCCTCTTAGAGTCCAGGATCCACCAGAAAAGGATACCTTGAGTAAGAGCAATTCTAAAAACAGCAAGAAATGGAACTTTTTATCTATTACTTCAAGAAGAAAAAGCCTTAATTTTTTCCATGCAGGGAATATTTCCTTGGCTCTTGTGTGCTGAGATGGTTTGAGGCAGCCGTGCCTGGTGTCGTTTGCACAGAAGGGATGCCAAGAAACAGCAACACAGTTTGGACAGCAGGTTTTGGGCAGCCTGACTGAGACAAAAGGATGAAAACTGATGCTGCAGTTTTGAAACAACTCCTGGGTCTCTTCAGCCAGTTCTGCTCTTCCCAATTCAAGGTGTTGGGAGAGGAAGCTCAGGACTAAACTGGAGATGCTGATGGAATAAGACACTCCGGGCCTTCAGCTGTGCCAGGCCACGATTTCACAGCTCCTTTTTAAGCTTTTTTCCTACCCTGTCCCACAAAGAACACAATATCACCTCTGATCACATCATGAGGAGTTGAAAGCCATCTTTAAAGTACACCTCAGAGAGAGGGAGGCACAGCCTGAACCCCATCTCCAAGTGTCCTCTGCTGTAAAACAAGGAACCAAGCCAGTGGAATTATTTACTGTGAGTATTTTGGTGGCCGCTTCCCCTCCCTCCAGCCTCCTTTTATTAAAGAGCACAAAACAAAACAATGCCTACAAACAAGTCAACGGGATGTAACATTTCTTGTCTGTGCAAGGAGTGTTAAATGAACTCATTGCAGCTTCTCAATTAATATCTGGATGTCCTCAGCCACCGCCAGGGATTTTTTTCCCTTTGGTGAGTAGGTAATGACAGTAGTACCACCATGTGATCCTTCTCTTCCCTTACTGAGTCACCTTACCCTTCCACACAGGAGTTTCTTTTAAGGCTCACCACTTGAAATTGTTTGAATGCAGGGAGAAAAATAATAAAAAGAACATTTCCTAACATTGGCAGGAGCATTTCAGGCATGAGCACTTTGAATATTTATTCGCCCTTTGTGGGAGCAATCTCAGCAAGGAAAAGTCAGCGTGAATAAAAGGAATTGCCAACACCAGCAAAGGAGCTCCACAGTTTTCATTCATGAGAATATTTGCACAGGTTCCTGGGAGAATTATCAGCCAAGGTAATACAAAATCCTTTGTAGCATCAACCCTTTGGATACTCTGTAATCCTGCTCATCCAACAGAAAACATCTTTTCCCAAGAGCTGAGTGTTGGGGGTTTTTGTTCCTGGCTTGGGAAGACTAGAGAAGGATTGGGAAAGTTTGGAGAATTATCTTTGCCCCATATCTGTGCCCCATTTCAGTGCTTCATATTCCCTCTGCCTCTCCTCTTCCATCCACACTCTCTCTCTCTCTTGACAAATAAGCTCAGCTTCCTTCAGAAGTCCAAAACAAAAAGGCAGAGGGGAAAAGATATGGCCAAGCAGCCAGAACTGTTGGAGCCATGTGAAAGTGGGGGACTCACAGGGAAAAGCCACTTAAGGAGCAATTCACAGCAGAGCTTTACACCACAGATCTGGAAAAGACAAAATTCCACGTGGGATTGACACTGAGGAGCAGAGCCAAAACATCCTCCTGCCTGGGGAAGGGGAAGCAAGATTGCAGCATCCACTGCATTTTTGGGGGTCAGCAATGAAAGCACTTGGGTCTGTTTACTCATAATTAGCCTTTCTGGGCAAAAAATCCTGTGGGGAATTTTGTTCTTGCCATAGGATTTTATAGGGTGGTTCAGAAACTTATCGAAGGGATATTATCTTGCCTGGGTTTTTAGAGCATTTCTCTAGAACCCTGTTGGTTTCAGCCCTGTTAAATTCAATAACTTCCCTAAGGGAGTGCTTTAAGTGTCAGGCTTGATTCAGTTATATAAAGGGATAAGGGAATAATCGTTAGACAGCGCACAGGGATGGGAGAAGTGGTTTTGTGTGGCACCAGTCTTATTTAAGAACAGTCTGAATTTATAGATGAGGTTGATGAGAAAGTTCGAAGCAACTTAATGTGAGTGTAAAAGACAAAAGCCAGGCAGTGCTTTTAGAGAGAGCTGGGATACCACAGAGACACAAGGATGGTTTCAGAGGAGTATTTTAAGTGTTTTCAGCTGCTTGCCTTGGTTTCATCAAGATGATGTCCCATGTACTGTTCTTGCAATCCATAATGTAGGCTATGGGCACTGGGGCCCATAAACCAGCCCGTGGCTCTTGATTTGCAATTAACACATCCTGCAATTATAAGCAATCCAAAACACTGGAGGCTTTAATATTTCTTCTTGTTTCTAATACAGAATATTTGACTTCTAAAACACTGTTGTCATTGCACCTTAAACTATTATGACAGTGTGAACCATGACTAATCCTTCTGAGTGCTGACTACAGGCACAGAATAGAAACCCAAATCAGCACCTCTCTTTCCAAGTACTCACCTCATCCTCTTCAGAAAAGGGGGAGGTGGGTAAACAGGGCATTCAGGAGACAGGGAATGTGAAAAAGGGTGAATGTCTCCATCTGACACCTGCTCTGATGGGGAGGCACCCACAATTTGAAGCGGAGGAAGGATGTGAGGCTGGCTTTACAATGTCAAGCTGCAGAGGAGAGGCCACTCCCAGCTATGGGGTTTCCAGGGACATGTGTGAAGCTGCTGCAAGATGCTCTGATGGCTTTTCACTTCAAATATCAAAAAACCCCAGCACAATCAGGCAGGTCCAACTCCATTTCCTTCACTGACAGAACCAAATAACATGGATTAAAATGCCTAAAAAGAATGAAGCTTTCTGCTGCTAACCAAGGATATTCATCAGCATTTCTGCTTCATAAACAGGTCACCTGCAACTTCCTCAGCCATACTTGAGACCCTTCAGGACGAGGCACCTCATGACCTCAGCCTAACCCATCCCTGTTACTGGGATCCTCCAGGCCATGCTCACACACTCTGTGGTGCTTTCCCAAATCTGTATCTGATGATGTCTAAGACATTGTTGAGCAACACCACCACCACCACCAGCTTCTGTTTTTCTAAAAGAAAGGACAGCTGCAGGAACTCTTCCCAACCACCCAAACGCCTCATTTATCTCCAGAGGTACTCAGCAGCTCCCAGCTTGGTGGAGATTTCCTGGTCTGTCATTCCACACCCTTTTTACAGCTTCTTTGGGTTCATCCCTGGCCTGAGATGCTCCATTTGTTTTGGCAAGAACGTCCCTGAGATTTATACCTGTAATTATCCGGGTAACCTTTCAGACAGGGGATTTTAAAATGATCAATGCTAAAGCAAACTACACATTAAATGTGATTAATAAGACACCAAATGACTGCAAGGCTGCACCTCCCTGCTTGTTAAGCGTGTCAGCCAGAGCATCCCTGAGTGATCCCACCACTGTAAAACACCATGGGACACCCAAAAGTGCCCATTCCCGTTGGGTGTATCCTCTCTTCCCAGGCAATGCCCACGGGAGGGTCAGGGTGTGAACAGTCAGAGAGTGACAGCCATCCCCATGGAGGATTGAGACATCTTCTTGGGTCCTTGCTCATATCTTCTCCTCCCCCTGCTGCTCTCTGTCCTTCTTGGTGGGAGTTGTGTAGGAATGGCACTGCCGGAGGGATGCTGAAGAGGTGACAGGAGTGACAGGAGACAGACAAGCACAAGCCTGACTGGGAGGAAGGTTAAATGAGGTGCTGCTCCCTCAGCATAAGGTTCTCTCCCTGGAATTGTCTTGCCATCCCCCTAATGGAGCTCTCTCCTCACTCCCTGAGCAGGCTCCAGCCTCACCTGCCATCAGAGCACCCACCATCCATACAGCTGAGGAAAACAGCTCCTGTCAGGACATCCATCATGTCCCAGAGAGGTGTGGGCTCCCCTTCTTCCACCAGAAAGGGTTGCAGGAGCATTAAAAGGGAGCTTTTCCAAGGAATCCAGCTTCGCTGCGTGCTTGGCAGGTTGCACAGTGCTATCCATTACGGCCTGCATGGAGCTGAAGTTTTCCAAAGCTTGCATTTCACTGCTGGGTTGCCCAAAGACAGTAAAAATCAGTCACAGTCAAGCCTGCATTGACCTTCAGTCAGCGGCTCCAGCACACCGGAATCGCAGGAGAAACGCTGATCACTGCTTCCCTGTTCTCTGGGCAAAGTTATTGCATATAAACTCTGGATTGATTGGGGGCAGGAGCTGTAAAGAAGCTCCTCTGGGAAAACTGGAGGGTGAGAAGAAATTCAGGGATTGACAAAAGAGCTGCTTTAATTAGGAAGGGAAGCAAAGAGGTGGGGAGAAAAAAACCAAACACAACCTCGTCTCAAGAGCCTCCCACTCCAAATCTGGAAAATTCAAGCTGGAATTATCTCTCTTATAGAAAAGAAATGGAATTTTGGAGCTGGGAAATGGAAGCAGGAAAAAGACCTGGCTTTTCCCCTTCATCCAGCACCAATGAGGATGGGGAAAAGAGTAGTTGCACTTTCTGCCATTCCTGGGTTTCATGTATGGAGCAAGGAAAGTGATGGATCACCTAACAAGTGCGTAACAGCCATGCTTAACTCTGCCTTCTAGCTCCAAGTGCTTCAGGGTAATTGCACATCTTGGACTTGTTAGCTCTAATTACTGGGTTCTGTAATCTGCAGAATGCGTCATTAGAGCCTGGGCAACCTTGAGTGGTCAATCAGAGGAAGTTTCTTGTTTATCCTCTAACTTTTCCTGCCCAGCTTTAGGTGATGTGCTGCTTCTGCTGCTGGGAAGCCTCACCATCCCCCCAGGATCCCTGCAGCCACCATAGGCTGTGGTTCCTGACCTGGGACATGTACAACCTGCAACTGATAAAAGGCTACAGGAGTCTTTAAAAAATCTGGCTCTCCCTCCTAGAGCCAAAACGTGGTGATCACAGTCCCAGCACTCCTTTGGAAAAGCACCATTAAACCAGAAGAGACTGGATCAGCTGCAGGCTTCCAGCTCCTGCCTCCCCTCCCTTTGCTGCTGGGCACTGCCAGGGCTCTGCCTTCAGCAGGAAAGCTTCTGAATCACACAGTTACCAGCAAGCAGAAAATAGAGGATTTAATGTCAGTTTGGCCCTACGTAAAAACCCTGCCAGCTCATTGCAGATGGGACTGGTCAGAGCCAGAGCAGGCTCCTGAGAACATCACAGTGTACAGAAATGAACTGGTTCAGGACTCTCCTACCTTCCAGACAGGTTTCTCCCTGCCCCAAATTTGGTGTGAGTCACTTCTCCTTTCACCTGGACTAATCTGGCTGTGTTTCTCTTCTGCCTTCCCTGATTTTTGGGACACAGACTGGTCCCCCACCTCCAGGTGTTTTCTCCAGTCCATCCCTGCATGCAGTAGATCCCTGTTGCATGTGTCGCACAGCCCAGATCCTACTTTTACCCCCAAAAGTAAATAGAACCTCTCAATTAATGTCTGTCTCTCCTTCCAGACAAAAGCAAGCTGCCAGCTTGGCCAGAACTGTGGGAAAGCCTGGGATTCCCACACCTTGGACAATTAGCTTCTGGGTACAACATTTCCCAGGGCAGCTTAGCTTTCTTAGCTCAGCCTTTTTTTCCCAAAATCCCTTTAACTTCACCCCAGTGCATGAAAGGGAAAAGCCAGTCTGCCCATCCATCTCTGCACAGAGGCCTCTCAGATCCAGGCTTTCCTAAAACCCAGGAAGTTGCAGCAAAGGGTAAAGCCCAAGGCTAAAGACAGCTCCAGATAATTTGTCTCCAGTGTGATGCTTCCAAAGCAGGTGTCACCAAAGAGCACAAATCACCAAGTTCAGATTGACCTGAATAAGCTGTACCTGCTGTGCCCAGGTCCTGCCTGACCCATCCAGGAGTGGTTTTTCCTTTTCCACAACACAGGTCTTTTATAAAAGCTTTGCAGTCCATCTTTACGTGATGTAAAGATTTTACTTCCTTTTGGTTCCTGCTTATTGTTTTGGCCAAATAAAAAAACAAAAAAACCATCCACGTGCAAGTGGAAAAAAATAAATCAAAACCAAAAGAGTGTGTGGGATATCCTGGACTGAAAGGTACCCTTCCTTCCATCCGGATTCAAAGAGGTGTGCAATATTAGGACACTTTTATTATCCCATTTGCATTAGCACTGAGCTAGGGTCATGGCAGCAGTATCCTCATCCCTAATGCTTATGGAAGTGCCCCAAAAAGCCAGGTAGACAGAGGGGGACATCAGGCTCCTCCCAGGGGTAGGGACTACCTGGGATAATCAATCTTTTCCAGAGGCAGCAAGCTGCAGCTTTACTAACTGAGCTAATGCATCTCTCTGGGACAACAGAATGCAACCCAGCACAACACAAGCAGCAATTTTCATGGCAGTTTTTGAGGTAAATTATACGTGACTTCTTTTCATGACCCTCTAACAACCCCTGAAAGCAGCACTCCCCTGCAGGAGGCCAGCGGCCACCTCGCTCTGGGCCAGCCAAGAGAGCTGTGGTAGTCTAAAACCAGAACATTGTCCTTGTAACCACCTAGGGAGACAAAAAAAAGATAATAAGGTGTGACCATCATTTCCTTTTTGTTTCCTTGGGAACCAGCATCCCCATCCCTGATGCAAATCGTGGGCTCCCCAAATAAACAAATTTTGGGTTCTGTTCCCTCTCGGAAGCCTCTGAGGAGCCTCCAGCGAAGGCAGCAAAGCTCACTGGGGTTGACACAGATAAAAGAGGGAGGGGTGTGGACTGTGGGCTCCTAAAGCAGTGCCAGAGGTGCCCGTTACAGTAGGCCCAGACTTCTGGCCAGCAGGTGAGATGGTTAGATAAACCAAAAGCATAGCTTATGTCTTTTTGCATGCTCAGCATTTCCCTCCTTATTCCTTTTGCACTGCCCAAGGCTTGGAGATGAGAGTGGATGCAATGCCAGTCATTAGAGGAGCAATTACTTATCTCACAGGAGCTCTGAGAAGCTTTAATCAGTTCATATTTGTAAACCACGATGAGCTGAAGGATGAAATGCATCCGAGGCAAAGGATTGCTCACGACAAAGCCCAGAGCAAGGCAGCTTTGCTGGCTGAGCTCCCCTCTAAGCCCAGCAGCTCCTTGCTGGTGGCACTGAGCATGGGGAAGCTCAAAGACACCTAAGGGAGCGTCCCCTGCTGCATGCCAGCCCTCAGAATGCAGCGGGAACACGGCACTAATGACATCCTTCAGAAATGTAATTAGTCTGCCTTCGTGGCGAGGTGCATTAGGGAGAGCTCAGAGGCTTGGAGAAATGGAGCTCCAGTGGGTGAGAGCCGAGGCTTGTGCTTGGAGAGCTGCATTAGGGAAGGGGGAAAAAACCCAGAAAACTAATAATATTCTAATATTACTTAATTACCCCAAGACATCCTGAGATGTAACTGAGCTTGGAAGCTAAATGAAGGCAGCGCGTGTGAGACCGGCAGAGGTTGATGCATTTATAATGAGACCACTTTGCAAGGCAAACAAGGTCCCCACGGAGGAAGAAGGGGGCAAAGAGGAAGGACAAGAAGGGGGCTGGGGAGGTACTGAGGTGCCTGAAGTTCTGGTGGTCTCCACCAGCTTCATGCAAAGTCTCTTCCCCTCTGCTCGGGTTTGCGGACCAGGCGGGATGGAGGCAGGATGGGAAGTGAAGGGTGTGGACACAGGAATGGCAAACCATGGAATTAACTTCTCGTGGTCTGGGTGATGAAAACTGCACACTGGGGCTTGGACTCTGCATGAGATGGAGAAGTGCAGTGACCATTCCCTAAATAGCAGCCCACAAACAAGATATCCCCTCAGAGAAACAGGAAAGATGCTTCCCAGAGTGTCCCCCAGTCACCTGGGGCACTGCCTGGATATCACCTATGATGGGAACAGGTGAACAATTCCCTGGAAGGTCACAAACCACAATCTTCCCACACAATCAGTCAAGAAGGCCACAAAGCCATAATTCCCTTTTCCAGCCCATCTCAGGTGACCTGGATGTGTTTCCATGGTCACCTGCGGGCCCAGGGAAGAGCCTATTCCATGCCTGCTCCTCTGTAACACCCAGGGTGGAACCCCACAGAAAACCCCATAAAACCCCCTTGGTGCCCAATAAAACAGTCAAGAGCTGCGACATCACACCCTGACAGAAACATCCCTCCACCCTGATCCAACCCCAAGTCGTTCAGGCCCCTCGGCAGCATCCTCCTGGAGAAGCCTTCAGGCAGGGAGCAGGATGAGACAGCAACAATGAGTCCTCCTCAAGGCAGGGCTGTCTCTGAAGATGAGGGAAAACCTTCCCCAGAGCAGCCAGCGTTCATCCCCACTGCTCCCATGAGCTTTAATGGGAACCAGGCAGCCAGATCCCTGTCCTGGAAAACATTCCTTTTTTCCACACCACCACAGACCTGCTGCATGCTCACAAGCCCATTCCAGCCCTGATTTACATACTGTGCAGAAGGAGACATTAAAATCCAAATGGTTTATGGTAATTAACACTCATTTAAATATTATACTGGTAACCATCGCTTCCAAATCTTCTCACCCTCGAAAGGGGGGCTCCATGTGCATGTTCATATGTACAGGGAGATTTTAAAGGGATACTCCATCTTCTCTCCTGATCACTGCTTTCCCAGAAAAAAAGGATGTTTCGTTAATTTTTTTCATTTGGAGAAACTGCTGGGATAAGCCACCAAAGGAGAGTGGATTTTTCTTTTTTTTTTTTTTTTAATGATTATTATTATTTTTGGAAGGAAAGTAATAACGGGGAGGGATGTATTAGCTGAGCATGGCTCTGTGGGGGCTGTTAAAGCCCTATGATGGGTAACATGGAGCTGCCTGTCACCAGAGGAATGAGGACCATGGAGATCAAACAACCTTTAAGTGGGAACAAACGCATTATCACAAATTAATCCTCCTTTCTCCTTTTTCACCCAAGCAGCAGGACTGGGTCTCATGGAGGGCCAAGGGGACCTGTTGAGCACCTTTGCACTGATCCACCCCTTTGTGACATCAAAATCAATGGGAAGCAAATACATAGCAGACAAATCCATAGGTCGTGGTACAATTTAAAGTTGTGAGAGGCCATAGGTGGATTTTTGTTTTCAAGAGCTGCTCCAGCAAGGCCAGTCAGGTAGGGCCCTGCAACCCAGTGGAAGCTGAGCCACAGCCTCCCTGGAGGAGGGGAAGGAAGAGAAGCTGCCCATTGCTGCATCCTTCAGACAGCAGTCCAAGCACAGACAGCTCTGACTCTTCCCATCACCTGGGGAGGTTCCTCCAGAGGCAGGAAGTTTTCCTTGAAGGGATATCAAATATCCACTCCAGCTGTGCAGGCAGCCATTCCCAGTGACCCACAGAGATTCCTGCTCCTTCTGGGAATAACTGCTGCACAGGATGGGGAAAGGATATTTGACAGCCTCATGCTCCAAAATATTGCTCCTCACCCACCCATCCAGAAGAAAAGCCTGGGAAGTGGCAGCATAGCCCAGGAGCTGTTGCAATGCCCCTATTACACTAATGATGTTTTCTGCCCAAACCATCCCAGGTGTGGCTCCCTCTTACAAGGAGAGTCTCCCTGATCCCTTCAGGCTTGGACCTGTCCCTTGAACCACACAAATCCCACGAGAAATAGTCAGGATTTTCTTGCAGGGGACCACCAAGTGATGCTGAGAGACATAAGCTGGAGCCTGAGCTCATTCCAATCACTTGACAAGGTCTTGCAAGATCCATGTTTGCATTAAAAAGAAATTAAAAGCTTTTCCACCCCACTAGCTTGCCAAAAGCCTGCATACTAAATAGTAAATGCTACCTATGAGGTTGAATAAAATGTTCATTAAAAAAAAAAAAAAAAAAGCAGCCAACAGTCACTGAATACATCAAGAACAATGACATTGGGGAGGCATTGTTCTTCTTCTGCCTGATGGACCATGCTGAAACACCTGTTTCTTATCGTGGAACTGTTAATAACTGTCACCACCAGAATCAGGGCTGAAAAAGTGTCATTAAGTCAAGTTATTCCAACCTCCACCTAAATGGGAGGAGGGGAAAAAAAAACCAGCAAGGAGGAGGAGAGGCAAAGTTAGGACTGAGATAAATGTCAAAGCATAATCGTCCATGTGTCCCCCAAAAAAACACCAAAGGAACCCATCTCAGATGGCCCCTGCCTCACCAAGATCTTGCTGACATGAAGGACACAGCTGGGTAACCATGGGCAATTTTTAACTGATTAACTACAGACATTGACCCTTTCAATTAATTCATTGGGGATTCATTTCATTCTAGTCATCTCCTAAAGCTGCGGCCTCGCCATGAAGTCAACAGAAAAGCAATTTCTGGTCCTTTCTCCTATACCAGCTGTCAAAGGGGTGGGAGGGATGGTTACCCAGGGGTGTTTAAGGTAATCTTGGCTCAGGTAGGAAATGAACATTTGAAGAACACAGCTCCTTAGGAAATGCAAGATCTTTACCTTCTCAAAGAAACCTGGAGCAATGAAAAACTTAAACACCCTACTTTGCATGGTTCAGGCATGGAAATGGATCTGAGTTTATCAGTGGAGGGAAAAAAAAACCTCTCATTGTCATTTGTTGTGCTGCTCCCTGGCTGTATCCATCTCCCACCAACGTTTAAAGCTTTATAGCAATAAATAGCAACACATAATAGCAAAAATGGTTATTCCTCCCCAGTATCACAACCAATCTTAGGTTTCCCTCCCCCACAGAATCACCAAGACTGGGTAAGACGTCCAATATCACCGAGTTCACCCATCAACCCATGTTCTCAAGTGCCAGAGACATACACATTGTTCCAGGACTTCCAGGGATGGTGATTCCTCCACTTCCCTTGGCAGTGTGTACCAATATCTCATCAGCCTTTAGATGAAGCAATCTTTCCTATATAAACCTCCCCTGGTGCAACTTTTCCTTCAAGGCCCTGGTTTTCTGCGCAGTGGAACCCAGTTGCAACCAGAGCTGCCATTCACAAGGAGTCACAAGAACTCTCTGGAATGGGTTGGGCACAGTCCTGTCCAAAAAAAGAGGAATAAAAAGCCAATTAACCCTGATATTTTCTGTCAAAATGAAAAATTAAGTGGAAATTCTGGCTGGAGCAACTCTTTGCCCTCAGCTTGGGAATCCACACAGTGACAACCTGAAAGCTTCACCTTCCTTGTACCACACAGAGGGTCTGAACTGAGTCTCTTTGTTTGTATTTTCTCGAAATATCAGAGCTTATTTCCTCCCACTTCCCCTTTATCCACAGCCTAGAAGAATTTTAAAAAGGATCCACACTTCTCCAGTGGTGCAAGCACACTCAACAAAAAGATGCTCCTGAGATGACCTTGAAACAAGCCCAAATTAATCTCTCCAAAGTGAGAGACAAAGCATTCCTTGAGCCGTGGTGGAGGCTTTGGAAAGTGGGATACAGCAGAGGATGGCATCCTTTATCTTCCTCTCCCTGACAGCCTGAGAAAGGCTGGTTCAAAGGAGCAAAACAAAACACTCACCTGCACGACAGAATAGTTAACTTAATCCCCCCAAGGCTAATCCTGTTAGCATGTAAAACTAGGAATGATAATTGTAGCCAGTTTTCAACCTTTACTGTAGTGGAAATAATCACTTCAGCGCCACTGCCTTGCTTCCCAGAGACTCCTTTCTCTGCAGATTATTTTAAACTAATCTAATGAGGGGGAGCAGGAGGGAAAGGGGGGTGTAAGATTAAAGATGAGGGAATGTTTAAGGCCAGAGAGGGAGGGTGAGGTTTGGGCAGCCACAGGTCGGTCTGAGCAGCAGCTCTGCTTGAGAAGCAACTCCAAAGAAAAAAATCTGAGAAAATCAGTAAAACCAACTGGATTTCACACAGATGGATTCAGTCAGGAGACCCCAGTAAATATATTTTTCTGGCACATAACAGCCTTTTTTCTTTTCTTTTTTTTTTTTTAAGGGAAAAGCCAATCATTGTCTTTTGTGAGAGAGCTTGACCATCTGGACTTCAGAAAAGCATTTGATATTGTGCCACATGAGCAAATGATTAGTTAAACTGTAGGGGGGGAACATTAAGATAAGAATTATGAATCAAAAAAAATGCTTTGCCTAAAAAAAAGAAATAAGATTATAATAGATAACACCAAAATAGGAAGCAGCCTGGAGAGATTTTGCTGAGCAGGCTCTTCAGTCACCACTCACAATCAACAGTTCCTTAACAACGGGGGACCAACACTCATCAAACTTGCTGCTCTGGAGGCAAAACAAGGCAGAACAAGGAGTTTTGGCATCGTTCAGAAGGAAATGATGCCTTTGAGAACCACACCAACAGATGTAGAACAACATTCAGTGGGACAAAAAAAGATCAGTGGCAGGGGTGAAAAGTCCATAGAGAAGCCCCACCTGTCTGGTTGTGCTTGTCCTTTAATGGATCAGGGGACCTTCATGGCAAAAAGGCATCTACAGTTCAAACTATTTACAGGAGAGAGAAAAAAAAAACCCTAACTGCTACTTCAGAAACCCAAAAGGCTGAGGAACAGCTGGAATATGAACTGGCCTTACTGGCCAGCACGGGAGCAATACAGCATCTCCAAACCCAGGTCTTCTCCAGCCCTTTCCAAACACAAGACTGTCTCTTGTGAAGAGAAGAAGACAAGACAAGAATCTCTCCACAGATTTCCCATCCTCAGATAGTCCTGTAAGGCCCTTGGAAAGCAGCAAGGTTCGATGAAGCAAAGGGATTTCAACAGAAATTAAACTGAATTGACTCTGCTTAATTTTCACGACAAGATACTTAGGGCAAACATCATTAAGCCTCCTTAGGTAATGTAATTGGAAGTTCAGCCCCTTTTATCTAAATATTGCACACAGAAAAATATCCATCATCTCATAAAGAGGGAAAAACTTTTTTTTCTTAATAAAGGGCTTTTTTCTTTAAAGCCTTCTTTAAGCAGGTGAATGTTTCACAAGAAATCCTGGGCTTGTTCTAAGTGCATTTGGATCTCTCCTGAGTAAGCCAGGAGACAGATTCAGATCCTGCATCAAAATATGTGACAATAACCCTCTTCAGGTGGCTGTTTGAGGGAAGAGAAGACAGCAACAAGGGCCTCTAAACAGGGAATTACTCAGCTTTACCCAGCACCTTCTGTCTCTATGGGCAAAACCCACTCACTGTGAGCAAGAATGACCAGACATTGAGACAAAATGGTTTTTAGTCAGAGAATGTCAACTTGCCAAACCCAACATCTCACACAGAGGGGAGAAAAAAGCCATTTCAAATGACATATTCATTCATCCAGGCCAGAGATTTTTCAGCATCATCGTAGAGTTGTCAGCAGTTAAAAAAAAAACAAAACCAACGAAACAAAAGGAAGAAAGAAGAAAATAAGAAAAATCAAGCTTCACAAAGCACAAATAACCTGGTATGTTGGGCACTGGCCAGGGATGCAGACGGCTCAGATTTAAGACCTTCAACACAGAGATTTGTATCTCCCTCTCTCCAGCATTCCCAGTGAGGCCCAAGCCATAAACCAATCCTGGGAGTTCCACTCTCACCTTCTGGTTGAAAAAAAAACCAAAAAAAACCCCAAAAAATCTTGGTTTTATCATGCTGTAGGAAAAGCCCTTCTTTTGAAACCTCAGGGAGGGCTGTGGCATGAGAAAGAAGCAGGTCCCTTCCCTCCCTGGTTTTGATTACAGCTTATTAGCACCATTGTTTGGTTTAAGATTTCCCATAAAAATTCCATTCCCAGCAAAGACCTTGACTGGAAAAGTAAGCAAGCATTAATAGGAGCTGTGTCTCATTAAGAGCAGTTTCCTAAGAAACTGGAGCTCCTGGGTGGGTGTGTGTGACCATCTCAAGCCATCATTTAAAAACTTTCACCCAGTTTTGACCAAGGGTAGAAATCACAACCTCTTTACATCCCTGAAAGCTTAAGGAAAAGAAAAAAGCTGGAGAAAGGAGAAGGATGCCCTGCCCAACCTCACTGTCAGCCACCACTGAGAAAGATCACAGACGAAGGAGCTCTATGCCTTCCCCTGCCAGAAGCAGCACTTGGCTCTTAAAAAAAAAAAATTAAAAATTCTTGTCAATAACAGCCCAGACTAAGAGGCAGGGAGGAAGAAGAAGGAGAGGCTTTCGTCCTTTTCCTGGGAAGGGCCGGTGCTCGCAGCCGGTGGGGTCGAGGGCTTTGCCACTGCCGGCTCCGAGCAGATGGCATGGACACGCCTGAGCTGGAGAAACCTTTTGTAATGAAACGCCTCTCCCAGAAATTAACTTTAATTAAGGCATGAGGGTTTAATATCTGTATCAGAGATATTAATGCTTCAGCGGAGCCCGTTCCCAGCCTCGCGTCTCGCACCTTGCCCAGCGTCTCCTCCTGTCCCCGGGTGCTGCCGCCCAGCCTCATCCCACCCCTGAGGAAGGTGGCCCCAGCTGCTAATTTGCAGGAAACGTGCGGGAACGTCACGTCTTGGAGCTCTCCATCCCTCCTGGAAAATCTGACCGGGGGTTCAAAACTCGTTAAGAGGAGGCTGGTGGGAGGAAAGGCACTGACAGACAGTACAATCACATAAGCTGCTTTTCCTCGGGAAACTGGGCTAAAAATAATACCCTGCGATTTGACAGCCTCAAACCCAGGAGAGCCACCAATGTGCCAGTGAGGATGAGGAGCAGAGGCTGGATGGGGGCCGACCCGAGGAAGGCACAGGGACAGCAGCCACAGCCTGCAGTGGCACCCACTGCCACCCCCCAGACACCCAGGTCCATCCAACTGGAATTTTGTGAGCAAAAGGGCTCCTGCGAGACCCCCCACTCTGAACCCACAGCTTGCACAGTCTCACCAGACTGCTGCTGAATAGGTCTAAAAAAAAGACAGTTTTACGGCCCAAAACCATCAGTGCAAGAGGGAAATCTTGCTGTCACAGACACAATTCCACATCCCACTCCAGTGATAGAGGAGTGAACCCCTTGGTAGTAATTGCTATGCACAGGCAGGGGGAAAAAATTCTGATAGCTTTTATTATCTGGGTATCCAGACGTTAAACAAATGCCTGCAATATTTATCCATGTCATCACCCAGAGTAAGTAGCCTGATTTGTCAAACGGAGACAAGATACAGGGATGTCAATTAGGGGGAGATGGAGGGTGAGGCAGGGGAGGAACAGTGCCCAGGATCCATCAGGGTTGCAGATGCCCTATCCCAAATGTCAGATACAAAACCACAAGAGGTTTTCACCGGGGAAACACAGGCAGAAACCCAAAAACAAGAGGACGAGGGTGAGGCAAAGGGTCCTGCTTCGAGGTCAGCCCTCTGCTCCCGGGGTGGGTGCGGGTGCTGGCTGGCTGCCCGCAGAGCCTGGGGAGCAGGAGGGCGAGGAAGGTTTCCTTTGACTGCCCTCTAATGCCAGGTGGAGGGAAAAAGGGATCGGTGCTGCACGGCATGGCAGAAAGCTGCCGTTAGTAAGGCAGCAGGACTTGGGAATGATCCCCATAGGGAGGTGAGAGATGCTGCCATAACCCAGTGGAGCCCAAGAACAGATCCAGGACTGAGCTGCTTTTCTGGAGCAAACCACTGACTGCACTACGCCCCCTCAGGGGTATTTTAGGCCACTGTGACTGGCAGGTATTCCTCTTGCTCCTCAGAAATCATTAGCCCTGCACAGAATGATGGACAGAAGTGTTGTTGAAGGCTGGGGTGTCTGGTCCCTCCTTCCCAGCTGTTGTAAGCCTGGCCAGGCAAACTCTTCTATGTAAGCCAAGGCTTCCCAGGAGTAGGACCACCAAGGCTGAAGAGTTGAAGAGTTTGGTTAAAAGTCAGCAAGTCCCAGCCTCAAAAAAAACCCTGAATATCAACTGCCAGCCTTAAAACCTGCCTGGTAACACCCATCACTAGTGGCACAAGTAAGGATAAAGTCCCTGACAGAGCAAAGCAATGGAGGGTGACAGCTCCATCCTTGAGATCACAGCTTTGGGGAGAACTTTTAGCAAAGCTCCCCAGATGTTTATACCCCTGGATACTTGCAGCCAAGCCTTCCTCCTTCTTCCCCCATCCCAGCAATAGGTGACAGCAACCACCTAGGAAGCAATGTTGCTTCCCAGGGACAAAATACCCAGCACGTTTCAAGACTTCCAAGAATGTCACCCTGTGCCAAAGTCACCACGAGGAGCCCTGCAGGAGAAGGAGCAAAGCCCTAAGCAAAGCCAAGAGGGAAGTGCTGACACCGGGATTCATCTTGCTTAACTTAATAACTGCGGACACCAGCATGTGAGCTACTCATTCCACACACCTGTCTGCGGGTAATGAAGAGGAATAGGCACTGTTAGGACACAAATCGATTCTGGGGGTCCAGCGCAGCCCATCAAACCCGAGCTGGAAGCACTCCTGAAGTCGCAGCCATTGCCATCCAAACGGTCCGTGGAGCAAATCCCTCCCAGGAACAGCTCAGGGGACGGCAGAAGGGAGTGGCCTGGGAGGAAGATGTGTCTGCAATGAGAGGAGAGCCGATGTCTGGAGACAGCCAGGGCTGACAGGCCAGTGCCGCTGCCCTCCTTGCTCTCTGTGCCTGCCTGCCACCTCTGGGGACCCGACAGGAAGGAAGAGGGATGACAGACACATTAGCACCTTCTTCTTTTCTTGACAGCTTGTTTTTGTCCCAGCTTTCTCATCGTCCGCTAATTATTTCCTTTTGATTTGGAGACTTCAGACGAAATCCAGCTCCCGCTTTGGGGCTGAAGAGGGGGAACAGAGCCCTGAATTACAGAGGACTTGGAACAGGGGCAGGCTTGCTCTTGTCCTTGCATCAGAAAAGCAGGAGCTTCAATTTAGAAATGGTTGGTGCATAATTTTCACCACAAAGGTGGTGAAATCAGAGCTCTCCCAGAGAGGCAGTGGATGCTCCATCCATGGGGATATTCAAGACTAGGCTGGATGAAGCTCTGAGCAACCTGGTGGAAGATATCCCTGTCCATGGCAGGGGATTGGACTTAGGTGGCCTTTAAAGGTCACTTCCAACCCAAACTATTTTATAATTTTATAAAAACCTTCAGGCCAGACCTGAGAGTTACAGAACATTGCACTGGGATTTGGGGCCGCTCGGGGAGACCAGAAGGGGTCGAGGTCCTACAGCAAGGAGCACAGACCCACAAGGTGGACAACACCTAGAAGTATCCAAAAACCAGCACGAAGATATGCAGGGCAATTTAAGGAGTTTGCTTTCCAACCTGGAGGGCCACTCTGCCCAGCTAGGCATGGAGCATAAATCTCTGCAATGCTCCTCTAAATTAATCCATTGGACGAGACTCATGAAGCGGCAAAAGGTCAGCGAGGGTGGTGCAGACCAGCGGTTTGGAGAGTTCTTATTCTGGATGATCACAGAAGATCAGAAAGAAAAAGGGCTCACAGGAAAAGGAGTCAGTGTCCACCAGGAAGGCTACACACAACCCCAGACCCTGTGGGGTGTAAAACATTCCTCTGTGCCATTCCAGCCCTGCCAGCAGCATCCCTCACGGCTCTGGGGCACCACAAGCAAGCAGCCACAAAGATCAACTCCCTGCCCGTTCCCAAACCATCACAGCACACACGAGACAGCAAAAAAGCACCTGAGGGAAATGCCAGCAGCCCAGTGTCCCATCCCCGTGGGACATGAGCTGGGTTGAAAGGTCCCTCTGCTCCACACCCTCCTGGGCAGCAGAACTGCAGTGCCCCAAGGGACCAGCTCAGAGGTTTTTCAAGCCCATATGTTTGCATTAAATGGTCTGTTAGAGATTTGGTGCTGGTTTTCAAGCTCTGACAGCCCTGTTTTGATTTCAGTTGCCTTTAAGCCACCTTGTGAAATTGTCATATATAAATATGGAAATATGCAAAGCCCCACGGATTTATAGGATCCGACACTGCGGTTTAAATGAATCCCCCACGATCTCATCTCCTGCTTAGGCCCCCTCCTCCCACAGCAGCCCTTCCTCCGGACTCCAGCACGGCCACTCCGTGAGGAGTGACAGATAATCCTGCCCAGGCAGCTCTGGCAACATTCCCACACTGTCCTCTGCCTCCCAGCCTAGCCATCTCCAGTCATCCACACCAGCCAGGACAATGCCTGCTGCTCCTCTCCCATAAACAGGTCACGCTGTGCCCATCCCTGGAAGGGCTCAAGGCCAGGTTGGATGGGGCTCTGAGGAACCTGGTCTAGTGGAAAGCGTCCCTGCTCATGGAATGGGAACAAGATGTTCTTTAAAGTCACCTCCAAACCATTTCATGGCTCTGTTTCGATTCTGTGATCCAGTTTTGAGCTGGACAGGGCAAGGCAGCCCTGGGGATACAACCATGGTGGAAAATCCACACCGTGCTGCTGCAGGAAAAGCCTTGATCAGATCCTGTGTGGCTGTCTCCTGAGAGGAGACAGACCCAAGATGAAAATGTATTGGACGTGCAAATCCCACAGGGAAAAAACCTCCTCTCCCTACAGCTCCCATCACAGGAAAGCCCTGCTGTCACATTGGGGTTAAATCAAAAACTAAAAGCTCCATCTCTCACCATTTTCCATTCCTGCCCAGTTCTGCCTGAGGACCACAAAGCTTTTGTGATGGGAGCCAAGGGCAAGCCGAGGTTTCTTTTTCCTCTGAGAGGTAGACAGGAAAATGCAGCGCAGCCCATCCCTGGGGGCACGGGCCCTTGGCAGAGGGCGATTCTTTTGGACTGAAAACCCCTCAGGGCTGGAAAAAATGCCTTTCCTGTTTTTCAAGCCACTCACGGAGCAGGTGAATGAGACCCAAAGCCACCCTGAAAACTCCCCTGAAACCTCAGTCCCTATGGGCAGGGGGCACACAGATCACCCAGAGAGGGGCAGGACCCTCATCCAACCTGCACAGCCACGCAAAATAAAAATCACATTAAGAAAAAAACCAAATAAGTCAAGGTTAAAGTTGTGGTGGCCTATATGAGGCTGATGCTTAAACCGGGTTCAAATGGGTGAAAATCAATTTTAAAATGAGGAAGTAATAATATATGTATTTGTTGGTAGAGTGTCAAAGGAAGTCAAATCAGTGAGCTGGAGAAAATTGCTCCTTTAGGATGTGCAACAAGAGTGGGTTCAAACAATCTTCCAGCAGCCATCCATTTTCTGACAGGTGCCCCGTGTTCCCCCTGAATTCCAACTTGTTCAACCAGTTTGAAGCAGACGGAAAATGGCTGTGGCATCCTGTCCACCTCTGACTCTGCCACTTGTTTTTGAGGGAGAAATTCCAAGTGCAGCTCCACAACAAGGGCTTGGTTTGTGAGCCTGGAGGACACACAAGGAAGAAAAGCCCAGAAGAGCCAAGGCTGATTTCCTAAGCACAGGCAGTGCCTCCTTTGTTCAACAAACTGGGAGCTTTAAACACAAAATGTCCTTGCCTGGGAGACAGCAGCACCACTTCCTTACAAAGTTCAGCAGCTCTCCTCCACTATTTTGTATGATTTTTTTTCTCCTTTTGGCCTATTTTCTGCATCAAGAGAATTTCAATTTCCCTCCAAAAGCAACTTGATAAAGATGATAAGAAGATAAAAAAGTGGGGGGAAAGGTGTTGGTGCAGCTTTTTCTGAAGGAGATACCTATAAACAGCTGTACTGGAGCATGTAATTCTTTCAGACAAAGTGTATTTGTTATTTCCTAAGACACTTTAAATTTAAACCCACAAGGTTGGTGTTATGCCTGCACTTGGTTATCAGATTGACACATCCTGATTAACCAAGGAGAATTAACCTCTCTGAGTGCAGAAAAAGCTGATTATTTAAAATAAATCAAAGATTCTTTTCCCGTTCAGCTCACACAGACAGTCGGTGATTTTAAGTCAATCCACGCAAATACATTTTTGGCTGCACATGTCCTGGCACCTGTGGGTTTGATAAGCTGTTCTGCCAAACCCTGGGCTTTTCCTGCAGCCAGCTTGAGTCAGAGCCTTCCCCCTTGCCAGAATCCACTGGGGCAGGCTAAGGAAGGGCAGAGCACCTTGTCAGCCCCCAGCAATGTGTGCCCAAGCCTCTGCCATGTCTCCACTGCTCCTTTCTCAAGCCCTTGCACCATGTCCCACTTCCTCCCTCAGCATGAATTCTGCCACCACTGATTCATGACACTATTAGCTTTCGCTGTCACCAGAGCTGACAATTCAAAAGGCCCTCGAGAGCTGTCTGCAGAAACACAATAAATGAGATCTCTTAATTAACGCCTCCCTTAACTAAATAAATTAATTTTGTGCAGCTGATACGTCGCATCTTCACAGTTTGAGGGTGACTGAGTAGCTGAAAACATCCCTCTCCTTGGAGCTATTGGAAAGACTTTTTAGCTTGACAGTGTTTCCATAAACAAACCCGGCTCCGAGGTGGCTGCGGGTGCGCGTGAAGGGAGGGAGGGAGGCTGCTGGAAGCAGCCCAGCTGGCATCTCTCTGCTCCAACATCCCTCAGCACCCAGGCTTCCAGGAGAAACCCCTCACCTGCACCAGGGAGGGCAAGAAACCCCTCTGCAAGAGGAGAGATGTGGGATGTGGACTCCTGCACCCTTAGGCGGATGCAGAGAGGAGGCAACACAACCTCCTTCGCTTACCTGGAGGAAAACCAGGGAGCGTGGAGAAAAAAAGCCAAGGATGCTTCACCTCCCAAGGGAAGGCTCATGAACGCAGCCTTGCAGTGAGGGCCACACAGCATGATCACCAAGATTAAAACAAAAAGGACTTGGGCACACAAGAGTTTGGATTTCAGCCCTTCTGTTGGACCAAACAGATCCCTACTTAAATATTTAAGAGTGGAAAATGGTAACGCATCCAGACTTCACATCCAGCATGGATCCTGATGGCTCAGTCTCTCAGCGTGGCATATCTCAGATTTTACACCCACACATCCTCCTCTCCAAATCCACCTTTCATTTCAGGGCAGGTGATAGGGCACACTGTCTCCAAAGGCAGCCTTCTCTTTCACCTCTTTTCCCTTCACTTTTTTCTCCCAATGAAGGAAGGAAGGAAGGAAGGAAGGAAGCAAGGAAGCAAGGAAGGAGAGCTGGGCTCTGGTCAGGATGCCCACACCTTGTTCTCTATAAAGCAGCTACATGATAAAAGCCTCTTCTCTGGCCTTTGATGGCTGGGGGGAAAAAAAATAAAAAACAGAAAGCTTACCACTAAAAAAGACATTCTCCTCCAGGTCTGAATCACCAACACAGCTTTTGGTCCTTGAAGAAATGCCATAATCCAAGGGACCAGACACAAAGCCATAATCAGGTTGTATTATCCAGGCTATCGCCAGGGCACCCTGCAGAAATGCAACCAAGAGTTATTTCCTCCTCACTTTCTTTCACCTGGTGGAGCATGACAGAGAAAAAGACTCTTCCTAATTTTTTGTAAGGAAAATAATTCGATTTTTCAAGAGGCTTGGATTGAAAATCAATTTCCCAATTAAAAAGCGTAAGGTTTACAGTTGGTGTAGGATTTAAGCTGGGGTTGTTTGTTTGCCTTCTGGGATCAATGCTCAACCCCCAGGTACCATTGTTGTCATCATCTGGACAAGAACTCTTTAAGTAACCTTTGGGGGCAGTGTTTTCCTGCTCAAAAACAGTTTTAAAGGATGAATAACAAAAAAGACTCTGCTCCTGTCAAGTAAAACCACACTAGGCAGATAATACTGGAAGGTATTAAAAAGCAATGTCCACTTTCTTTGCAGGAGCAAGGAAAACAGCCTCCAAGAAATCAGAGATTGGAGGAGGTGGATTCTCTGATGAAGTTCATTAAGGGACTAGTTAACTCCAAAATCCCCCCCTGAGGGGCACCAGCAGCACCTTCCTTTTACCCAGCTCCCTCCAAAGGAATTGTTCAAGGCTCAACTCTCTTATCACCTACATGCAGAGCCTGACCCCTGCCATACTCGCAGCAAGTCCTATTACTTTGGGGTGCTTCAGAGAAGCTGATTATTGCAAGCCAGGAAGGAGCATTCTGACTTTTGTGGCATTTACAGCTTTTATCACGGAGAAAATCCACCTGCGCCGGCTGTAAAAATAGATAAAATCTCCCAGCAAAGCCTGCTCCCCTCAAGATGCCATGACACTAACGAGTCCCTGTACACTCTGGGGATGCCCCCCCAAAAGCTGAGAGGTTTTCTACCAGTTTAATCTGGCCTGTGATCCTGGTTTAGAGAAGCTCTGGAGACAACCTGAACGCTGACAGCACATCACGTGCCTGTGCTGACAAGGGTCGGAGCAAGCTGGATCAATGCTTCCATCATCTCAGCAAAGACCAAGGGGAGAAGGGAGAGAAGCAGGTTAGAAAGCAATTTTGTATCTCTTTTCATGTAGCAGGGGAGATACTTCCACATGCAGAGCACAGGAAGCTCCTTCACGGCCGTGTTCCCACCTCCTTCCAGGCATCGGGGAGCTTTTGTCCCCTGCCACTGCAATGCAAAGTAGATGTGGAGGTGGCCCAAAGACAACGTGAAAGGAGGACAGGGAGTGGAGTCAGAAGCAGTGAGAGCAGTGCTGAGGGAGCTGCAGGAGCCTGAGGGTGAGGAGGTGATGCAAAGCCATCACAACCAAGTGAGT
This sequence comes from Rhipidura dahli, assembly GCA_013399225.1. NCBI lineage: Eukaryota > Metazoa > Chordata > Aves > Passeriformes > Rhipiduridae > Rhipidura > Rhipidura dahli. Next base: position 98,078 of record VXAC01007994.1, on the reverse strand, counting down.
TGTTGGAGGAGGGATGCCGGGGGTTGGCACCCGAAGGGAATGAGACTGCACACAGCCTCCAAGTCTTTTAGGCTTTCTCAGAGCCCTGGTGCCACCAGAGAGCATTTGATGAGCTGGAAAAGAACCCCTCACCCTGCATTTTAAAAAGTGTCTATCTCCTGCAGCCCAAAAGGGAAGAGAGGGAGAGGAGGAGGAAAAAGTGCAAACAGCCCGTACAAACTGGAAGGGAAGGAAGGAATTGGGAGACAGGCAGAACCCCAGGCTTGACTCACACCTATTGAAGGAAATTTGGTAAGTTTGCCTGCAACTGCCTCCTTCCCACACTTTTTTCCCCTCCCAACTCATCCTTTGATCCTTCTCACTCAAAGAATTCCTAATTCTAGTGGACCCGTTTTACCAAAGCTTGAAAAGACACCTGGGCTCAGAAGGAAGGGAGTTCTCCCTCCAGGAAAGGCATCCCTCCTTTTCTCATCTCTGAGTGAAGGGCTTGGTCCAACTGAAATCCCAGGGCCAGAAGCTGTGACAAGCCCTATGTCCAGCAGCCAGCTCAGCTTTTTGACCAGGATATTCCTCCAAACAAAGAGGGAAGATCCTCTGGCTGCCAACAAAGGAAGAGTTTCCAGTTTGAATTTTTTTACAAGTTTCTTGCTTCCACAAGAGAGGGAGATATTCCTTAAAGTTCACTTTTCAGTGCAAAGAAAAGCTCTCCCCAAGATTACCTGGAGTTCTGAGAGGAAATAAGCCACGTGGGACTGCTGGAGGGGAAGAGAGCTCCTGCACACGCTGCCATCACTGGCATTCAGTTGCCCTGAGATGACATTTTCACTTCTATCCTCATCTCTCCTCTCCAGCTCCCAGGGAGTGAAGTGAAAGATGAAGTTTCTGAGGGGCAGGCGAGCCCAAGTGCACTTTGACAGAGCTACCAACAAGGTGCCTGCTGCCTGTATTCACTGGGGCAGCTAAAAGCAGTAAGAATAACCTCAGGGGAGGCATGGGAAAACTGTGGGATGTGCAAGACCTGATATCCCAATCCTCCTGACACTCCTCCCTTGCCCCCTCCACTCCAGATGGGATGTAGCCCCTTTTTTGAGGATTTACAAGACACAAGTGCATTTGCTGCCCCTATTTCTCCTTCCCTAAGTCAGTCTCAGCTTTCAGCCTCGCTGGCTGCTTGAGGACTATGTTTAGAAGCTCACAAATTCCTTTTTTCTTTGTTTAAGTAATTTTTAAAACCTATTGTTTTGGTTCCCTGCTGTCTTCATGGACATACCTCAGCTAAAAATGTGTCTCCAATGACATATCATTTATCCAGGGCCTGAGAGGGAGCAAAGAAATTGTTCACTCACTCCCCAGACAAGCACAGGAAAGTCAATATTACCTCCCATTCCTGCTGTTCCATTAAACTAATTTTATGCATGAGGTGAGATCACATCTTCCCTAAAAATAATAATAAGAATAATAATAATGAATACATTTTTCTCCTGTGACAGCACCAGTGATGAGGTTTTGCTTTACCATAAAGTAGACATTTCCAGAGAGTACATCTACAAGCTGCCTACTTTAAAATGCACCAGGAACAGCCAGAATTAAGAGGATGAAGGAATTTATGAAGCTTCCCGAGTTATTTTGGAGCAGAAACATTAAGGAATCACACATCAACCTGTTTCCAAAGCAGCACCCACCCTTCCGAGGGCAGATTGATGCTTGTGGGCTCCACACACACAACCGGAATGAGGGAATGAACTAAGATCACTGAAGCACAGATTCACAGCTACCAAACTGGGGAAGAATTGGACTTTCAAAAATCCGGAACAGGACTCTGGACACAGATGCCAGATAGTATCCCATGGAAAAAATACCCAATACCCAAAGTGAGTACAGGAATCTCCAATCCCCACCTCACCTGCAGGGAGCTCAAGGATGACTCCACTCATTCCTGCCAAGCCCCAAACCCCAGCTGTAACAAAGAAGGGGAAATGGGAAGATAAAGAGATAAATCAAGTCCTTCCAGAGATGCCAAGGAATGCAGAAGAAGCTTGGCGGGAGAGAGAACATTTTGAAGAGATGTCTCAGGAGAGAGTCTGACTGTGCCATTCAAGGAGAAGGACGGGGGGGAAAAAGCTTTTAGCACCTGTTTGCTTGCACTTATAAATAAGCAAAGAGGTGACTGCAGTTAGAGAGGGCAGCAGACACCAATCTCTCCTTGAATGCTGGTTGGTGTCCCCTCCATGAACCCCACGCTTTGCGACGGCTGCAGCTGCAGGAGGAGGGAGAAGGCGAGGGGATCACACTGCGCTTCCTCCCGAAGGCGGGCACGGAGGAGGTGCAGCTCCAGTCACACAGGCAGACACGTTTCCCAGAAAGGAAAGCTGAGAAACACAGCACCCATAGTCAGAGGGTAAGAGCTGCAAATGCAACGGTGGAATTAAAAGCGGGGAGAAGTTCAGAGGGGAAAAGCAGAGCTTCAGCACAGTCAGATTTGCAGTGTTTGACCAGCCCTTGAACCTGGTTTGCTCTGCCAGGGCGTTCAGCTTTCCCAGCCAGAGGAATTCACACATCCACGAGGATGAGGAGGGCTTAGCTAACAGAGCAACTGATGCCTTGGGTTTTAACTTTTCTATTTTCCAAACCCTGCAGTGCCCAGTGTGTCACTCTGGAGTTTCCTGTTCCCTGTTCATTGCTGCTCTCTGTGCTGGGCACACACAACAAAGCCTCTCCGGGGCTGCTCTCCAAGGACACCCAGTCTGTCCTGGGCCCAAAAAGTATCAACCAAAAGCCTCTGATAGGGGCAAGCTGAAGGGAATTACATCATTAAACTGAATTAATTGGAGAATGAACCCTGAGATGCAAATGAACCAAACCTAGAAAAGTGGGAAGAAATTGTGGCCTCTCAGGGTCCATCTCGGGGCCCATCTGGGCAGCAGCCTCTGGCTTCCCAGGGGTACCTTTGGAGGCCTTTCCAATAAATCCCCACCTTTATTCCCTTTACTCTTGTCCAGTCTCTGTTTCTAGGAGGCCTCTTAAGGCATCACAATCCTGACTGTACAGCCAGTGGGATGTAGAAAAAAGCCCTTTTTCACAAGCAGGGATGGAGATGCCTCCTCCATCATTTGCTCCCAGGGCTGAATACGTTTAGCAGTGATTGCAGAGAGTTTTTACAAGCAAGGTTATGGACACTGAGGCCCCTGATTAAAGATCTGGACGTGCTGTGCTAAGAAGGACATCTCCCTGTTTGCAACCCACGAACAAGGTCACAGAGCACAGGTCCCTTCAGCCAGAGGTGTGAATCAAACAATTGCTTAACACCAAACAGTGCCCAGAGCTCCTTCTGTCCCTGCCACGGGGTGCCCTGAGCACCCCAGGCTTTGTTTTAGGTGGTTGTGACCCAGAAGCAGCTGTGGCCTCCACACCCCCCCACTAGAGAGGCCTCCTTGGACACCTGTGTCACTTGGCTTTGCACCATCTCACAGGAAAGGCCACTGAAGAGAGCCAAATCCTCAATGATAACAAGCAACAAAGACCTGGGAAGGGAGAAATGCAGCAAAGCAATTTGCAAGCCCAGTTCTCTGACCATGAGATGGACAGAGGACTGCTGCAGCACGCACAGCAATCTCTTGGATTTTCCACTCCAGAACTCTGGTTTTTTCCTGCAGGAAAAAGTTCAGGCTCTTGGCATCCAGCATCAGAGGGCTGTGCTTTGGACTGAAGATACTGAACACCAGCTCCTCACTCCCACTTGAGGGTGAGACAGAGCAGGAAGAGTTTGTTCCCTCTGATGTGAAGTTACACCCATAACCTCTACTCATCCGGAGACTCGAGCAAAGCCGTGCCAAAGATTTGACACTGCAAGAGGCAACGAACACAAGCAGTGCTGGAAAAGCTGAGTTCCCTGTCAATGCCTGGATTCACAGCAGAGGAGAAAAATTGGCTGTGACAGCCCAGCAAGTGCAGCAGTGAAGCTGTGGAGCAAAGCCAAGGCGCCGTGACCTCCACGTCCCGTTCGGGAGAGCAGCAGGACGCTGGAGCAGCCGACCATGGTCCTGGCTGGATCAGCCTCCTGGCTAATTCCAATGACACAGGGAGAGGAGCCACACCATCAGCTATTCCCCAGTTATTTTTAGCAGCTGATGACTGTCCTGGAAGCACGCCACAGCGGTGGGTCACAGGCATGGCTGCAGGAGGGACAAGCAGGGCCCCTCTGCCAGCACCGTGCCAGCAGCAGGAGGTGCCAGCCCAGGTTTGAAGGAGCAAAAGGTAAAGGTGTCAGCAAACTGAGGGAAAACTCCAGCTGCCATCCCTCCATCCTCATCCTCTCTTTTTTCTCTCACCTGGGGAGCACCTGTGTCTCCCTGCTGCCAGCTCTATCCCCTCACATCCCAGAGGAGATGCTGGGCTTGGCAGCGCTGGCACAGAGAAACCACTTCCTCCAAGACCATGGGCAAGAGCCCATAATTATCCCTGAAGAGGGAGAGAGGGCATTGCCCCTGGGATGGGATAAAGACCACAGGAAGAAGCCCCATACATAGATCAGGTCCCAGGGTGAACTGACAGCTGCTTTGCAGCACCTGCAAGGCAAATTGAACCCGCCAGCCAGGATCACTGCTTCCCACAGCCCTGGCCAGCACCTAAGCTGTCTTGGCATCTCCCAGACTGCTGCTGGCCATCAGGAGATGGGGCCCAATCCTTCAGCAGGGATTATGCTGAAAATTAATGACATTTTCCTTTATGCTACCAGATAGATATACCAGGGAGGCAGGAAGGAATGCAGCTCCAACAAGGAATTCAGCTGGGTTTTCCAGCTCATCTAGCATATTCCCCCCAAAACAGTGTCTAGGACAGCATCCCAGAAGTAATGCAGCAGAACAAGGGCAGTGGGAAGAGGAGAAGAGCAGCTGGAGTTGAGCACACAATTGCCTCTGGGTTTGAGTTACCACAGAATTATGGATTTACTCTCCACCTGTACCCAGGGAAAACGCTCCCAGTCTGGCTCAGCAGAGCTGGGCTGGTAAAATCTTAATGTTGAGGCACCCTAACTGAGCAGAGCCAAGGTAACACTAAATAAATAAAGAGAAGGCATGAGAATTTCAACATTTCTTTCACTCCTTTAGAACCCAAACCAACAAAGGCAGGGATTGAGGAAGAAAATGGGATATGCAGTGCTTTGAAGTCATTCTACAGATGCACAAGACAAAGGGCTTAACCTGTGGGGAGAACAAGACACAGCCAACTGCCTTGTACTCAGGCTTATAAGGTTTGGCCTGGTTGGGAGCAGAATAAATACAACTGTGACAACAATAAAGCTGCCTTGGGGCCATATCCTATGGGTCTGTGGGGGTGGCACGGAGCTGGAAGGAGCAGGCAGAATTTTGCAAATTAAATTCTTCCCAATTCACCCCCTTTAAGGTCTCACAACATCAAAAAGAAGCTTGAACAGTCCCACCCAGTGCTATGCCCACAGCATCACTCACCCCACTGCTGGGATTTGTCCCACACAGCCCTAATCCCTCCCTGGTGCCACCAGGGAAGCTGTGATCCAAACAGAGCCTTCTGCAGGGCTGGTTCCTCTCAGCTGGGGACCCCCACAGTCCTTCCTCAGTGACCTCCATGAGGTTTGAGCACTCAGCTGCTCCCCAGCACAGCCACACTCAGCTGAGAAATTCCTCATTTTTATCCTTCCATAAATGGTTTCTTCAAATCTACCTGCAGCCCAATTACACAGCATTCAGGGCATAAAACACCTTGATGCATGCAAACTGTTGCTTTACTAAATTAGTTTGGTTGCTTGCATTGTTTAGGATTATTATTTTAATGTGTTCTGATCTGATATCTGTTCTATTTTGCTTTGGAAAAAAAAAAAAGGAGAACCGATAAGAGGGAATCTCAAATCTGCAATAAGGACCGAGTTTTACAAAAAATGGGCATTAAGGGGGTTAGAAACAAAAGTGTTTGAGATGTGAAGCAGTAAGTGAGGAAATGAGGTGAAGCATCACAGCGGAGGGGGTTCATTTCCCACATCCCTCCCTCCCCAACTACCTGGTTGATCCTGATAACTAAATACATAATTGCAATTAATTGCAGGCAGAGTGAAGTTCAAACAGATGCAGTTGGCAGTCCTTTGGCAGGGCTGTGTGCGTGCAGAACGGCAGCATTAGCACCAAGCCTGCTCCCTCATCAGCAGGAATTGTCTGCATGTCGGACGGAGCACGCACACGGCTCGGGCTGGGTAAGCAGGGACGCTCAGAGAATGTGAATGAGGACAGGAGTTTTTAAAGGCCTTAGAGGAATTAGGCACCCAAAACACACACAGGCTGGCATTTAATTCCCCCTGAAAATCCAGTATTTCAGCTACCTTGCTGAAGAGATTTCCTATGATAATCCAGAAAGCTGACATAATACCCGACAAAGATTTCTAATTTTTCTCTTTTTTCTCCGGCACGCTTGGGATTCAATACAGTGATTTGGTTGCAGGAGGAATTTGGTCTTATGCTTCTCCTGGCAAGCCCTCCAGCCTTTTGGGAAGTTTCATGGGGCTTCATTATGGTAGTAAATGAAGAAAAGCTCCAGTTTAGTGGAACAGGTACAACCTGCAAGCAGAGAAATCCCTTTTCTTTCTCATTCCCACTTGCATTCATCCACTGACCATACTTTCAGCAAAAAGTCAACGCAAATATTGAACTATTGCTGCTCCTAAACCAAACATAAACATCCAACCTCACAAGCTAAGACCACCACGGATGCCCTCTTGGAAACACCCCTGCAGACAAGGAGAGCTCAGTGACCTCCGTGCCCCATCCCCTTCACAACAGTTTGAGGGAAACCTGAGCAAAGGCACTCAAAACTGAAGTTATTCTGATGAAGTTATTCAGAAGTATCTCTCACTTCCCAGTCCCAGAAAGAGCTGTGCAAGTGGGACATCTCCCAGAGAGCTTAGACTGCAAACTACTCCTGTCAGTATCCCAAGGCTGCTCAGCATCCACGTCTCCCGACACTCCAGACTTCCCAAAGCCCTTCTCCATCACTGGGACAGGTTATTTTCAGGGCCATGTTATGCAAGGACTGGAAATAGGCTCTGATTACCATTTTGTGCCTATTTAACATAAGCAGGAAATACCACAGTCCCCTCCAGGGAGTCTCTTACCTGTGTGGGGCTTGTTGGTTAGAGGACACCAACTGTCCCCTGTCTGGACCCCTCCAGGCAAGAAGGACAAATGGACAAAGAGGGATTGGACATAGAGATTAAAAATATAAATAAATAAAAAGCATCAAGAATGCTGCAGGCTCCTGACCATGGGGGAAAGTTATTAATGTTAGAAGAAAGCCACCTGCATCAGAAGGGAGCAAAGCCAGCAAGCGAGATCCGTATCAGGAGACAGGAAGGAGGGTGGGACGTGATGAGAATTGGCATAAATAGGAGGCTGAGGCAGAAATCACAGGAAAATAAGGACAGGAGAAAGAGCGTTGGGCTGCACAGCATCTCCGGGTCATCAGATCCAGCCCTCCTGCAAGCTCCTGCTAAAAGCAGGAAGGGTTTTATCCCCCTCTATTCCCACAGGAAAGCTGGTCCCTAGCCCCATTGCTCTCCAATTGTCAGAAAGGAGCTTCCAATTTCCAGGCTGAATTTATTCTGGGCCAGTTTACGTACATTTGTTCTTGTGCCAACACCATCCTCGGGCATAAATAGTTCTCCTTCACTGCTGCTCTGCCCTCCCCCATCTCCTGCCAGTGTATTTATAGGCAGCTATCTTCCTCAGCTTTCATTCTGCTAATTTAATTAAGGCAGGCTTTCCTCATCTCCCCTCCAAATATTCATTTCTTTTATCATTTTTAGCCACCCTTTCCCAGCCCTGGCTCTCCAGGCTGGGCTCAGAGGGAAACACGAGGCTCACAATCGCCAGCGGTGATCTCTCCTGGAAAACAGATGCTTGGGAGCCGAGTGCCTAATTGCAGACAAACAGAGACAGCCTCCTCTTTTATCCTGTCAGCTATTCTGGATCAGTTAAGGATCATAAATAGTGCTGGGGAGCACGGGCAGGTCCTGGAGTGCTTTGCAATGTGTTTGATTTACATTTCGGCTGAGTTGTCTCGCCGCCATCCCGGACTCGTTCTTCTTTTTCCAATTATGCAGCAGCACTTGGGGAAACTGTGTGATGTCCCTGGGATTAAATATTGTCCTATTTGGTGGCAGACAGCAGCTCATATTGCAAAAGGAGAAAGCTGTAGCCAGCAGAGGGGATGACAATAGGAATTTTCACTCCTGCTTTTCTTAGGAAAAGAGAACTCCACAGGATGTAAATATTGCTGTTTCACTGAGCATTTGGGGAAGAAGTCTAATCCACAGACATCCTAACAACTAAACACCAGGAAAAAGTGGCAAAATGCAGCAGCAAAATGCAGCAGCAAAATGCAGCAGCTTGGGGTGATCTTGTGCAGGGCCAGAAGTTGGACTTTGCTGATCCTTGTGGGTCCCTTCCAATTCAGGATATTCCACAATTCTTTTTTGTTTAAATATACGTCGACGGTGCCAATAACATCAATCTTCCATGCCCTTGGTACTTCTCATTTTCTAGCTAGAAAGTGGCATTTTCTTCAATATGAATGAAAAGGGGACAGATGAATAAACACAGCCTGAGGACTTGATGGCCTTAGAGGTCCTTTCCAACCTTAATGGTGCTGTGATTCACCCAGGGTGCAGCTCCAACCTGGCTGTGAGGGAACTGTCATCCTCTTTTCATGGGGTGGTTTGTGTCTGGATATGAGATCTTAAAAAAAGCAGAGGCACAGGAACTCAGAATCCTGTCAGAAACTCAGAATGCTGTCTCTGCAGCTGGTGTTAGGCTGACAGTTAGAACAGGACTCTGCTGAAGAGCAAACTCTGCTTTTCAGCCCATCTGATAATGTTTGTTAGCCCAGCAAAAATTGTTTCCTGCCTTGTGTAAGCACCTTCTGTCCCCTTCTCGCCGATGACCCAGAGAAGCTCTCTGGCTCAACAACTCGACACAGAATCCCAAACTTCTCACACTCCTTATCAGTCTCCTCATGAAATCAACCAGCAAAAGCTGTCCCTGGCACCACCAAAAGCAGAGGTGAGGCGGTACAACACTGTTTTAACCCCAGAGAGGTGCCAGGGCTCCACATGGCAGAGCAGAGGAACACGGGATTGCCCCCACGTGCCATCTCACATCCCTGCTGAGCAAGGCACAGTTCTCACACTGTACCCCCAAACTGCTCATTGCACGCCTGGAGACCATTTCCTGGGATGATTTTTGATCACCCAGCAAGCCAGAGTGAGAAGAAAAGGGGCAGCTGGAGACCAATTTGCTGTAGCACAACCGCCAGAAGTAGCGGAGAAAAATGGAAACACCCTCCTAGAATCCCCAGCTTTCCAATAAATAAGGAAAGCTGCTGTTGAGATGTAAAACAGGCAGGTGTTATTCATAGGAAGGCAAATTGTGGTGGGATGCAATAGAGCCAGAGGAACAGTTATCCACAGCCACTCACTCTCACTTCTTTGTGGAAATCATGGTGCTGGCTGGAAAACATGAAAGAGGTGCTCTACCACTTCCATTTGTGTTAGAAACACAACCAACATATCCCCCATTTGTCAGAATGGCAAAACTAGCCAGAAAAGAGAAGGGGAAGCACGTCCTTTTCAAGCACCTCCATGGGGGATCTGCACAAATTGGGTGATAAAAATTAAGCAAATGGTCAGAATCCTCCAACACAACTCCCTTCGTTTGTGATTTTACACTTCTGGGTTGCTAGGAATTTTCTGAGCCAACAATTTCTTCTCCAAGAGAGAAGTGCCCACTGCAGAGGACTCAAGAAGTTCTTGTAACAGGCTCTCTCAGGCAGAAACAGGCAGATTCAGAGGCAACATCTCCCAGCTAAGGGAGGTTTTTTATCATTAATACCAAAAGAGCAACTTCAAAGCACCCAGCACTGCTGAAATATTAACTTTTAATTGCAGCATGGCAATTCCCTATAACCTGTGCCCTTCTCCTGCAAGGAGCTCGCAGGGGACAGGGCTGGCCAGGCTTCCCCTGGCCATTGCTGAGGAAGGAGATGGATGGCCAGCCCCAGGGCAGCATGATTGATTTCCCTCATTATCTGGAGCAGGAAAGTGGGATGGAAGGGTGGCAGCATTCCTGGGTGTGGGGTTTGTCTTGCTCCAGCTCAATGGGAACAGTATGCGACATTTTTGACAAGGGTTACATGCTGTGCCACAGCTGGCAGCCAGGTAGGATGAGCCCTTTCTTCCACAACAAATTATTTTTAATTGTTGCTCCTCCTCCAGTGAGCTCTCCCCTTTCCACATAGGAAGCCCAGGTGAAATTAAAGTTCAAACAGCTGATGCCACCCAGGTGTGGTAGAGAAAAAGGACTTCTTCACGATGAAACTTCCAACCATCCTGAGTTAATGCTTGCACAGCCTGACCCAAACGAAAAAGTCCCCAGAAAAGTTTCTTTCTAACTCACAAAGCTCAGTTTAGCTCTTGAGATGGATCTTTATTTTTCATTTCCATGTTGTTATCACTCCCAACTCAATGCTCATAATGTTGAAATCAAATCTTATGGTGAGGCTGCAAAGGGGATGAGTAAAACATCACTAAAAACTTCACCACTTCCCACGGAAAATTCTCCTGCAATCTGTTTTAAAGGCAGGTTAACAATGGTCTGGGGCTCAGTGGTTTAAGGGGAGGTTTTTTGGAACTTGAACAAAGGCACCAGCAATGACACTGTGACACCAACAGCATGATGAATGTGTGAAGAAATCCCTGCCACTGGCCATAACAGAAATGAAATATGGGAAATGGTAAATTGGGGTGGGAAGGAGGAGGAGAGAGCACTGGAGGGGTACCAGAGGCACTGTAGTGGGGGAGCCCCTGGCTCAGAGGGCATTAATGGATGCAAAGAGGGAAAGACTGGCTGGATTCTTCACTGCTCCCTCCAAAGCAGCTGTATCCCTCACTCCAAAGGAAAAGAAACAAGATCTCATCTAAACAAGACCCCTCCAACCCCCTGAGCTGCTGCTGAGCCCTCTGCTGACATCCCAGGATCTGTCGGGGCTGGGGATTGGTTTTCTCAGGAAAAACTCCATGCTGGCAATTTGTTTTTGTCCTGGCTCAGCCCCTTGCTCTGAGGTGGGAAGGAGGGCACCTGCCTGTGTGCATAATTGGGCACGTAAATAGGTCAGCACCGGCTCGTGGGGCTGCTGCAGACACAGATGCATTTTTCTTGCATCCTTAGGCAAGCTGGAAAATGTCACTTCCTCGCTCAGCGATCACTAAACATTTTGCTGCCCTCAGTGCCCACCTGCTTCACATCTGCAGTTCTGGGAATAAGATGGAAGACTAAGAGCAGGTTTCTCTTTTTTTCTTCATACATTTTGTTTGATTTTTGGTTGTTTTTTTTTTTTTTAAGGCACACAGAGCAATTTAGAGCCCAAAACCGGGGCAAATGCCCCGACCCACTTCTCATCCCTGTTCTCACCTGGGTCTCTGCAGAATCCTTCACCTCCCTTTTTATTTTAACTGTGGAAGGGAAACCCCCTAAACCAGCAATTTTTTCATTTGAAGCTGAAGCCCAAGCAAAGCAGAGAATGCTTGCAGAGGGGTAAGAAGCTGTTGCACATGCCAAGGGCGAAGTCCAGACCAAGGAAAGGGAGGGAGCTGCCTGTATTTATCTGCATGCAGAAGGAGTTGCACACATGCTGCTTTCCCTTAGTCCCAGTTCTTCCATCCTTGGGGAGGAACACCTGGAGCAGGAGCTAAGTTCACAGCCAGGTGTTTGCTGCTGAATCCTGTGCTAGTTGAAACAAGAGGATTTGGGGAGCGGGCTCAGCAGGGTTTGAAACAAGCACAGAGAAAAATCCTTCCTCACCAGTGTGTGGAGGGGACAAGGATGAAACAGATGAGGCCAAGAGAAGGAAAAGGGCAGGGACACTGAACAAAGCTGAAGCACTCCAGGAAGGTAGAAGGCAGCTGAAGATGCTTCAAAAAGGACTGGGCTTTCTATCTCCTGGCAACAGATGCTAGCAAAAAAAAAAAAAAA
>VXAC01007994.1:62625-85981 GCA_013399225.1 Rhipidura dahli | reverse complement strand
CAAAAATAAAAATCAAGGGAGATGGTCAGAAGATAGTCTTGGTTGGGGAAGTGGGGGTTTTGCCAAGTCTCACCCCGATGGACCCTCACCCCTCCTCCATTACAGACACCACACCAGTGCCCTCATCCCAGCCAGGCTATTTGTGCCCCCAGTGGCTGGGATAAGAGATTTGGGTGCTTTCAGCCCCACTCAGAGCACCCCTTTTTCTGTCTCCCCAGCTTAACTCGGGGCAATAGGGCCACAATAGCTGTGCGAGGGCAACCAAACATCTTTGCAGCTAAAAGGGGGACCCCAAAATTACACGTAGGGTGATGCTGGGCTGAGAGGGAGCTCCCTGGGGTCTTCTGCTGCTCAGTATTTCAGGCTCCATCTGCTTCCCTGCAAGTGTATCCATCTGCAAACAGATTCACAGACCCCAAAGCATCTGGCACCAGTGTGCTTTAACCCCTTAGGAAATGGCTGGAGAACACCACACTCAGGGCTTTTAAAGTCATTTGGAGGAAGGAAAAAACCTGTGTCTACAGGAAAAATCACCCCTGCCCATCCCTATATCAATTACAGAAGAGGCATTAAAAGGTTTTAGTAATGATTTCTTGTCAATAACCTGGCTCTTCAAGTCCCAGTGTTCTTATTCAAACTCTCCCGGGAGCAAGACATCCCAGCAAAAAGGGACACAGCACAGACACATCACAGCAAAGGCAGAGGAAAAATAATAAGAAGGAGATATTGGGCAGAGACAAAAAAGATCAGAGACAGAAATCTGCAGGAACAGAGACAGATCACAAGTTAAAAGGAAGATGATTCTTCACTCTACGCCTATAAAAATTATTTTATTCCCCCTACAGCTTCCTCTTCCCCTCTCCCCTGATAATTTGAAAGCTTTGGGAGCTGCAGTAAGTGTGACTGTTTTTCCATGCAACTCAGCCAAAGATTTAAGTGGGCAGGAGGAAAGCACTCTCCTTTTCCATCAGTGTTCAATAGAGAGAGAGAGCAGAAAAAAAAAAAGAAACAAATACAAAAAGAGAAGAAAAATCAGGAAGGAGTCCAAGCTGAGAATCATTAAAAAAAAACACAACCAGGAACATAAAAACCGAAGGGATGGAGTGAAAAAACACACTTGGGCAAACCTTCCTCCCTCTAACACTTCTCATGTGAGTAAGAGATTAATCTGCAAAGCTGCTGAGCCAGAGCTGGGCAAACTGACCCAGGAGGAGCCCTCTCCTCCAGATCTTCTGATAATTCCCAGGAGAGAGCCAGGGGAGGATGCTGGCCTGGGGTTTGCTTGGCCCTGGGGTGATAAAGAGGGGGAGCACAGGCTGCTGCCAGCTATCAGAAGGTTGCTCTATGAATGCTGACTGTCAGCCTGGCCCCAGCTTGCTAACCCAGATCTCTTCTTCCAAAATCCTTTTCCTGACCCCGCAAAGCCCTCATGTGAGGCTGGGGCCGTTTGAGACAGGCACTTGTGTTAGGAGAGCTTTGTGACACATCCCACTCACTGGCCTGCTTTCCTGAAGAAGCACACAGTCACAGCATCCATTTCTCCTTCCCTTCACTGATCAGTTCTGAACCTGTCAGTCCATTTTAACTCCATGCAAAAAGAGAAAAAAAAAAAAAAACAAACCCCAGAAGAAATTCACAGTGATACCCCCTGGGAACCACAAGTGTCATCCTCCCTAGTGAAAGCAGGAAGGGGAATAATTTTACTGATTCAGAGGAATTCCTGCCAGGAGAAATCACACAGGAACTCCACACAAGCCTACAAGCACAAGCAAAAAGCTGGATTTTGAATCTTGCAGATCATGGGATGGCTCATTTTCATTACATCAGGAAAATGCAGTGGGGTGGAACAGAAGCAGCTGTTATTGATGCAATCAGAACTCACCCTCAGACACATGACGCTGCAGAAACACATTTTTCCTGTCCTTCCCACACTCCAATGGCATTCTCAGCTCATAGAAACAGGAATATTGCAGGATAAGGGCTTGGCTGATGATTTCGTCTTCTTTCCAAGACCTTCATCTTTCTTTGCCACCAAACATTGCCTGGAGCCTGTCCAGAACTTTCCAGGAGCACAGCATCTTGAGTGTGCATGCCCTGTAGCTTTTCCATTCTTCCTGATGTTATAAAACTGTCTTGTAAAAGCAAAATTAAAGGCTTGAGTGCTGGCCACAAAGCTCTTCCCATGACCATGTTTTCTGCTGTGTGCAACTTCAAGACAGAAGGAGGGGGGCAGAAGGGGAGGAAAGAGCTTTATGCATTGAACTTCTTACTAAATCTATTGAAGGTATTTCATCATTCCCCAGCATTTTTCTATAAAACCCAGTCAGCTACATTTACAAATTATAAAATTAGCTTTATGAGCAGGGCCCAGGCTAATGGCACAGCTAAACCTAGGCAGCAGGAAGATTAGATGCCTCTCCCTTGGCCATGGTGGGATTTATTTTGCAGCATCCCTTCCTGGAGTAGAAGAATTTCTCTCCCAAGGCAAAGCTTTCAAAGGACAAGAGATTTGACCACAAAGTGGAAAGTTTTGGAGGAGCCTCGTCTGTGGGGAGCAAATAGAGCTGGATGGCTCAGGGCAACATTTGTATTCCACAAAGACAAAACAGTTTTGAAAAATGAGGGACTGATGAACTGCAATCCCATGCAAGATAATTCAGACCTATGGGATGGATGGAGAGGGGTGCAATACTGAGAATATTCAGGGAAAAGGGACGGTTTTCATTAATCTCACTGTTTCAAAGAGGTACCAGCCTGCTGCTGGATTATGTGTACTTGGAACCCTGCCACACTGTTCAAGGAAACCTGGGACAGTACCAACCTACTTCCCAGTGGTCTCCCATTCCTTGGCTACAGCCCAGGGCAATACCCAGCACCTCTGAAGAGTTCTAAAAAACCCATTACAGAGACAGGACGGGCATCAGCATGAGATCAGCACAGCTGCCAGGAATAAAGGGGTGAGCTTCTTCAGCCTCTTCTGCCCAGCTCACATTCCCTCTCCAGACTCCCTAGGGTTCAGAAAGAAGCTTGATGTTGCTTACCCAGTTCACAGGGATGCTGCCAGCTTCTCTGGGCAGTCCAGGCCTGAGAGGAGGGATCTTATGGCAGAGCAAGATCACCTCCTGATGCTTTTGGCCACTTGCTAATCCTCACAGTGCCAGGGATCAACACTGAAGGGCGGGAGCAAAAACCATTTCACCAGTTCCCTCGTGCTGGAGGAACAAACGAAAGCTAATCAGCCTCAAGCACAGGGGGCATGTAAGGAGCAAGCTTCTTCAAGCTTTACTTCTCTGCTCCCTTTTAAAAAAATAATTTCCCTCTGTAGAGTATTAATCACCACAAGTCAGCCTCAGGAAGAGTTATCCTTCGAGCTACACAGGGACTGCAAGGACACTGTGTTAGAGCAAGATTATTTACTTTTATAACCTTTACAGAAACAAGAGATAAGTACATTACAACAGCTTGCTCACACAGCAGCAGCAGCGGCAACTGCCTGATTCATTCCTGCACCCTCCCATTTGAGATGCTGCTCTGGATGCCAAGGGGAGAGCCTCACAAAACAGCACTGAGCCATGCTGGGATGGCTTTGGAAGTGGGTTTTGCCTTGCAGAGGAGCAGGTCTCCTATCCCACTGGGCAGTGACACTCAAAGGCTCAGGACCAGAGGTCACCCAGGGCTGCTTGTGACACGGCACAAGGCAAAGTGGCTGGAGCAGCAGCATCCTCAGAGCCCCCCGCTACTGCTGCTGGATTTTCCTTTCCAGCAGGCACTGACCACCAGCAGGAAGCCTCCTGAGCTCCCTCAGACACAAGTTTTCCAATGGCTCACATCGTGGGGAGCCTGCAAGAAACTGAGTGTCCTCCCCTAACAACCTGACCTGCAGCTCAGAGAGATGCTCATCCCTTGAGCCAAGAAGCAAACGACATCTCTGCACTGCTCTCTTCCTCCTCTCCCTACCCTCTGATGAAGAGATGAAGATCTGCAGGTGTTTTTTATTTCCCTGGCCCCTGGCATTGTGGCCATGCCCAGAAGTCAGGCACCCAGGGGCAGCTATTGGATTCTGAGGAGGCATTACAATTTTCCAGCAGATTCACCTCCTCCCTTTGCCAGTCTGGGATCACTTTAAAAAAAAAAAAAAATCAAAGGTGCATGGGGAAAACAAAAGTTTCCTCCAGTCTCTGCTGCAATGAACCAGACCTCAAAGTGAAAGTGTTCCACATCCCTCATTTCCATTTGCCCCTGAACTTGTGTCTTGCACCCTCTGGAACGGTCTCCCGTTTCTGCAGAGCTCTGTGGGTGACATCCTGATCTACAGACACAGAAAGGAGTCTTTATTCACAAGATAAGAGCCACAAAATGCAAATAAAAAGCCCCAAATAGCTCAAGATCAAACAGGGTCCATATCTACCCTTTCAAAGGCGTCCAGGCTGCAAAACACCACGAGCAATGGCTTTGTTTGGAACATTAAACACAATACAAAAATCATCTCCCATGCAAAAACAACATGCATATTAGTTTGTTTATGCTAGAACTTTAATCTCTGAAATAGCAGCTCTTCAGAGCTTGTTTTAGGCTGAAAAGTTAATGCCAAGTAATGATTCAAGGTGTATTGAGTTGGCATGGCCCGGTTTTGGTAGTGGGGGGCTGCAGAAGTGGCTTCTGTGAAGCTGCCAGAAGCGTCTCCTGGGTCCAACAGAGCTGGCACAGCCCATGGTGAGGCAGATTGTCCCCTGCAGGCCATGGAAGTCCATGGTGGAGCAAAGATCTACCTGCAGTCTGTGAAGGACCTTGCTCTGGGCCAAGGGGATGCCCGAAGGAGGCCAGGATCCCAAGGGAAGCCCGTGCTGGAGCCCCAGTGAGAGATGAGCCCACTGCAGCCTGTGGGAAGGACTCAATCCGGAATGTTTCAGTGTGGAGGATGGCCTCCCATGGGAGGGACCCCCACCTGGAGCAGGGGAAGTGTGAGGAGGAAGAAGTGGCAGAGACAATGTGAAGTAAACTGACCACAAAACCCCATTCCTCATCCCCTGCACAGCTGGGCAGGAACTGAGAGAAAATTCAGGAGTGAAAATAAGCCTGAGTAGAAGAGAGAGTTAGGGTTTTTAAGATTTGGTTTTATTTCTCATTATCCTACTCCAATCTTACTGGCAATAAATTAAATTCATTTCCCCAAGGTGACACCCACAATACTAAGTCCTGAGTGATCCTTCCCTGTCTTGATCCTGAGCCTTTCATTACGTTTTCTCTCCCGTGTCCAGCCGAGGAGGGGAGTGAAGGAGCAGCTTTGTTGGGCACAGGGCATCCAGCCAGGGTCAGGCCACCACACAAGGTCTGAAGAGACTGGGAATGAGGGAATCACTGCAGAGAGTGCAGCCCTGATTCCATTAAAGCCTTACACACGCTCCAAGCCACACGATCCATCCACCCATCTCGACAGGATGAAAAGACTGCAAGTTCCCCTTAAACTCACTCAGCCACCTCATGAATCTCCTGGTAGGGAAAGTGAGGGAAAATGAAAGTCCTCTCTCACTTCATTCTTCCATTCCCACTGCTCCTGGGACATGCTAACAGGAACTATTCCTGTGCAGTGAAGAGAGAGGAGGCTCCAAGCAGGAGGACAGCAAAATCCAGGTTGCTGGGCCCTCACCCTGCAGCTCAGGCCACATGTCAGTGCCCCTCCAGATGCTCTTCATCCAGCAGCATCCAGTTTTTTGGTGTCCCTTGCCATGCCCAAAAGGATCCAAGATACCTTCAGGCTCTGCTACACTGCAGGAGTTATTTTAGGCATAGGAGGACAGCCTGGGGACTGCTGAGATGTCACTTTCCTTCCTGTTTCTCCTGGATTGCACCGGTGGTTAATTCTCCGTTTATTCTCCAAAATCCAAGTTACACTGCATGGGGACATCCCACATCCCCGAGGATGGACACAGCTCCCAGCAGCTGTGCAGGGACCCAAGAACAGAGGGATGGAGACCTGAGACAGGAGAACTGTCCCAGCTGGACCTCACCCATAGCTCTGCAGGCACATCCCTGGCTCATGGGAGACAAGAAGAAGAGAAGAGGAGAAGCCAAAGGGATTTGAGTCCAGGCTCATGGTTAGGCATGCAAGGAACGTTTCCCAAACCAGACCAAATGAAAAAAGCAAATATTTGCCAGAATGAAAGCATCAAAGTGCTTGGCAGCTGTCCCTCTGCTTTGTTTCTGTTGTTCATGGGGGCTTCAACCAGTTAATAACCATGTGATCCATGGATTTGCTTCCTTTTGGTCGGGGAGGTCAGATCATCCTAAGCCGGCTCAAGACAAACACGCTTATTTTTTCCTAAACAACACTCAAAGCAAGGAGGAAAAGGGGGAGGGGGAAAAGATTCACTGAGGAAGGTCCAAAGAGCTTTTTTTTAAAGTTAGCATTAGTTTCACTTTGGCTCCAAACATCACTTCGAAAAGCAGAAGCCAAAGCATCTAATTTCCAAAATGCACAAAGAAGAGGTTTGATTTTTTTCAAATTGCTACTTTCTGTTGTCATTTTTTTGGTTGAGTTCAACACAAATAATTTCAGGTGACCTGAAATGCTATTTTTCAACAAATATATGCTTTAAAAGAAAAAAGAAAAAGAGAAAAAAGGAAAGAAAGAAAGTCTCATTCTTTAGTCTGTGTGCATGCTACACCACTAATTTTTGGTAATTGGCTTTCTGCTAGAGATAATCGCACCGAAAAACTGGCTGAATAAATTATTCTTCTCACAGGTGCATCAGAAGGGCTGACAGAAAGAACAAGAAAATTAAATGGTGTTTCAAAAAAAAAAAAGAAAACTATAAAGTGTGGGTAGATGGGAACCACTGGCAACACTCACAGAAACTGAGCAGCAGCATCACCACTTGGACGCTTGTGTCACTAAAGCCCTCTTTGCACTCAGGTTTCCCACCTCATGGTATTGCACGTGTGCTCCCTTTGATCAAAAAAACACCAACTAAGGAGCCTCATTTTCTCTGTGAGAGCTCACAGTGACCTCAGGAACAAGCACTCTTAGCTTGGAGCTGGTGTTTGAGCTCCCTCCTCGCCAGAAGCAGCGTTGGTCCCCCGGGTAACCCGGCCCCGAGGCCTGGGGGACGGCTGCTCCATTTCCTCATTAAATAATTCTGACTCATGAACACATTAGAAAACTTGCATTGTACCCTCTGGCAGTTTACCTCCAGAAAGGCAAAGTTTGTCAAAGAAATCCTTTTGTGCAAATCATTCACGAAGCATTAGTCATGTTTGTCCCTTCCTCGCCAAGACAGCTCCAGGAATTTGTGTTATTTTCATTGCCTTCCCCTGCATCCTCATCCATCCTGACCGAGTGAACTTGCAACTTTATCTCATCTTCCTGCAGCGTTGGATCAAGACAGAGCTGCTTCTTCTGGCCAAGAGAAATGGCCTCAGATGAAATGTTCATCCTTTATTTTATTTTTATAGACAACCTACATGTCCCTGATACCTCAGGCCAGGCTGGCTTTTGGCCTTCAGAGGGGTCTGACCAATAAGGAATAACAGGCATAAGGACATGACTGGAAAGTCAAACATTACTGAAATTATGCATATATATATATTTATATTTTATGTGTATATATATTTATATACATACACCTCCACTGCTTTTATTTATATAGCTCTGACTATTTCTCTTTCCCTCCTGTTTTGTTTTTTTTCTAACCAGCCAAACTACAGGCATCCCTCGTGCCCACATGCAAAAATATTATAAAGGTGCTGCTAAAGTTACTCAAGCTTGCACATTTCTGGGCCTATGAGCACACATCTTCCTGGGTCTCAGCCTGGGGTGAGAAAACAGTTTTTCAGGAATTTTTCCAGGGAAGAGAGGAATGCCCTAAACATCTGATATTTCCCTGTCTCCCTTCAAACTCCAGCATATTTCTGGCAGATCTGTACATTTACATCCGACTGCTTAGCAGGGAGCGCTTCCTGAGCCATCTCCACCATTTATTTCCTTATGACATAAATATGAATTGAGGTTACGGCCCAGTACGATCTCCCCAGGAAAAAGTGGAGATTACATCAATGTGACCCATTAAAGCAATCTTAAATACCCACTGATGGGTCATTATTGCAAGTTACTTTCCTTCCTGATGCAGAATTTACTCAACATATTGGAGGGGCAAAGAGGTCTCCAGGAAGGCATTGCCTGTGCACTGCATTAATAAAAAGGGACAGCTCAAGGGATGGGCTTGACAAGTTGGAAGAGGAGTTTCCATTTACACAACCCCAGCGGGTGAATTAAAATCCTCCTCCTGTGTAAGGCACGGAGGCCAAAAGGAAAATTTTCATTAGGTTGTAACCAGGTGAGTGTCAGACTCTTCTCCAAGGTAAAAAAGGGACAGGATGAGAGGAAATGGCTTCAAGGTGCACCACGGGAGGTTTACAATGGATATTGGAAACCACTTCTTCACTGAAAGGGTGGTCAGGCATTGGAACAGGCTGCCAGGGAAGTATTGGAATCAACATCCTTTGAAGTGTTGAAAAAATGTATCCATGTGGAGCTTGGGGACACGGCTTGGTGGTGGCCTTGGCACTGCTGGGTTAGTGGTTGGATTCGATGATCTCAGAAGTCTTTTCCAAACCAAAGGATTCTGCGATTATATGAAACAGTCCATTGAGCTGCCAGCTGGGTTTAGATGCAGAAAAGGGGGTGAGGGGCTCCCCAAATCATCACCACTTGCTCCCTTCCCATCTCCTGTGCAGAAAGTGGTGACAGGAGGCAAACTGTGAAGCTCTTCCACCTAGGGAACAGAGGCCTTCATAAAGTCCCCTCTTCTTCTGTTTTACTCATTGTCTCTGCCACCTGGCTGGGAATTTATAAACATTTTGCAGTGAGTTAAGTCTAGAAGTATGGTTGTTTTCTTTGCACCTATACGATTCAATTTTAAAAAATACTTTTGAAGGACAAGCCTGTGCTACAGAAGGAAAAAACCTCTCAAACCCAAGGCTGAGAAAATCATAGAATTACAGAAAGACAGAACCATTTAGGTTGAAAAAGGCCTTCAAGATCATCAGCTCCAGCTTGTGATCTTGAGCTTTTTTACAACCACACCAGAGCATCAAGCGCCACATCCAGTGGTTTCTTGAACAGTTCCAGGGATGGCGACTCCATCACCTCCCTGGGCAGCCTTTTCCAATGCCTGATAACATTTTTGTGAAGAAATTCTTCCTAATGGCCAGCTTGAACCTGTCCTGGTTCATCTTGAGGCTGTTTTTTCTCATCCTAGAGAACACGAGCACTTGCTGGCTTTTCCCCCATTGCAGACACCCAAACCTGCCCCAAAGGGCAGAAGCCTCCTGGGGATACCTCTGTCCTGAATCCTTGAGAGGAGCTCAGACAGTCTGTGAGCTGAAGCTGCAAGGAAAAGTGTGACACACCTCTCATTCTGGTCATTCACAGTATTGACAAAACATAAAATATTAACACCAGAGACTACAGAGCTCTCTTGAAAGAGATGGATTCAGGTCCTTTCCCCCATGGAACAGGTCAGGGATAAAGTTCTCAGCAGCAGGCAGAGGTTTTTGTCCCAGGGAGTGAGGACTGCCTTTCTCTCTCCTCTCATCCTGGGCTCCTGCTTGCAGTCCCTGCCCTCAGCTCCACAGGCTCCCAGAACACCTGGGGCTGGAGGGGCCTTGGGATGTCTTCTCCTCTCACCGGCCCAAAGCAGGTGGTCCTTACCTCCCTTAAAAAGCCACTCTCCGCTTATCCCCACCATCATCCACCATGAAACTGGGGACACCTGCCCAGGGGAAAGAGTGTAGGGAGTAAACACCAAATTGAAGCCTACCTTTTCTTTCCCAAAAAAAGTTTCCAGTTGCATCTGCTTCTTTATTTGCTCCAATTTTCTGTCTTCTTCATGCACCTAATTAATGAGTCAATTCATTAATATTTTTGCAGCAGAATTCTCTTCTCATCTATAAAGCGGCCGTGCCAAATTTTTGCCTTAATTTTAAACAATAGCTTTTGTTTAAAGCTTTCTGCAGAGAAAACAGCCAAGACTTCTCTGTCTCTTCACAAGACAATTATTCAGAATGTTATCAGCAAATCTTCATCTCCAAGGAGGATTTTTCCCAACACAGTTCCCCCACCTGTAGATACACTCAGGACTACAATCAATACATGTTAATTAAGCCGCAGCCCACTCTAATTAAAATTACAGGATCTGAAGGACAGACATTTGTTTTTGTCAGTAAATTAATTTAAGCATTCATTAAGTTTAATTTTTAAATTATATATCACTTTAATGTAAATAATTCCTCTCATTACAGAGGAAACATATGGAATGGAAAGATAAGATGGGAGAGACTTGGACCCAGGGAGGAATATGCTCTCCAGTGCTTCCTTCTCCTTCGGCACATCAGCAACCCCATTTATGTCAGCAAACTGGGCCCTTTTGAAAATCTGGCTGGCAAATACAGTGCTGAAATAAGAACAGAGATTCTTTGAGTATCTCACCTCCTTCTCTGCTGGGAACATGAAAGCTTGGCTGTGAACTCTCAGGGTTTTAGAATAGCTGAAACTTAGTACCGGCTACCAAAATAAACACTTTTCAACGGAAATAAAAATATTACCATGTCAACAGGTTTTTTAATTTACGTAAAAAAGGGCAGGTTGTTTTACAGCTTAACCCTTTCTGCACATTATCCCAGGCAGAGAACGGTGATTTATAAGGTGATGTTTGTGCAGTGTCCTGCACCCTAAGTTAAACCTTGCCTGGTTTACTACGGCAGCTAATTAAATATGGAGCAGGCCGGCAACATTTGGGGCCTTCCTTTATCCAGGAGATGCTGCATGGCAAATGAACTGGGCTGCTCCAAAGAAGGGTTAAAACCCTCAACACCTCCTGAGGGACTTGCACAGAGCTCACCTATCAGTGCCCATCACACTCCTTGAGTTTTCCCTGCTCCGCCGCAGCGCAAAACGGAGCAAACATCCCTGTCCTAGGGTGACTTTAGCATGTTGTATCCCCTATCACTGCCAATGCCCAGAAAAATAATTTTCGTGCCTTTCTGTGATTTTAAACTGAGCCTGAGAGGGCCAAGAGGGAAAAAAACTGAGTAAACTTTTCAAAACAATTGTTCAAGGATACAGACACTGCTCTGGGTGCTCTCCTGCTGCGGCAGCAAGAGCGTGGAGGAAGCACCCCTTGCTTTTCAGCCACTTTTAGGCTCCTTTCTCCAAAGGGAGAGTTGAACTTGTTTTTTTCCTGGGAATTCTGAGGTTTTTTCCCCTTTCACCTCTTCTGGACTGTTCCACAACATCAGAACACACCAGGAGAACTTTTTTCCAAGGCCCCAGAGGGGGGCCCAACCAACCCAGCTCCAAGGAGGAAGAGGGGGACCCACACCTACAAAAGGGTTTTGAAATCTTCCCAGGTTTCTCTCCACAGTGAGACGTTTTATTATTTAGCATTATGATCCTTTCCTGTGTGTTTGTTAAATAAACAGTTTTTATCTCTTTCACTTTCCTCTGAGGAAAAATCCTTTTTTCCCAAACCTGGTGGGGGGGGTGGTGGTTGTAACCTGCCTTCCCTCAGAAGATATTCTCCTCCAAATTTGGCCAAACCTGCACAATCTCGAAGTCTTTTCCTGCTGTACGAAGCACAACTCAGGACTGTCTGATATTCCAAAGTGCCCTGGGAGATCACAAGCTCTTCACCCTGCCAAGCACATCCTCGCAGCGCTTCCCAGAGCCGGGGTGCTGCACAAATACCAGCGCTGCATTCCGAGCCTCCTCCACACAGACCCTGCCTGGGACCTGTCAAATGACAGAAATCAAAATAGATTAACTGAATAAATTATACACCCCAGAGTGCCTTTGCCCCTCGAGCATTGTGCTGGACTGGTAAGGGCTGATCAGCTTCCCAGCTGATGGTGGCAAACAAATAGCAAAGCAAAATTATTCAGGGGATAGACTGACAAAAAAAAAAAAAAACAGGAGTGAGAAAAGCACCATGTCTCAAACTCTTGGGAGCTTTAGACCTGCAGTGCAGTTACATACACTTCTGACCATATTTCTTCCTTTGAAACAACTGCTTATTCCTCTTCCCAGACTGATTTTGCAGTTGTCATCACAAGCCATTCTTGCTGGATTCTTAGGGCATCACATCTGCTACAAACTTCTGGGAGACAGGGTCTCTCTCTCTGAGGCCCACTGCAGGTGGCCACACTGTTCATAGCACCTCAAGCACTGTTCATAGGCACCTCTCTCCTGCCTTTAATCCAAGAACCAAAATGGGAAAGAGTCAGTGGCCCAGCCAGGACTTGCAGAGGTAACCCAGGACCCCAACTGCCAGACAAGTAACAACAGCTCGTACCCACATTAAGCAGAGCAGAGCATCCCGGCCTTCTCAAAGCCAAAATTCGCTTTTCCCAGTTCCTCTGCCTCTTGACATCTCCTGTCTCTCACTGTGTCACCTCCTCCACCCCACAGTGCCAAAATTAACTGTATTCCCTTCTCAAGATCCACACCCTTCCCTCCCCCATGGAGAACCATCCCTAGCAGGATGGCTTTGCTGAAGGCAAAGGGATTCTTCCTGCAAGGAGAAGCCCTGCTGTCTGAGTTTCTGTGTGTCAGTATAAAAGCAAGCAGGGGATATCCCAGTGTTTTGGGCAGGCTGGGAGTTGGACCTGCAGCTTGGAGGAACACACAGGGCCTATACAATGCAGAAGGCTCCACCAAAAGGGAAATGGGGCAGTGGAAGAGAAACTGTGCAAAATACTATTTTACTGGTAATCTGTTTACTTAAGTACTGCAGAGATTTAAAAAAAAAAAAAAGCTTTGTCCCCATTTTACCATTAGCTCCTCTTCCATCCAGCTCTACTGTTGAATTCCCATATTTATGACATCAGTGCGTGTTGCTATAGAGATAATTAATTAATGCAACATAATCAAGTCAGCAATTTTACTACTTTACAGGTTAACACAGGACTGGAAATAGACTGGGGAGAATACCAAAGCCTAGTTCTGAAAAGCAGGGTTTTTAATGGTCCTTTAAGCACTGAGAGTTTGGTCTGAAAGTCATTTTCACAGTACATGAAATGTGCCACATTTGGCATAATCACCGTCATTAGAAGCCCAGAGAAAAATCAGAAAAACAGCAATAAAGAGGAATGAAAGTTCTGACAAAAAAAAAATTACAGCAGTTCTCCAAGCACCCAGCAAAACTCTTCACCTCCACCTGGCAAAAATGCCCCGGCTCAACAGGCATCTGGCCAAAGAGGCTGCAGGCTGTGATGTCCTAGTGCCTAACCCAAAATACACTGGGTTTTTGTCCAAGAGCCACTCCAGAAGTCATCTTTCCTGAAGTGCCTGCCTTCCCTGGAAGAGCAGCTCCTTGTGGGACCTCCTGAGCAAGCTGGTGATGAGAAGGGGGTTGAGACGACCTCTCTGCATGCCAGAGGACTCGATGTCATGTTCATCCAGGAGCTGGTGGGTTTCCCAGATGCTTTTCAGAGCCAGGTTTTCCTGCCTGCCATGAGTGGGCCACACAAGGAGGCAGGAGGTGAGACCAGGCACTTTCACCTCTCTCACCTGTAGCTGCCTCCTGACAGTCAGGTTGCTATTTACAGCTGACAAGGACATCAGTGCCTCGTCAAGGTGTCCACTCTGATGGTAGCTACAACTTCAACCAGGAGCTTGCGTCCTTACCAAGAACTAGGCCAAAAAAAAAAAGGATGCTGTGGAACATCCAAGTAGGTGCCACAGTTGCTGCTTTTAACTCCACCACTTTGTTAATTTAGGAGATTAAAATCAGTCCCCTTTTTCAAGGGAAGCCTTATTTTTTGTCCTGTATTAATTAGAATCTTTTAATATACTTCTCAGTTCAGGGTCTCTGCCTTCTGAGGTTAGAAAGACGAAAGCAGCACAGATGAAATTAGGTCACTTAACCCTCAGGACACTCCCATTCCTCTGCAAAAGTTGCTCCACGCGCAGTGGAGCAAAGGAGAAAAAGCTTTAAGATAGAGACACATGCAGCATAATTGAGCCAAAGTCTGTGTTTTGGGGACAAGAGTGCAATCATCAAGCCACATTTGCTTTACATAACCATTAAGTTTCCTCAGGTTGTGGTATTTCCATGGCAAATTTCATTGCCAAGCCCTAACTGAAGTTAGCTACACTTCTCAGAGAACTGCCCAGTGAAGAAACAACCGTGCAAATTATTATTAAAAAAATTTAAAAGATAATTTAGTAGAAAAAAATCAGCAAGCCAGAATACTGCTGCCCCATTTATAAGCTGTCTCCACAATGCACAAAAGTAGAGGGACTTTTCACAAGGGCAGGGAGTGATAGAACAAAGGGGAAATGGTCTTAAACTGAAGGAGGAAAGGTTTAAATGGGATATTGGGGGAAAATTCTTCCTTCTGAGTATGGTGAGGCCCTGGCACAGAGCAGCTGCAGCTGCCCCTGGATCCCTGGCAGTGTCCAAGGCCAGGCTGGATGGGGCTTGGAACAAGCTGGTCTAGTGGAAGGTGTCCCTGCCCATGGCAGGGGGTGGGACTGGATGAACTTTAATATCTTTTCCAACCCAATCACTCAATTTGTCCACAGACTATTTCAATTAAAGCATGGGAAAGTGCACAGTTTTTATGTTGCATACACATACAACACAGTTGAAGAAAATCAGGACAAAAAACCACCCAAGTATTAAACACATTATGATCCGTTTGGAGACTTCAGCATCAGCTCCCGATTCTCTCCAGGCTCAGCTACTTTCAATAGGATAAATTGCACAGAGCCACTAAAATCCAGAGCTCATTGCACACCATCTGCAGGCAGAGAGAGGCCTCTATTCCCAAGCCAGAGCTGTTTTCCTGGCAGCCTGCTGCTGTGACCTGTTGCAAGACTTCCCCATGTCTGCCTGCAGCAGAGTCCTGGAGGAGACAGATCCACCTCAAGGAGTCAGCTCAGCTGCAGAGAAGAGTGGCAGAAACCTGTAGGACAATTTTCCTGAGACAGTTTGGACACCAAAATCCAAGCCACCAGAAGATTTGCTTGATGAGCACAAAACCCAGAGGAAAAACCCACTCTTGCAGCCACCAGCTGCTGCTGCAAAGGTTTATAACTGGAATAAAGAGAGAACACATCCTCCCTAAAGCCAGATGAAGCCCAACCCAGAAACAGGCAAGAAATCATCTCTGGTGAGAGCAACAATGAGCAATTTAGCTTGATTATATCCTTGCAGATCTTCCTATTTATAATGGTTTGCATTATTTTAATGCAAACTGGTGGGGTTTTTTTTTCTCTGTGCATCAGCTTTTGCGACCAAAAGTTGTCATTAGCTCCTGATTAAAGGAGATTTTAGATAAGGAGTGGGAACAAGCCCAAAGAAAGTGCTGCTGCATGCCTGTCCTGTTGTATCAGACCGACTGCTGCAAATGTCGGGTTTATTTACTGTTTGGAGTCCACTAAACTTTTTTTTCTTGCAGGAGAGGTAAAATTGGGAATACTGGATCAGGTGGGAGAGAAGAACAACAGAGGAGAGGAAAATAAATAAACAACCATGGGGTCCATGTGCCCAGGAGGGTGCTGGTAGGTCACACTTGCAACATTCGTGCAAGTGTGCCCACAGATTTGCAGCAAACAAATTAAATAAGCTTTGCTAGTGAGAGCCTGACCTTTTCTATCTTCCCCCCAGCAGAAATCAGGCTCCAACAGGGACCAAAAAGAGGGTTAGAAATAGCAAAGATAATAAAGTCAGACATCAGAAGCACAGGAGGCTGAAAGGAAAAGACAGGCAGGTGAAAGGACAACCCAGGAAAACCTGAAATATTGCAAGTCATCCGCTATCACCAAAATACCACAAGACAACCTATCCCACTAAAATACTGGCAGTGGAAGATGGGGCCAGGTGAGTCCAGGAGCTCCATTTCCATGCTGAGAGGAGGAGCTGGCTCTGCTTCAGACATGGACCTGCTCCTTTTGGCACACATTTGCAGCGCAATTTTCAGCGGAACAGAATTCCCCTCTAGCAAGGTGCAGGCAGACACCAGACAAGATTAGTTTGAATTTTCCAGACTCAGTGGCATCCAGACCACAGGAAACATCACTGATTATTCCAAGTGGCGGGTTCCTAACCCCGGTGACAGCCGAGCCTCGGCCTCGAGGGGGTGTCTGTACTCATGGCCACAGATTCCTCTGGCACATGGAGAACCCAACGCTGAGCTGGGTGATCCCATCAGCACAGGGCACTGCCTGGGTTGCATTTTGGTTATTTATGGGTTTTATATTCATCTTAAATGCTGTGTCCAGCTGGGGGACCCTCACAAGAAAGATATTGAGGGGCTAGAGCATGTCCAGAGAAGAGAACAGAGCTGGGAAGGGGCTGAAGCACAAAGAGTGCCTGAGGGAGCTGGGAAAGGGGCTCAGCCTGGAGCAAAGGAGGCTCAGGGGTGACCTTGTGGCTCTGCACAGCTCCCTGACAGGAGGAGAGGGAACGGCCCTCAAGGTGCACCAGAGAAGGTTCAGGTTGGACATCAGGAAGAATTTCCTCATGGAAAGGGGTGTCAAGCTTTGGAATGGACTGCCCAGGGAGGTGGTGGAGTCCCCATCCCTGGAAGTGCCCAAGAACAACTGGACATGGCACTGAGTGCTCTGGTCTGGTTGACAAGGTGGGGATTGGGCACAGGTTGGGCTCACTGATCTTGGAGGGCTTTTCCAACCTAAATGATTCTGGGAGTCTGCCTCTGCTTAATTAGCCAGGCTGAGCTCCACTGGGAGACAACACAGCAGGACCTGAGCATGGGATTCACTGCACAGATGCAGCTCAGATACTGAACTCACAGCTTGGTGAGTACAGTCTCCAGAAGGTACTGGTTTTACAGGCACATCTTTTAGTCAAGATGATGGGAAACAGGATAGAAAGGAGGGGAGCCTCACCCCTGCATCTTCCTGACAGTACTTACAGCACTCTGCCTTCATTAGGCAGGCTCAGGGATTGCTGGTGAGCAAATCCACTGCTCAGAGAGCTCAAAACTCCTCACTCAAACCCTCGGCCAAATTCACACTAATGCACAGGTACTCAACCCTCCTCCAAGCCCTGAGAGCAGGAAAAGCCGACTCCAATAAATGCAAAGCAATTCCATTCGATTCCACCTTTTAAATGCAACGCTTAATTAACTCAACCGGGGCTTCTTTCACTCTCGCTGCTTGTGTTTCCATGCCACCGAGGTTAGAACAACACCTTCTCCCTTGCACAAAGGGGCCCTCCCTCCTCTGTGCTGGCATCACATGAACCACAGATCAGCCTGGCCCCAAACTGAGAGCTTCTTCTTCAGAAACCTGGGAGCAGATGGTGAATTTTTACTTCTCTGTCTGATCCTCACTTGGACTCCAACCCAGCAACCCTCACTAGGCTCTGGTGCTCACGTGGAACAGCAGAAACCAAGCTGTCAACCTGCTAGATCCAACATTTAGAGTCAGCAATGCTGAACTCGCCAGAAGAAAAGAGAAAGAAAGAAAAGCAGAGATGGGGAGTGGAGGGAACAACCCAAACCAGATGTTTTGAGCAGCTGGCATCGCTGTTTCTCCCAAGATGCTGATGAACACAATCTCTGCGGCTTGACAGACCCCCATCAGCCGCCCTCTTCCTGCAAACAGAGAATTCAAATCAGCCCTGCTGGATTTAATAATCTTCTCCCCTTAAATAATAAACTGGGGGCAGGACAGGAAAAGGATTTATTCATGTCACTAACTGTCGAAAAAATGTTTACTGTGCTAAACTAACCCGCAGTAAGAAAAAAAAGAAGAACAAAGAGAAAACACCCAGAGGAGAGGGAAGCGTGAGAACATCAGCTCTGCACAAGGGACCTGGACATGCCCAAGTTGACACTGAGACGGGACAGACATGAGCTCTTCCAGCAGGTATTAACAGGGAAAGCAGAGCAGGAAGGAAGGGGGAAGCACACTGGTTGGCTCAGGTTTGAGCTGAGCTCTGCTTTATGGGCAAAGCTGAGAACACACTTTTTTTTTTAAGCAGAGTTTGTGGTGTAACACCAAACTCCAACACAAACTCAACAGAGTAGCTCCCCGCAGCTCTGGCCTGATACCCTGCATAACAGCAGACCACCTTCTCAAAAAATCTTCAGAGAGAGGAAAAAAGATATCAGAAGCAGAGCTGCAAGATGCTCCTCCTGCCAGAGAAAGGTCAGGGGATGCCAGAGGCCTGAGAAATAACAGCAAAAATCCAACGTACCAGGAAAAACAAAGACTTTGAAGCATTACTGAAACAGCCTACAGTTCTGTCACACCAGGCATGAAGCCTTTACAATGGCACAAAAAGGGCCCTGAACACAAAAGGCTTGAGCAATCTGGCAAAAGTCCATCAAGGACTATTACATATGAAGTTACAGATTAACTTTCAGCTCAGGAATGCCCCAGGCTGGGAGGGAGCAAGACATGGGTGCGGGTTCTTTCTCAGGATCCTGCCCCTCACTGGAGCCCCACCAATGGACACTGCAGATAAAGGGGCTGAGGGCCACATTTCCCCAGTGGAGGGGCTGTGAGGCTGCTGGCACAGTCCCAAGAAGAGCAGCCCCCTAAGGGGGACCTGTGGAGAGCTGTACCCACCCACATCTTGCCCAGAGAAGGTGTGGATGCCCCATCCCTGGAAGTGTTCAAGGACAAGTTGGATGGGGTCTGGAGCAGCCTGGTCTAGTGGGAGGTGTCCCTGCCCACAGCAAGCTTTAAGGTCCCTCCAACCCAAACTATTCAGGGATTCCATGGCATGCAGGAGCCCTTCCCCATCTGCAGCATACGAATGGGGGCAGGCACGGAGCAGACCCCACATGGAACATCCCATCATTCAACACACCCATTACAGCTGTGCTTTGCTGGAGCACAGCCTTCCAGAAAGCCTTCCCAGACTGGGCACACCACAGTTTTCCAACAGCTTGCAGTGAAAATACCCCAAGGTCCCCTGCAATTTAATTCTGTCATCTCCTGCCAGCCCAGCCTGTCTCCTTTCTCCCATCCTGTTTTTTAATACTGGGGCTCACAGCAGGAACCCTGTACAGATCAATTTGTTGGTGTTTTGAGCACGTTCCCAACCTTTTAGAGCTCTCCTGTGCTTTAGCAGCTATTTCTCAGCCTGGGAGACACTCTGCTGGTGGGATTGAACAGCACAGTGGAGGAGGTGCAGGGGAAGGCACACGAGGGGCTCACATTCCCAGCTTTAGGTTTAAAGGAAACAGGCATCTGTAGAAAACAATCAGCAGGAAAATTAGGAACCAACAGCACTGAATTTCCTGTTCTTGCATCGCCTTGGGCTGCCCAGCATCTAGAAATGCCCAGAGGCCTTTCTAGATAAATCAGTGCAAAGGACAACCTTATCACAGATAATATCAAACAGCTGAACCCAGGAACAAATTGTTTTCTGCCCCAAGTCTGTGCCTTTCATCACAAGCCCTTAAGGGACAAGCAGTGGAATGAGATTCCCTCCTGCCAGAATTAAATCAGGACGACTGTTACTAGAAAATGAACTCAGCTGCTGCACAGTGTCCTTGGACATTCCAGCCTCCTGATCCAGAGCTGGTCCAGTACAGGCATGTGGAGAGCAAGGTGAGAACCAAGAACCACCGGGAAGCAGATCCAACCTCATGAGTTATTCCAGCAGCGGGATGTCATTCCAGCTCCACCTGCAGGAATTTCTGTCGATGAGAAAGCCTTGATGGGAAAGGTGTAGCTCTGGGAAGTGAGGAAAGCTGAGGTTGGTGGGGAGGAACAGGCTGCAGGTGAGAAGAGCAGGGGAGGTGGTGAGCCTGGATGTTGTGTAAAAATACCATTAAATAGCTTGGAAAGTCAAGAGGGTTGGGTTTCCTGGCATAACCCCACAGGCAAATGCTGAACACAGCTTCCCAAGAGTGCCTTCCAACAACCTCCATGAATTCCCTGCTCCAGCCCATACTCTTCTTGTATTCAGTCTCCCCATACAGCCACAATTTCCAGGAGAAACATCTGCTGAAGCTGGATGTTACAGGAGTAAAACAGAGAACATTTGCAAAATGAAATCTGAGTTAACAGAAGGGGACCTGCATGACACAAATTATATTTCAAAAAAAAGCTACTCCTCTAGACTGGGGAATCACAATTGGTATGTCCTTGCAAAATTATTCACCCCTTTAATTAGAAGTTTTGAGGGGGCGGGAGGTCAGTTAAGTCTCTGTGATGCTTCAAGTAAACTGACATGATTTGGGCATCAAGTTCACACGAAAAGAAGTAGAAATCCAGCTGGTTTCCTAAATAACCCATCCTATAGAACATTAGGGTTGTAAAAGAGCTCCAAGACCTAAAAATGGGGAACACCATTAAGAGGTACAAGAAAACACCTTCAGTACTTTTACACCTACAGAAAAACCCTGCAAACTTATTAGATTTCAGGGGGAAAAAAACCATCCCAGACCTTCAAATCGGCGCTTTTTTTTTTAATGGCATTTAGATGTTATCTATATAGCACCAATCACAGCTAGGAAATGCATAAGCATGTAGCGGCTCATAGGAGAAATCCCTGCAGGTAAAAAGTGTGAGAGACAGGAGGAGAGTTCCCAGCATGGATCACCAGTCCCAGAGCCACTCAAGGCATGGAGAGAGCCTCACACAGGAAACAAGGAAAACTGTGACCTTGAGATGAGAGCACATCTGTAATATGCCTATAAAGATGTCAATCTTCTATTTATATAAAATACCTGTGCAGATAGCCAGGAAGCCACGCATAAAAATCCTTCAGCAAGCTTCCAAGAAAACCCTTCATCCGACTTCTCTGCTCCCACCTGCACATCCATCCCTGGCAAAGCAGTGCTAAATGCCTCTTTTCCTCCCCACAGTTAAGAACACAAGGCCTGAACACTGGGCATTTTAGCTGAATTATCAGTATTTGCTGTGCTGGGCTTTACCTATGCAGACAGCAATTACAGAGGGGAAAAAAAAGGAAAAAAAAAAAAGGAGGAAAAATCCTGTAGAGCTTATTCAAAGGCTGGAAATGCCTCATAGCTCTGGTTGTCAGAGAGTGATTTTCTTGTGTCTCTCTTCAAACAGAAAAGCGGCACAATGTGGACTAGAGATCCAAAGTGGCAGCTGAACTGACCAAGAAGAATGTTTGGTGGGAGTAGTACAGGCTCAGCAAAACGAACAGCATCCTAAATTGGGCTGTTTTTACCAGCTTTGAAAACCAAATTGAGGCTTGTAGGAGACTCCAGAGAATACTGGTGATTCAGAGTTGGAAGCAGGCCTTTTTCCCCAGACTGGCTCTGCAGGGGTCTTTGAGAGAAAGAAATTATTTATCTATACCTATCTATCTACATATATATATAAAATAACATATATAATATATATAACATGAACACACACAGGAACAGGCTGAACACCATCAGACTGATATTATCCCACTCAAATAATGAAGTGCCCTCTACAAAGACAGGATAAATGCAGTCTCAGCCCACAAGGCCAAGCAGGCTGTAGACAAAACAGTATTCTTGGAAAATAAGATAGCTTAAATTTTCCCTGTGAACCTGTGCCAAACCATTCCTGTTAGACAGACACCTCCAAACACCACTGAAAAACCAGCAGGGAGCACCAGTGCGGATACAAGGGCAGATCCCAGCAGTTTTGTGTTTCATACCTTCCCAGCCTGGAGCTCTGACCAACCTGGTCTAGTTGAAGATGCCACTGCGCATGGCAGGGGGTGGAACGAGATAAGCTTTAAAGTCCCTCCCAACCCAAACCATCCAATGAGTCCATTATTTCCCAGGGCTTTCCCTCAGGAGGGACCTCTCCCATTGCAGCACTGCCTGCGATCACTAGGACCCTGCTCTGGAAAACAACAGCATTAGTAACGTTTGGAGGAAGCATCAGCTCAGGTCTCTCAATACCTTTTCTAACAGATCCACCTTTTAGGTGCTGCCCTGAGCCACATCCACACCCTTTAGTATTTCAGGAGCATCGGCAGCTCTCAGACACTATGAAAAAAAAGAAAAAAGAGAAGCCAAAAAACCTTTTGCAAGGACAGAAACAGTTCTGGGAGAGCCACCAGGGGAGAGAAATCCAACCAACATCCAAAGAGCTCCCTGTTCCCTGGTCTGCTCCAGCACAGCTTCACCAAGAGCTTGGCTTCCCCGTGGAAGGGTTGGGCAGAGGGTGAGGATGTCTGCCCAAACAGACTCCTGTCACCCTCCCGGGGTCACCCCTCCCAGAGAAGCACATACCGTTATGAAGGACTAATTCAAACCAACAGGAGTGGAGGAGAAGCTGCAATTCCACCCAGTATTCAACTTTTCCATCCCAGTTTCCCTGAGGTTTTTTTTGGGATCGGTACCTTTTGCCTGAGAGCAACAATAAAACTACTGATTAAACTTGAAAGGGGGACTGCCTTTGAACCAGAGGAGAGGCGCAGCAGGGGAGGGATGCATTATTTAAAGGAGGGTTTGTGTTTCCTACCCCAGCAGCCGCCACGAGATTTACCAGGCAAAGCACGGTACTGCTACAGAGTCAAGTTCCGAGTGCCCAAAGATGAACACTCCATGGTAATGCATGCCTGAATAATCCCTTTATTACACCTTCTGATTGTAACTTTAACAAGGAACAAGTTTTACAGCTAATATTTCGGAGAACTGCAACGGGGGTTTTTTTATGGCATGCCAAGAATTCACGGGAGAACGAGTCTCACCCAAATTTACTTCTTCCATCAGGGGACTAAATAGATTTTTCACATAAAATTACTTATCACATGCTGCCTATAAAAAGATGCGGCTGTAAACATCATGGTTTTAACCTCGAAGCTGGAAGCGAGCATCACAAGGAGCAAAAAATTCCTACAGGAAACCTGTCTGGCAAGCTCTTCCTTCCCTGCTGAAGCATCCCCTCGACACCTCCAGCTCCCTGCCAGCTGCTGGAGCAGGGCTGTGCTGTGGATGTGCAGCGAGCACTGCCAGGAAGGCTCCGTGTGTGTTTGCCCATCATTTAAAGTCAATGTTTCTCACTTCTTTTTTTTTTTTTTTTTCCTTTTAAATCAAAGAAGAATTAACCTTTGGAGGGGAAAAGATAAATTTAAAAACCCCATGGCCCATCTCCTGCGGTGTTGACACAATAGTTTTCATTTGCAAGCAAATGGAAGTTGAACTTAAACGTCAAATATTCATTTATCAGCATTAACCTAGCTGCCCCTTCCCTCTTTGTCCTCATTCACTCAGGCATTTTTCCTGTTTGCCTTTCAGTGGGCTCATGAGTGCGAGGGTAGAGCCATTTTTGTGCCCCAGATTACCCCCCTGAACTCCTCTGGTCCACCACTTGTCCCCGTGACAGGATTGCCCGTTCTAGGCAGCATTTAAAAAAAAA
>VXAC01007994.1:0-62591 GCA_013399225.1 Rhipidura dahli | reverse complement strand
AAAAAAAAAAAAAAAATAGAATCGGACTTCCAAAGAGGCAGCCATCCAGGGAGATCCATTCTCATCAGCGGCAAGGCTCGCAGAATCTGTTCTCCATTCCTTTTTCATTTGGAAACGTCAATGCGCGTTGTCAGAGTGCAATTGTTTTCCTTAATCATCCGCAGCAGCGAAGTAGAAAACACTCATCTTTGCGGTGGGGAAAAGACACTTGGCTTTATTCATACCCCACTCAATTTCAAGAGGATGCTTTCCAGGCTGGCTTGGCCCTCGGGAATCGAGGCTTATACACTCATCTTCCATACGAGCGATAAAGATACTTCCACCGGGAAATTCGAGTTTCTTTTAGTACGGTTGCTGCTGAAGGCAAGGCGTAAGCACAAGGACACATCCTAGGAGGTGTCACAGAAGCCTTAAGGAAAAGGCATCAAGAAACCCGAGCATCCTCTTACTTTAAATATGGCAACTAGAAAAAGAAGCGGGGCTTTGCCGTCTCGATTTTCGTCAGAGCCTGAAAGGCGAACTGCGAAACGTCGTGGCTTTATCGCCCTCCAGAGCTGTTCCTCCTGCAACAAGCTACTTACAATCTTTTCAGTTCCGTAATTGTTGGGGCTTTTTTTCCGCCAGCAATCACAAAGAAAAGCTGCTGAAAGGTGCAGGCAATAGACTTCTTAAAGAGCTGTTGACAACTCCCAGGAAACTTTTACATTTCGAATGCATTCTGCCCACATTTCCTGTATTTTCTGTGGTTTTTAAGTTCCTCAATTTAGCACACAAAGCTATTTGCATGAAAATAACATCTTGAGAGTTTTTACAGAAGACATACAATACCTTCCCTTAAAAAAAAAAATACCCCACATAATTGTAGAATTATGTGTTGAACATCTCAGGTAGCCAGGGTAAGAAGAGAATGGAGCACAAAACTGATTGCTAACATTTTTCTTTCATTTTAGATCCCATCAAGCTCGCATTCTCCAGCTGCCACTCACAAGGGTATTCTGGGTACACTAATCTAGTGCCATTATCATTCTCTAAAGGCAAGAAGCACTTTTATTAAAGCAAAGACAAATTAATTTAATGGTTTCACTATCTGTGTTTCTAAAAATACATTTAGACTTTCTCTTGACTTGCAGAGAGAAAATTCTGTGTTGACATACTATTGGATAAACCCACTCCTGCTGAAAGATAAACATCTCATCCGGTAAGCACGTTTTTCCCAAAGTCACAGAGAAATGGCTGGAACCGGTGATGCACCACACAGGCCAGCTGAGTGATAGCTGAGACGTTAAATCTCTTTCTAGAGGAGATGATCCCCAATAAAACCACCAGACTACAGATTCCACCACAGTAAAACGTTCTGGGTAGCCAGCAACTTTCACCTAAGGATGCTCTACCTCCATTCAGCATCTTAAATCACACCAGGCAGTAAACAGGACAGTTCCAACATGCTCCAGATTAAACCAAAAAAGAAAAAGCAAGAGGGATGTGTTTCCAAATTTTACACTTGCTAGTGTTTCTGGGTGAAAATCTCAGGAAGAGAGATTGCTGCTAATGCTGGATGTTGGGATGAGCAAGGTATTTTGCAAGTATTTTTCTTGCTTAAGCCCTGGAGTTCACATTTCTGCTACAGAAATACAGTAAAGAAGAGGTATCTGGCCTCAAGCTGTGCCAGGAGAGATTCGAGATCCTGATTCGAAACATTAGGAGGAATTTCTTCACACAAAGGGTTGTTTAAAAATGGAAGGGGCTGCCCAGGGAGGTGGTGGAGTGACCATCCCTGGAGGTGTTCAAGTTTGTGGCACTCAGTGCTCTGGTCTGGTTGACCAGAAAAACCCAAACAATCCTTAAAAAAAAACCAACAAACCAAACAAACAAACAAAAAAAACCCACAAAAATACCCACAAAGAGCAGCAAATCACTAGAAAGAAGAAGCCCAGGCAGCAACTGGAGTTTTCTCTGTGGATATCTCAGATTCAACATTGCTTTTCTCACAAACAACATCAAGACCGTCTCCTAAAACGGCACAAAGAATTTCTTTTTGTGTGAACAAATGCCAAATTATCTTGATGGCTGACAGTAGTACCCAGCACAAATTCACACACAAACTCATCGCACAAATTCATTTAANAAATTATCTTGATGGCTGACAGTAGTACCCAGCACAAATTCACACACAAACTCATCCCACAAATTCATTTAAAAAAAAAAAAAAAATGACAAGGTCACCTCCAAACAACTCTTAAGCAGCTATTCTCATGCAAGTGTTTGTGTGCACGAATGCCAGAAAAACACAAATAACAAGAAGTACACTGAAAGTAAAACAAAAAAAAAAAAGAGAGAGGAAAAAAAAGAAAAAAATTAAAAATCGTTGCAAGTAAAGGAGCTCTCTCCCACGAGGCAGCAGGAGGTTTTTATTTTTTAACACTTCTGACTGTTATTGCAAAGGCAGGAAGAAAAGACAAATTAGAAAGATGAGAAGGTAGCAAAGCACAAGGTCAGCAATAATGTGACTCCGAGGTATTATTGAATTCAGTCAAGGTTAATCACAGGAGCCAAGTTTTTACCTTGGTGCCTTCACCAGGTGGCTAAACGTGATGTAAGCCCAAGAAACATTTGATTCTCTCATTTCTGCCTCGCGGAGAAGTATTTACAAGACCCTGGTTAATTAAACTAATAAACCACAAGTGAAAGCCTGGCCTCATGCCACTTTTTGGCAAACACATTGCGCAGGGATGTCGCATGAACAGCCCTTATTCCATCGCGAGGGGACGGGAGCCGGGAGCAGGGACGGAGCAGCACCGAGGAGAACAAGACAAACCAGCTGATTTTCAATTAAGAGTTGAAATAAAAATGAAGTGCTTTTAGTGCTCGGCCTTCGAACTGCCAATACTCCTAAATAACACAGATACCTGGCCGTCCTACAGCCCTGTTAAATCAACTCCATTTGTTTAAAGCAGAGCTCAGCAGCACTTACTTAACAAGCGCTGCTTCAAGCATGACTCAACACAGGGAGAAAGCCTTTTTGGGGCAAAGGAAAATGTCTCAGAGGGACTCTGGGAGGAAAAAAGAAAAACCGCTTTGGACTAGAAATCACTCACCATAGCAACTTCTGGCTGGGCTCAGAGCATATGAAGAAGATCATGTGTCTACTCAGGCTGAGGTAGATCCCAGTTTGTCCCAGGAAAGAATGCTGATGGAAGTTCAGCAGTTGGTGAGGTGTTGAGGTTGGGATTGCAGGCTCCTGGAGGGAGAAGCAAATGCCTCAGAAGATGGCCGCGCTCAGGAGACCCTAAACATCCTCCTCCCTCACCGCTTCCTCCTTGTTGGCTCTGCTCGAGGACGTCTGAAGCCTTTAAAGCATCGCATCTGGTTCTGGCCCGGGGGTTGGAGGGTGAAGGTTGAATTTCAAAGATGGGTGCTGACGTCTTCACAAACAACTCAATGGGTGAGGGTCTTAGGGAGAAATGGGTGTGGGTCTTAGGGAGAAATGGGTGTTAATGTCTTCGAAACGGGCCTTAGTGCCTGTCCCGACCTCCAGCCGGGTTTGGTTACAGAACCAGGCAGTTTGAACGCCTAAACTTTGGGGTAACAGGAGAAATGGGTCCGTGCAAAGCCCGCTGCAGAGCCCAGAGGGTCTGAACGTCTGGTGGATGCGCGGAACCCAGACAGGCTGAACTTCCGACCTTTGGGGGGAAACGACGTGTTTGAGGGAGAGAACGGGGGTGGGAGGCTCGGGAAGGCTGCACTTTCCTGGCACCCTCAGCCAGGGGGAAAGGAAGAGAGCAACGTGCAGCCGGAAGCTCAGTATGAAAGGAGGCTGCACCCTCCAAAACGGAGAGAGAAACCACACGGCGGGCATGCCCCAGTGGCCTCTCTCCCTTCATTCGAATAACGTTGCAGGACTCCTCCCTCTCCTTTGTGGACAATGACTTTTCATAGCGTGGCTTTTCCGCACAAATTGGAGCTCATGTTGGTGGGTCACCAGCATCCAGAGTGTCAGTGGATGGCTCCACAGCCCCGCCTCTGTGGCCATTTCAGTCCCTGTAACATTTCACAGCCCATTTACCTGGCCCTCGTAATTTGGCCACCTCCCCTCACAGGCCGACCCGTGCACACCTCGAGCACATTCCAGCTGTTTCTCTGGGAGGATCCGGGCATCCACTGCAAGCTCCCACCTGTACTGACATCTCCTTCCTTACCAGTTCCATTTGGGTGGGTGTACCTCAGGCACCACTGCTGCTGCCTCACTATCCTGGTTATTTAGGGCTGAGGGAAACTCCTGGACCTTCTTCACTGCATTTTAAGTGCTCAGAGCTTCATGTTTTATTAGTGGTGACTCTTCCCTGTCACTATCTGCTCTAGTTTCTGTATCTGGATGTCTTTGATCCATTTACTCCAGTCCCATACCCCCCTGATCTTTTGATGCAACACACAACTAATTCTTTGCGAGAGCCTCTTTCCCTCTGCCAAAGAGCTCTCCAGGAGCAGCTTTGTGTTACAGCCAAACCCATTCAAAGGCCCCTTCACACACTCATCCTGAAGCTCTCTTTCAATCAATTCTCCTCGTGGAAGTGCTCTTGTCCACACGTGCTTCAGGCTCTCGTGCTCTCCATACAAAGCCTCTCAGTGCCCCCAGAGTGGGCTTTATGGACCAGTGTGCATTAGCCTTTCCCCTCAAAAACCTGAATATGGAAAACCAATGTTTTCCCAAAGGCCTAATAACCAGTAGAGAGCAGGAGGAATGGCTGCAGCCTCACAGAGTGTTGAGCTGCCTTCTCAGGATGTTTGGATGAGAGAAATAAGCACAGAAGTATTATGAGAGAGTGCTCCTTCATCTCTCTCAAAACTACCAGTAAACAGGAGCTAATTTCCTCTGTCCTGTTGGAGCTTGATTGACTTCTTGAGAAATTAATTCCTGTCCTTAAGGTTAGGCTGATACAAGCACCAGTGATTTTTCAATAGTTCAGCTTCAGGCTTGTAGAACAGCAAAATTATCATCACGTATCATTAGGTAAAGCAGAAGTTTCATTATTTAAATCAAAAAGAATATGCATTAATATTCTCTGTGATAAATGCAGAAGCACATCTGATAGAATCATAAAATATCCAGAGCTGGAAGGGACCCACAAGCATCATCAAGTCCAACTCCAGGCTCTGAATAGGATGTCCCAACAATCCCACCCTGCGTTTGAAGAGCATTGTCCAAATGCTCCTTGAACTCTGGCAGGTTTGGGGACATGACCATTCCCTGGGGAGCCTGTTTAGTATCTGACCACCTCACTTGACACTTCTGGATACAAACATTTTGGAAAAAAGCCTGAATTCTTCTGTACTATCAACATAATCCAAAATACAGATCAAACTGGAGCTGCAGCGAAGGAGCAGCACCACAGAAACACGGGTAGTTTACTGCTCACCTGCCCCCATGCATCTAAATTTAAATCATTAAGAGTGCCCCACAGGAAAGATGTGGAGGAAATGGCACTATTCAGATCCTGGGTTTAAAACATTTGCTGTCCAACTCTATGTGGCCCTTTCCTTAGAGATGCATCCATGCTTTGAGGAGGGGAAAAAAGGTACAACGGCATTAAGTGCATAGGAGCACTCTACTTAGCCCAAAGCGTAGGATGATACCAAACCAGTCGCCCCACTCCATTCCACCGATGAGTTCCAAAGTGCAAAAAATGAGGCTGTACAGCCAAACTGCAAAAATTGAGCCCTAGCAGCCCCCCAGGACACTCACACAGAGCACTGAGTGGGGTCCCACCATGCTCACCCAGCCCCTGGGGCTGACACTCTCCCCACACGCTGAGGGAAAGGGAGTGCCTCAGCCCTCCCTTGCAGAAGCAAGAATTGGAAAAAGGGACAAGGCTGCAATTCGATATTCAAGGTTTCAGAACCGGGAGGGATGGGGGAGGCTGGAAAATGTCACAGGCTTCTTGCGGACGTGACACAGGCTGGCTTGTGGGCAAATTAACACAAACAGGAGGATTCGCTCAGGCTCATCAGGGTAATGAAATGTGATATCCACTGGAGAAAGCAGGGGCAGAGACAGCTCCACTTTGCTGTAGCAGCGATGCCCTTTAGACAAAAGACTCCCTGGTGAAATGCAAAACAACTCTGGGACAGAGTGTATTCAATCAGTATCCAAGGATAGCAAACCCACAACCTCCTCAGTAGATCTCTGCTGCTTATTTCTGTGCTGCAGGATGTGTCTGAGAGTAAACACCCAGAAAACACTGCCATTTTCCTTTTCTCCTCCCTAAGAGTCCTGTTGTTCAAGGTCCAGACCAAAAGGTCTCAAAACCCAAAAATCCTTGCTGGCTACACATGTACAGGCCACGTTTGTCAGCCACAGGTTCTTTAAGAGTGACTTACAGCAACTGCTGGACCATGCAGGGAGGCAAATTCACCTGGCAAACAGCTCTGCCCATCCAGACACCTCTTTTCTCCTCCAGATCAACCCCTGCCAGCACTCATTTCCCATGAGGACAGATAACTTCCAGCTTCTTTTAAACGCACCTGTTTGAGACCACTGGTTGCTAGCATGGTCTGTGTCATCTCAAGACCAGCAAGGAAATATTCCTTGTTAACAAGAGGGACAGCCATTCCCACCTCTTCAGAAATGTTTTTTGATGCTGTCCCTACGTCTGCTCCCATGGCACATCCTTTTAACAGTTCCCAGCCCCTCATGACTCTCTCCAGGCTTGCAGATGAAGACGTACCTTTTGAGCTATTATAGTTTTTCTGCAAATCAACCTTATTTCAGGGCCCTCTGCCTTGTCCTTCCCTCCCCATCTTCTGTCATTACAACCAGATTAATTTTTCTGTAAGCAGGACTCCTGGAAAACTCTTTCAGAGGAACTTGAAGGATATCCTAGGAAAGGTTCTCCAAAACAGCTCTATTCTTGCCCTAATATGGCTTGAGCATTAATAGACACACACAGAGTAGGAAAATTCCCATCACCCTGTGGATAACACCACCTGAGAACTCCTCTGTGAGCCTGCTGTAGCTCTGAGTAAAAGGGAGTCACCAGACCTAGGGAGAGGGGAAAAAAACCAGGGATCACAGCTTGAACTTCACTTTTCACACTTCCCTTCGCAGAGGAAATGCTGCATTAAGATGTTGGGTGGAGCATAACACATCCCACACTTCTCCTCTCAGCTCCAAACGTGTAGCCTTCTGTCACAGAATCCCAAATTGCTGTGCTCAGGCAGGTGATTCATTTATTAAATAATTTCTTTGGTGCTGCCTGGACTCGAATTAATTTTAGTGGATCCATAACCAAGGACGACAACCCTTGTCCCTGAAAGCCTGAGCTGCTGTGACATTCTGTTTTCCCTGAGACTGTTCCCTCAAAACCATCTCCTGGTCCTTGGTACCAGCAACACACATATTTGTTTCTCCACACATCTTGTTTTAAAGGGTATTTTTAAGGGCTTTAAATAAGCTGTTGCAAAACTGTTGACTTTGCGAACAAAGTTTCCACACGGAGCAATTTATCTGCTGCGTGGCATCTTAATTTGGACTTGTGTTTCCAGAAGGGTTCTGCAGGCAGCAGCAGCAGCAGCCGGGCTTTGGGAAGTTATATAAATCAGTCCATTCACGTGCTAACAAGGAATGAATGCCTCTTTCCCTTCCCGTTAGCATTTGTGTGTGTGTCACGAGTGCCACTCCCTCTCCCCACCTTTCCCACTGTCTTCGGGATACGACCACAGAAATTGTCATGTTGAATTACACTGATAAACCATCCTATTTGGTGCCCTCTCTCCAGACATACCCCACACCAGCTGCTCCGGATTTAACACTCCCGCTAATTGACAGTGATGGAACAGCACCACCACGAGGGACAGATTTCCTTTGCATTAGGGGCCCCCTCCTTTCCTTGCGTGTTTTACTACGTGGGTTTTCATCCTGCCTCACATACCTGTGAATGTTGTACGATGAGAACATCTGCTGCAGTATTTTTGGGAAGGACACGGCAGTATCAGCCACGAAGATGTTCCGAGGGTGGGAGCACCTCTGCCACGAAGACAGGCTGGGAGAGCTGGGGTTGGTCAGCCTGGAGAAGACTCCAGGGAGAGCACAGAGCCCCTTCCAGTACCTAAATGGGGGTGTATAAAAAGGAGGGAGAGTGACTTTTTACGTGGGCTGATAGTGACAGGACAAGGGGCAATGATTTTTAACTGACAGAGGGAGGTTCAGACAGGACATTAGAAAGAAATTGTTCCCTCTGAGGGTGGGAAGGCCCTGCCACAAGTTACCCAGAGAAGTGTTCCAGGCTGGGTTGGATGGGGCCTGGAGCAACCTGGGATAGTGGAAGGTGTCCCTGCCCATGACAGGAGGACAG
The DNA here is from genome assembly GCA_013399225.1 of Rhipidura dahli. Taxonomy (NCBI): domain Eukaryota; kingdom Metazoa; phylum Chordata; class Aves; order Passeriformes; family Rhipiduridae; genus Rhipidura; species Rhipidura dahli. Next base: position 54,243 of record VXAC01007994.1, on the reverse strand, counting down.
AAAAAGATGGTTTGTAATGTCCCTTTCAACCCAAACTGTTCTTTGATTCTGGCAAGGAGTCTTGCAGTTTGGCACATTAATTGAGTGAACAACTATTGAATCCTGTATTGCCCCTCAGCTGCAGGTGACCAGCCCTTAACCATCCCAAAAAGGGCTGCCTACACAAGGGCACAGGGTGCCTTGCCAGTGTCATTCAGTGACTCGAACATCTCTGTTATGTTCAGTCTCTTCTGCAAATGGGAACAGTCCCATTGCAACTAAAGCAACCTCAGGAAGGACAATTTAAAAACTGTGACACTGGCTGTGGCAGGGAAACCTTCCCTTGCCTCTAATCAGTGTCAGAGCCTATCTTCCCAAACCTTCTGTTTGTGCTGGATCACCCTTCCTCCCTGCTGGAGGGCTCCAGGCAACCTGCCAGCTCCCACAGAGATGTGCAAGACCTCCTCCCAGCCCAAGGCAAGGAAAGAAGGAGCCAGGCCAGACTCAGCCCAGCTGGAAACCTTCCTCCTGTGCAGCGGGCATGCACGCAGCCCCGTGACTCAGATGAACAAAACCCGTGGATAATTGGATGTTGCAGGGATGCAATGAGGGGATGGGGTTGGGTTGCCTTGCAGAGTTCAGCTTCATCCCTCAGCCAGGAAATTTGAGGTGTAATTAAAATGAAATGTTGGTGTCTGTGTTGCACATTGAAATATTGATGAAAGGAGGCATAAAGCATTTTACGAATGCAGGCTTCCATTTTGTGATTTACTACCCCCAAACATCACCTACCTGGGAAAAAATGGGGAGAGATGAAAGAGCAATAGGGGTTTTATTGCTGCAGAAAATGGGAAGGGAATTGGACAAAGTTAAATACAAGGTATTGAGATAGTCTTTGGCTCTGAACTTCAGATACAGCTCACTCACTCCTGGAAAAGGTCCTCTGAAGTCTATGGACATTTTTCCTCCTTTCCTTGTGCCATAGCAATGCTGCAAAGGGGCTATGCTGCTTTTAACTGGAGTTAAAAAGAGGTCAAGCCCCTATTTATGATGAGACTTGGAGTGAAGTACTCAAAGCTGTGTGGGGAGGCACAGGAAGGACTCACCATCAACCTTTACCTGCCACTCTGTCTTTATTACTAAGTCCTACCAAGTACAGTTCAGACAAAGGGAACCCTGGCTCCATCCTTATTTCAAAAAAGGGAATGAGGAAATATTCAGAGAGTATTTAATTAATGACTTAACTACAGCACAGGCCAAGACAGAGGCCTTGCTGCAGCAACAGCTAACTCTGCCTGATGTTTATTTGCCACAGAAATGAGTGGGAAATTTGCCTCCAGAATGAGAGAAATCCCAAATCTGACTCCCAAAGACAAGACGTGCACTGAAGCACTCGAGTCTGGAGGTTGGCACTCAACCTATCCAAACCCAGGCTCCTTGCTCCCAGTGCCAGCCACTGTCAGGTCCAGCTGAGGGCATGGGCAGACCCTGGTGGAGCAGTTCAGCACACCCAGGGTGTGAGATAAGGTGCCCAAATGCTTCATTTCAAGGGTCTCTGCTGGTTTGGGCTCAGCCCAGCTTCTCCCAACTGGAATATTCTTTTGCTACTTGATGGAGGCATAACCTTGTCTCATTTATTTTAATTCCCATTTCTTCCAAAAATGAAGTTCATTAGACTTCATCTTTAAATTTTCTACCTGTGTTTCTTTCAAGTTCCATTTCCTCTGCTGAACTTAAGAACTCTGAGCCAACTTAAAACCATTACATTTTGACCGTTCCTTTGAATTCAAGTGTTTACAGGTACAGCTTTGAACCCCTGGCACAAACCAGCTGTTGTCCCACAAGCTGAGGCAGAAGAGTTTAAAAACAGAAGCAAAACCAACCACATTGAATATTCAAAGCTGGCTGAAGAGCTGGGTGGAAGAGCCTTTACTCTCTAACTCATCTGGTGAAAATACTTTCCCATTTTAAGGTTTGAGTCTGTTTTAACATAGAGATGAGATTCCTCCAACAGGGCAACTTCCTTGCAAGATGAATTTTTGTATTCCATGCTCCCTTTACAAGTAATTCACTCAGAGCCATGCAACAAAACACTTTATGAAGCCCCTCAATTTACTGGTTCCTCAGCAGATAATATCAGCAAGAGGTCTGTGGAAAATTAAATATATGCACATATTGAGAAAAACAGTAAGTGATAGATACCACTCAATGAAGTTTTATGTGACCAATTGCTGTTGGTGGATATGTGATTTAAAGGCTGCATTAAATATCTGAAGCTTTAACTAATCACTGCATAAATAACTTACAGTGGTGGCTCCAGGCAAACGACTGACTTTCATCGTCTCAGCAGACCTGTATGAGCAGAGGTGGATTCAAGATCTACAGGACAGAAGAAAAAAAAAAAATCTAATTCTAGGAACACTCTTGGAAAACCAGAGAGCAAGCCTGAGCACAGCAGCCTGCAAGGAGTAAAAATATCATCTGTTGTTCATCTCCAACAGGCATGGCACCACAGGAAGCAAGGCCCAAAAAGTCTGAGAGACACAGGGAAATTATTCACTGCACAATCCTTCTCTGGGTCAGCCATGGGATTGTTAACAGCAGACAAATCCACCACCCCCAGGACACTCGGGGAACTGGAGGACCACATTGTATAACCCAAGAGCAGAGGACAAACTTTGACATCTCAGGAAGCCTCACTGAGTCCTTTTAGCTCTTCAGTTTAAGTCATTTTAATCTGACAAAAGGAGGAGTTGCTTCAGAGCAGACTCACCTGGCAGGAAGGAAATTACACAGCTTCCCAACATGACCAAGTATTTGCCATGTTGCAGGAATGCTCAGGAAATAACCTCATGGATGAGCAAGGACAGCAATACCCTCTCGTTTTGGGGAGCAAGGGTGAGCACGCAGCCACGGCTTCCCAGGAAAACACCAGATGTTTGGCTGGGTCGGGAAACATTTCCAAATAGTCTGACTCCTCCTTCCCAGTTTTGAGGTTATACACACAGGTTTGGACAATTCAGGATCACCTGTGTGCAAGTGTGGCTCCACCACTGGCCAAGTTAATTTTTAGGAGGAAGAAGGTAATTCGGACATGGATAAATATTGCTCTTCACTTTCTCTCCTTCGTGACCCAAGAGACATTCTTGGATTCCTTACAAAATGAGGATAATTACATATTATTTACCACCTTTAAAAGAGCACCCTGTCTCCTTTTCCCCCAAGGATAGTCACTCTGGATAAGGAGAGGAGCTGAAGCTACTGGCCGTCTTCTCCTTTAACCAACACACAAGGGGCAGGGAGGGGAAGAAAGAAAAATATCATCAAGGTCAGTTTTCACCAGGATGAGGAAGGAAAGTGCCCTTTTACTGTCCCTTTTGGCTCCTGCTCCTGATGTTGAAATCCAAGAGCTAATGAAGATAGATGGGTTCATCCATACTGTTGGGGTCTGGATACTAATGAACATTATTTAATGGTCAAGAGCTGTCACGGGGCACATTGATTAATTAGCAGAGTTAGGAGGAGAGTGACTCCACCAGCACATCAGCTACTAATAATAGAACCCAAATCAGTCAGGAAGCATAGCCAAAAGGATGAGGCAACTGCAGGCTCTCAGCTCACCTTCACCACAAGAAACAAAGGCAAAAAACTCTTCCAGATGGATTTTTTTTTTTTGCATCTCCTGCCTCCTGGTAGGAAGAGACGTGTTGTTACAGGGCCAAGTGTCCTCAGGGAGGACCACTGGGGGCAGAGGTGAACAATCTGTGTTCGTGGCCATGGATCGGTGCTGGGAGAAGTCAGCAAACGTGCTCCTTTTCCCAAAGGATCTGCTGTTTCATTTCTGCAAGGGGATTTACGCCCCCTTTTCAGACCTGACAAGAGACCTCAGCACAGCCCCCCTTTACAACAACTTTCTACATCTTGAGGATACAAACTTTTACTCTGAGTTGAGCCTAAAACACTTTGAGGTCCCAATTTCTTCCTGCTTCAGTTCTCTACCTCTATATAAAATCTCCCCGCATCCATTTCAAGCATAATCTACTCAAAACATGAAATCTTTCTTCCTGTGTGTCTACACAGCCTAGGAAAAAAACAGAAACAACACACAAAAACAAACCAACAATCCCACAACAAGCATCTTGTTATACACGTTTTCTACGCTACTGTAAAACAAACCAAAACACAAATTAACAAAAGTGACCCCTTGGAGAGGAGGGCTGCATTTAAGATAAGCTTCCCAGGTGTCTGGAGAAGTGCAAGGAATGATGATGAAACAGCTATATCATATGCACACACATTTGTTAGAGCACATACTGACACAGCTGGGAGACACTGACAGCTCCACAGAGTAAGACTAATTTCTAAGCACTGAAAATCATCCTGGTGGAAGGCTTAGGAGTAAAAATTATCCAGCCAATCTGACAGAGTGGTCATAATTTTGGCATCTAACATCTCAGTCATGCCTGAGCCACAAATTATCTTTCTGCCTCAGCAGAAAGCAGAGGTCTTCATGCTTTTTATTGACATGGCAGACTTGATCACTGGCTACAGAGGTTAGGAAAATAAGACAGGTGGGTTTTACACTATGCTTACTGCCAGTGAAGATAGAGGCACAGGGCAACAAGGGGAAAGACTCTGACCTGTTCCCCACTGTGCTGGTTTCCCATAAACTCTAAAATACCCTTTCTGGAGCTCTGCAAGGAAAAACCACAATTCTATGCACTAAAGTGCAACTAAATCTGCCAGCAGGGTAAATGGAAGCAAGTGAAATAAAAGCCAATCTAATACCCCTTAAACTAAAACTGGAGTATATCTCAGGTTGTCCCTCAAATTTCATCAGAAGATGGTACCACAAAGACAGCAAGAAACCTCCCCAGCTCCTCCCTCCTGGCTGGTGACTTCTGGCCATGAACACCCAAAATGCACCCCAGAACCACAGCACCTGGAGTCAGATTTTTCTGGTTTGTAGCCCCACAAACCAGCAGGCTTGTAGCAGGGATTTTACAGCATTAATTAATGAAAGCTATGCACCACCAATCAAAATGGGAATCCAAAGCTGCAGTCCATACCTAAGCTCCAGACACAACAATTCAGATCCCAAATTTTGCTGTGCATATAAGTGGTTGAGAGACACCGAGTGGGCTCTCACTCTTTCCTCCTCACAACAGCGAAGTCTATGCACTGAAGAACTGCAGCAGCACCAGGAGGGTGCCCAACACTGCAATTGCTTTCAAATACCTTAGTTGTCCTTCCTGCCCTATGCTGAATTTGCCCACCACAACAAGACAGAATTTCCAAGGGGTGAGGCACTCTCAAACCCTCCAGCTGATTTAAGGCACCTGTCAGTCACATAAACCCTCAGGTAGCTGCTTAAGAAGGCAGAGCAGCTGCAGTCACCAGGCTTGAGTGAATCAGCCTCACCTGCTCCACTATGCATCAGAAGAGACAGCTGAGTTATCACAGAGCTCCTTGTGGCCTCGGGTCTGCAGCACCACCACAGAACCTGTATTTACTTCCACGCTGGGCATTCATTGTAAACTGCTGATTGATACATGGAGAAAAACATTCCCTTCACTGACTGATGCCACTACTACTGGCCACAGTTTCTTTTTGATCCTGCTGGCTTTAGTCATGGTGGTCAGCATCACAATCTCCCACTTGCCCTGGAGCTCTTCATCCTTTCTGTTATTACAATGGGAATAGGAGTCTGGGGAGAAAAGCTCCTGTTTTGTTCTCCCTCTTCTTCTGCCCTTGGCCACTGGGTCTGTTCCTTCTTTACCTTGCAGGCAGTTTGTCCTAAGCCACTAAGGAGTTCTCCTGAGCCTGATGATACATCAGAGGTAGATTCCCCAGTATACCCTCCAATACACTGGAAACCCTCCCATCCCATGAGCAAACACTGTCTGCCCCTGTGGGACACACTCCCGCTCCTCTCTCCTTCCCTTTCTGTGACCAGCATGAGGACCAACCTCTCCAAGGACCTTCTGAGGGGCTCATGGCTGAGAGAATCTGACAAATCACGGGACCATAAAATGGTTTGGGTGGGAAAGGACTTTAAAGATCATCCAGTTATACCCCATGCCAGGGGCAGGGACACCTTCCACTAAACCATGTTGTTCCAATCCCCATCCAAACTGGCCTTGGGACACCTCTAGGGATGGGACAGCCACAGCTTCTCTGGGCACCCTGTGCCAGGGCCTCACTACCCTCACAGGGAAAAATTCCCTCCCAATATCTCAACTAAATCTTCCTAAAATCTAATCTAAATCTATTTCCTTCCAGAAAACAGTCGGGTCTCTTTCCCAGCACTGCAACACTGTCACCAACATCTTCAGTACCCATGGTGCCTCGAGCAGGCAGCAGCAGCAGTTCCCAGTGAAAGCTCTCCTGCCACAGGACATCAGCTCTGAGATGATAACACAGGACAGCTGGTGCCACCAAGCAATGTCCTCCAGGAGCTCACAGCACCAGCTATTTTCTACTCTGGGTCAGAAACCATCACCTCCCTTTCTCCTTCCTCCCCTCCAGCTCCAACACTTGAGCTTTGCAAGGTCACAAACACTGAGGAATAATATCCAAGACGAGTCCAAGGCACTACTCAGACAACCTTCAACAGCACTTCAGAGGCATGTCAGCAGAAGTCCCAGAGCTGAAACAAACCACCATGAGTGACAAGTCCCTCCTTTTGAGCCCAAAACCCTTCCAAGCAATACAAAGCTGTCACAGAGGGAAGCGGAGTTGGCTGAAATCACACACAGCTCCCTTTCGCTGTAGCATATCCACAAACTTCCCAGCCCAGGCTGTGAATCAATGGTACTTTGTAGTATTTCTCCTCTCCTCACCGTGCCTGCCTCAGGAATTCTTTATCCCCAGGCTTTGAAGCAAGCTGCTATGTTATCTAATTCGCTTCCCCCAGCGGGTGAGGCACAGAGGAGCATTTTAGGTTCTTAAGATTGTCACATACACAATTTTCCCATTAATTTTGATCCTGCTTCAAACAAACAGTGCAGACAGCATGGTCCAGTGGTCCTTCCCACTAATAGCAAGAACAAACAGAGCAGACAAATTCCATTTCTGGGAAGCAGCACAAAGCTCATTAGGCTGGGGAGGAAGAGAGGTGGTAATGTAAACAAGAGAGTAACCTCATCAAAAGAGTATATTTAATGATAACAAGGAAAAAAAAAAAAGTCAGTGCTGCACCTGACATGAATAAAATGAGTTTCCCGCAGCAGGTTCTGCACCAGGAAAAATGCAAAATTTTACAATGTACCTCCAGCAGCTCCAGCACTGTGTTCCATGCCTGGCTACCACCCCATGCTCTCAGCAATGTGCTTCCACTCTTCCCCAGCTCACCTGCTCCTGGGAAGGCTGTGGATGAAGCTGAGCAGCCGAGCACCCTCCCACAGACAACCCGTGACAAACACGCACATGGCTCAACCAGCGGGGAACCACGTGTCACCAAAAAGCCAGAATTTCTCAGCCCTGAACTAAGGGGAAAAAACAACAACAAAACACCAAACGCTACTATGAAACAGCACCCAAAGGCAGATTTAGGAAATAAAATTCACAACTCTACCGTACAGCAAAGCTCCTGGAGCTGGCCCCTGTCCCCTTGAGCACCTCATCTCGTGCCACAGCACATAAGCAGCTCCTCTGTCTCCAAGGAAATCGCTGCCTTAACACATCTTTTCTCCTCACACCGTATCCTGTATATTACAGCCACTCCTACCTTCTAAACCATCCCCAGGTGTTAAATACCTCACTAATCTTTGAGCAACTGTTCTCACCGGGGCTTTGGAGCCTGATGGTTCTGGTTCTGATCAGAGGGTTTGTTTACCCAAAAGCTTCCCGACCTTCTCTAATCCTGCCCAATGAAACGTTTGCACCTTTACAGCCACACCCAGGGCCCCTCTCCTGTCCCCTTTGATGTCTATATAAAATAGGTCACTAGATATCTATGTGACTTTAACATCAATATAACCTGAAGAATATCAATATAAACTGAAGCACAGTGTTCTACACTTATATAGCCTGAACCATAGCTTTTACTTATGTAGCCTGAATCATAACTTCTATACCTGTAACCTGATGCTTCTGTAACCTGAATCATAACTTTTGATACCCATATATCTGATATGAATAACTTTTTATACAGTGTAATGGCTAGTATGGAGTGAACTAGTTGCTTAAATGCAGAATAGACAAAAAACGAGGGAAGACTCCCCAAACTTAGCAGGTGTATATTTTTAGAGATAGATAGGGGTAGTACTAATGAGAAATTGACAAGCCAAAGCCAGTTAGCCACAAAACAAAGAATTTAGGCTAGTTAAGACCAGATGGATCAAAGAGCATCTTAACTGCCCCAAAGACAAAGGTGAAAAGTTCAAGTGTGAAGAAGACTTTGGAAGCCTTCATCAAAGACCCCCAAATAGGGGAAGTGCAGTGCAAAGAATTATCTAATAACCATGAGATCATGCTGTGTAAATTAGTTCTAGTGCATTTGTGATGATGCTGTAATGACACAGCAACATTAAGCAGAATTTGCTGTATAAATACACCACAGCCCTGGACAAAGGTGGGTGGGTGAGGAGGAAAAATCCCCCTCACCACCAGAGCTGCAATAAACAAATACCTGCTCTACGGACATCAGTCTGTGGGGATTGATTTCCAGCCTGTCTTTGGGGCATCACGTTACTGTTTTTTTTCTGCAATTGCAAAGCTGGGGATAAAACCCAAGGACTTCCAGGACTTGAAAACAGCAATGGCAGCCAAATTATATGGAGACAAGCTTTTACCAGAGCCTGTTGCAATAGGTACCTACAAACTGGACAGGGTCTTTTCACCAGAAACTGGAGTGACAGGACAAAAGGGAATGGTTTAAAACTAAAGGGAGTGAGATTTAGAGGGGATATTGGGAAGAAGTTCTTCTGTGTGAGGGTGGAGAGGGACTAGAACAGTTGACCAGAGCAGCTGTTGCTGCCCCTGGATCCCTGGCAGTGTCCAAGGCCAGGCTGGACATTGGGGCTTGGAGCAGCCTGGTCTAGTGGAAGGTGACCCTGCCCATGGCAGGGGTGACACTGGATGATCTTTAAGGCTCTTTCCAACCCAAACCATTCCATGATCTCCAGCAATCTGGCTGGAGAGACACTCTCAATGCAGGCATGTCCCAGCAATGGCACCGATGCTCTGGAACATACCAAAGGATCTGGAGATGCATCTCATGGAACCACTGCTGGTTTTCGGGATGATACAGGTGTTTGACAGCTCTCATCCTGTGCCCTCCTGCAAGGGACTGACGTTTCAGGAACATCTCCAGTTTTCCAGCATTTTCCTGACCCCTAGTGACAGGATTTGGCTGTACAGCAGCCGCTTAACATGACGCGCCGAGCTCTCCCTGAATAAACAAGGAACAAAACTCTTTAACATGGGGAAAACGGTTTCCAGACCTGTCAAGATACTCACCCTCCGGAACCCCTGCAAATTTGCCAGAAAATCCAACCTGTTTAGCAAAGAGATTCAGATTTGGACTGAAAGTCAGGAAACAAGCTAAACGAATAGGAGAAGCTTCCCTTGCGCCAGGCTCCAGCTGTGCCCAGGAAAGCCAAGTTACAGGACTAACCCATCAGCAAACCAGACAAAACAAGGGCTGGGGAGAAGGCAGTTCTGATGGACTGCCTTCCCCCGGGGCAAATGCATCCTGTCGAAGGGACCTGGGTGACCTTGGCAAGGCCACAGACTCCATGATCTCACCACTGTCTGCTACAGACATGGAGCACATTCCTGGGAAGCTGGAAGACAAGACCTGTGACCCAGGGCCCTTGTTTTTACTTTCAAGGGCAAACAAGCCCAAAAGGATTATTTTGTCCCAACTCTGAGTTTCCACATCTAAACCATGCCAGGTTTCTCCATGCATTGGCTTGGAACAGGCATTGTTCTGTCACCACTCTGACACAAAAGGGATCCATGGCAAGATGCTTTTGGATACTTTCGATGACTCAGATTTCCATCATCCTCCTCTGGGAAACCTCCCTTAAGTGAAACACTGATCACTCCTGTATGCTCTGGTATTCCTTGGAAACAGTCACCTCCCACTTTGGGATTCATGTTTTCAACATAGTAGAAGTGGTTATGCCATTTTATTGCTATTTTTTCCACCTTATTTTCCATGCAGGGTACCTGGACTCTGCCTGGCACAAAGAACCTTCAATAACACCCACTGTGAGCAGAACAAAGCCCCAGTTTCTGCCAGCCTCCAATTTATTTTGTTCATTGCTCTGAGGGCCTCGCTGATTTTGATAAAACACCACTACAAGAGGAAATCTCGCACATAATTAATTAATGCTTCATTTCTGTTTATTAGGCCCTTTTGTCAACTTAAACTTGTCACACCTGCCATAAATCCCCTCTGGTGATAAACAAACTCTTTAATTAAATCTACTGTGCCATGAGAGCAATGCTTCAGGTTGCAGATGATGAAGAAGTTTGGCCCACCCTGGCTTAAAACACCTTTTGGGTCACAGCTTCTCTGGGCAGCCAGTGCCAGGGCCTCCCCACGCTGACAGGGAAGAATTCATTCCCAACATCCCATCTGTTCCTGTCCTACGGCAGTGGGAAGCCATTCCCTGTGTCCTGTCCCCCCAGGCCCTTGTCCAAAGTCCCTCTCCAGCTCGTTGGAGCCCCTTTGGGCACTGATTTGCTATTCCTGTTTGCTCCTCTCCCAGAAAACCAGACTGGGAGAGTTTGAGGTGTTTAGCCAGGAGACCCAAACCACCCAAACAGCACTTGTTGCTCTGTTGGGTCATCAAAATGTTTCAGGGAAAGTGAAATGAGGAGGGAGAGGAAAATCCAAAAAGCAAATTTTGAGATGGGAGACAGAATGCTGCTCTCAAGCAAAGCAGCTTTCAGGGTCAGATACATTTTGTTAAAAAGTTATTGACAAAACATCAGTAGGAGAGTGATATGAGACCTCCCTCCAAATATGCAGAATCCTGTACATGTGTGGGTTTAGCAGCCACCAAAAGCAGCACAGCTCTAAAATAGACAAAAAGGAGAGGGAAAATGACCAAAACCTGTTCCCAGTAAACAGGTTCACCCCTTGCACAGGGTGCAAACTGCTCTGAGCAAACACCTTACCCAACACCCCTCAATTAATCATTAAAAACAAACTGATGTCTATATAACTTAGGTCAAAGTAACAAGGAGCTTATATAGCTTGGGTTATAAGATGTCTATGTAACCTTAATATCAATATAACCTAAATCATGACTTATCATCAATATAACCTGAAGAATATCAATATAAACTGAAGCAAAGCCTTCTACATTTATATAGCCTGAATCACAGCTTTTACCTATGTAGCCTGAATCATAACTTCTATACCTGTAACCTGATGCTTCTATAACCTGAATCATAACTTTTGATACCCATATATCTGATATTAATAACTTTTTATACAGTGTAATGGCTAGTATAGAGTGAACTAGTTGCTTAAATGCAGAATAGAGAAAAAGAAAACAAAAACACCAAAAAAAAAAAAAAAACAGGTGTATATTTTTAGAGATAGATAGGGATGAGAAATTGGCAAGCCAAAGCCAATTAGCCACAAAACAGAGAATTTAGGCCGGTTAAGACCAGATGGATCAAAGAGCATCTTAACTGCCCCAAAGACAAAGGTGAAAAGTTCAAGTGTGAAGAAGACTTTGGAAGCCTTCATCAAAGACCCCCAAAGACCCCCAAATAGGGGAAGTGCAGTGCAAAGAATTATCTAATAACCATGAGATCATGCTGTGTAAATTAGTTCTAGTGCATTTGTGATGATGCTGTAATGACACAGCAACATTAAGCAGAATTTGCTGTATAAATACACCACAGCCCTGGACAAAGGTGGGTGGGTGAGGACGAAAAATCCCCCTCACCACCAGAGCTGCAATAAACAAATACCTGCTCTATGGACATCAGTCTGTGGGGATTGATTTCCAGCCTGTCTTTGGAGCATCAAAACCTAAAGGGTCCCATGTAAGAAAAGGAAATTAAAGCTGTGCAGAGGGGGAGCTTAGAGGTTCAGAAGTTTGAGTCAGCCAAAGGACTCCCATGGACACAATTCCACAATGTCGAGTGAGGAAAATCACAGCTGCCCTGTTGTTTTTCAGGATCAGCCCATCCAAGAGACCCCTCCCATGGAAGGCTGGCAGTTAAGGCTGGATTTGTCACCCAGGACAGAAAATGCCATTACAAAGGAGCTGAGCAATCAGAAGACAGTGTAAGGAATCCTATTTTTTCTCATGTTCTCGGCCTCTAGGGAGCTGAGGTGGCCATCAGTTGCTCTGCACTGGCAGCACATGCATCACCAAGGGAAATAGGATCAGCTCCCAGGCAGGCTGGAGTAAAATCCAACAGAATGAAAGCCAGGGAACATGAGGGATTTGCTTCCTGCCCATCTCCAGATCAACAGGGAGGCCAACAGAGGCACTGTTACGCAGCCCAGCTGCCCTCAGTTCACCTGCTCAAACTGTTATTTACAGGGACTCTTTTGCTGGACTGTGGTGAAACTGTCAATCTTGCATTTCCAACTCAGGCCAAGAAAATATTCTGCTGGCCTTTCCCAACCTCACAAGCAACCCCACCTCCCGATTTCATTGCTGGAAACCTCAGAGCACGCCTCCTCCTGCCATCCACAGCAAAGCTTCCAGCCTCGCATCTGCACATAATTATTTTCTTCTGAGGCTGCTTCACTGCTCTCCAAGTCTTTTCTCCCCGAACAGACACTCAGGATCTCCCAGGACACAAAAGATGCTCTTTTTTCCTTTTCATTACCCTGGCAAACAAACCTACAGAGGGCAAAAATTAGAAAGAAATTTAAAAAAAAAAAAAAGAAAAGAAAAAATAAAGAAGAAGAAATGAAAGAAAAGAAAAAGGAAAAGAAAAAGGAAAAAAAGGGAAGGATATGCTTCCCTCTATCTTGCCCGCTGGAAAAACAAACCCTCTCTCCCTCTGTGTGGTACCTGCAATCCCTTACAGTAGCAAACAAAACGTGCACAAGAGTATATACAAGGGATGTTATGTCACACCATATTTAAGAAAATCTGGAATTAGTTGCTTCAAAGGTGAAGAAAGCCATGAGGGAATAGCAGGGGGCTGAATTTCTGTCTGCCACATACACCAGCACAGTAGAAACTTGTTGTCAGTGCTGGAAAATTGCCCATCATGTGAGTGGGTTTAGCAGACGACGAGCTGCGGGACATGGGCACAAATCCACCTGGCCTGGAGACGTAAAATGCCAGGGAGCAGCACTCGGCATCCAGGAACACACCATTCCCTCAGCAACGGGAGAAAACACTGATGTCCCAAAAATAGGCTGGAAATCAATTCCCACAGACTGATGTCCATAGAGCAGGTATTTGTTTATTGCAGCTCTGGTGGTGAGGGGGATTTTCCCTCCTCACCCACCCACCTTTGTCCAGTGCTGCTGTATAAATTTGCTATTTATACAGCAAATTCTGCTTAATGTTGCTGTGTCATTACAGCATCATCACAAATGCACTAAAACTAATTTACACAGCTTGATCTCATGGTTAGTAGATAATTCTTTGCACTGCTCTTCCCCTATTTGGGGGTCTTTGGGGGTCTTTGATGAAGGCTTCCAAAGTCTTCTTCACACTTGAACTTTTCACCTTTGTCTTTGGGGCAGTTAAGATGCTCTTTGATCCATCTGGTCTTAACCGGCCTAAATTCTCTGTTTTGTGGCTAATTGGCTTTGGCTTGCCCATTTCTCATTAGTACTACCCTTATCTATCCCTAAAACTATACACCTGCTAAGTTTTTTTCTCTTCTCTTTTGTCCATTCTGTACATAAGCAACTAGTTCACTCCATACTAGCCATTACACTGTATAAAAAGTTATTCATATCAGATTATACGGGTATCAAAAGTTATGATTCAGGTTATAGAAGCACCAGGTTACAGGTATAGAAGTTATGATTCAGGCTACATAAGTAAAAGCTGTGGTTCAGGCTATATAAGTGTAGAAGGCTTTGCTTCAGGTTATATTGATAGTAAGGTTACATAGACATCTTATAACCCAAGTTATATAAGCTCCTTGTTACTTTGACTTAAGTTTTATAGACATCATCAGCCTCAACTGCCCCCTCCATCCTGCTCCTTTTCCTTGTGTCCCAGGTTAAGGAAGTGACCTGCAGGAGAGCAGTGAGCAGTTCAGGTGGAAAATTCATCATGGCTGCGTCGTGCGGGGCTTCCAATAGACCCTCTCTGGACATCCCCCGAGCCCTAGGGCCCCGTGCGGCCCTTCAGGCAGACGGCCAGCGTTGGGAAGACTCGGCCGGCCGTGGGTGGACCCAGTAGCCTCGCCACGCCTCCCGCCCTCCCGGACAAGCCCCGGCTCCGGCGGGATCCGGCACGGTGAGCATCACCCGACCCGCACCGGGGACGGAGGCCACGGAGACCCGCGGGCCATGGTAAGTCGCTGCTGGGAAAGCCGGCTGTTTCTTCTGCCTTTTCGAAGGCAGAAATGTTTCAGCGGCAGATGCACGCTCCGAGGAGAGGCAGGAGGGAAGGGAGAAAGGAGCAGGGCGCTGCGCTGTGGTTAATCAGTAACGCGGGAGCTCCGCCGGCTGCTGCTGAGTTTCCAGAGGCAGCGCCCTCCAGGCTCGTTCTTCTGTGAGGGGCAGGGAGAGGGTCCGCCAGCAACGACCCCCCCTCGCATTCTGTAGGACAAGGATGTCCCCCACGTGTGCTCCATCTACATAGCTCTGCAACACGCCCGGGCCGGCTGGAAATCGGCTTTTCCGCGGCAGCGTAAGACCGTGGGCCTTGTGGAATACACCATTGCAGTCCTGCCTGCTTACCCAGGGCTGTCCCTTGTACCTTCTCCTAGGTGGAAAGTCATACCTTTCATTAGGAAAAAATTCCTGCCGGTGAGAGTGGACAGGCCCTGGCACAGGGTGCCCAGGGCAGCTGTGGCTGCCCCTGGATCCCTGGCAGTGCCCAAGGCCAGGTTGGACAGGACTTGGAGCAGCCTGGGACAGTGGGAGGTGTCTCTGCCCATGGCAGGGGGGTATAACTGGATGGCCTCTAAGGTCCTTTCCAACCCAAACCATTCCGGGATTCTAGGAAAGGGAAGAATCTAGTTAGAGCAAAGAGGTTTCAAACTCTCCCCGTTTCCCATGCTGGTTCCTTTCCCTCGGCTGCACAATGCATCTACTTGGTTTCCTGCTGGCAAAAAAATAAAAATCCCAACTCCTTGGCACTTGAGAGCCAGCAGAAGAAAACAAAATAATTTCATTTGTCTAATGAGAAGAGTGTGTTTTAAAGGACTGAGAGCACTTGAAAGCATTAACATGCCATTCTGACAAAAGCAGCAGGCTGGCCAATGTCCTGGGGTGAAGAAGGAGGGATTGGAATGGGGTCGAGGGCAGGGGGGTGCTCCAGGCAGAGGGTTTGCCATCACAAGACACAGCCAGAGGAGTTGGCTCTGTGTGGTCTGTGGGCCAAACCTCAGCCTGGCCCATGCCTCCCATTGGTGCTGGGCTGGAAAAAGCCCTGGGGGCCATCCTCCCACATAGTCACAACAGAGAAAAGGGTCCAAGAACAGTTGCACCACTTCCCTTTGTTGCTCTGCCCAGGAAGGCTGGTTTGGAACCCAGCCCCCCTGCATCCATACCCCTCTGCTCCAAGCTTTTTTTACCTTTCCTCTCTTTAGCAGGTAAGGAGCAAGTTTTAGCCCCTGCTCCCAAATGCTGGTGCAGCCCCTGCCCTATTCCCATCAGAGCCCCCCGTGGGTGCCCCCCGTGCAGAGCTATCCTCTGTCCCCACATTATCCAGTTGCTAAGCAACCTGTGCCCGGCTTATCAAACCATCAGCAGGGAAGGGCAACGGCTGAGGGTTTATTGAGCTAAGTCATGTTTACTCACTACCTTCCCTCCCAGCCCAGGGCTCCAGAGAGGACAGGGCTGACACTTGGTGGGTGGGGAGGGGGGTGACAGAGCTGGGGCTGGCAGGGTGTCATCCAAAATGCAGTGAGGCCAAAATATGCAGAGGTGAGGAAGGCCTTCCCCAAAACTCCAGCTGCTGCAATGCCAAGGGAACAGGAAATATCCCACCCCCAGCCACCCAACACTAAAGTTCAGTGACACCCTGGCACTCTCCATTCCATGCAGTCTAAGGGTCATGGATACACAGACAGGTGGGCACCCACACGGCCAGGGGAATGGGGTATCATCTTTCCAGTCTTCCCAAAAACATGCAAGAACCACCCACAAAAACATCAGCTTCGCAGCTGGTTGTTTGGTTTTGTACAGCATGTGAATAGGGAAACCATAGGAGAGGAAGATCTGCTTCAGTTTATCGGTTGTTTAAGGTGCCATTTCTGAACACTGATGCCCAAGCAAAGTGTCTCAAGTGTTTGGTCTCTTTGTGTGACCAAATACCCACAAAAAACTGGGCCAGATTTGTCAAGACTCACGTCCAACTTGCCACATGTGGCTCTACAGCACATAAAGGAAAAGATACCATGAAGAGATATTGTTCTTTATCATCACCAGCTGGAAAGATCAACTCACCCAAACCTGACAGAACTCAAGGAACACTTGGACAACACTCTCAGGCACATGGTGGGATTCTTGGGGCCGTCCTGTGCAGGGCCAGGAGTTGGAGTTTGATGATCCTCATGGGTCCCTTCCAGCTCAGAACAATCTGTGATTCTGTGAAAGAATATTAACTGCCAGAACATAACATTTCAGAGAGCAGTGCACTCACTCCTGCCTTCCCTGCGGAGCCAGAGCAGAGCTGGCTCAGGCTGCCCCCATGCCCAAGAGCTTCATTTTAGTTTCATTTCCGCCTATAAGCACTCCTCAAAGCCAAGAACTGCTGCTTCCCCACTACCACCCCTTAAAAACTAAGTACCAGCAGCTCTGCCCAAGGCAGAGCTCAACCACAATCCCTCCCTGTGCCCTTTGTTCCTCATAGACAGCCTCTTAAACTCCATTGTAATATAAAGGAGATGGGAAAAGGAGCTGAACTGCAGCTTAGTGTGACTCATCTCTGATCTACACCACTTCTTTCTCCTCAAAACCAGGCTCCCAATAAATAAATAAGCAAAAAAAAAAAAAAAACAAAAAAACAAACCAAAAAGCCCTCCTGCTTTGGGAACCCTAAAACAACTCTCAGATCTAGAAATTATCACAAGAGCTTCAGCTTTTTAAGCTTCTTTTTTTTTCCCCCCAGAAGATTATATGTAAAATAAAATAAATGTTGGAGTTTAACTTTATAGAGGTTCATTTCTCAGGCACTGTGTGAGGTGTTGCAGGTGAGAGGACAGACGGGGCAAGAGGGACTTCCTTGGTACGTGCAGAATGTATTCCAGGCAGGGAGCAGAGGACACTGATATTCCAACCCTGCAGCTGCCTCCATGTTCCCATAACTCCACAACCCATGGGATGCCTTATGGCTCTGAACATCTGCTTCATCCCACCTCTACCACGCTGATCTTCTCTTCCCTTTCCTTCCCATGGTGCCAGGCAGGAAAAGCCCACAGGCTGAGCACGGAGGAGAGGGAGCAGCTGCTGCCAAACCTGCGAGCTGTGGGGTGGAACGAGGTGGAAGGCAGAGACGCCATCTTCAAAGAGTTCCACTTCAAGGACTTCAACCGGGTACAAGCACCAGGGGCATGGAGTTTTACAGACTGGGACACTTGGTTTGTGGAGCAGGGAGTCCCCCTCTGCAAAGCTCAGCCAAAGAAACCCCTTTGTGTCTCTCCTGAAATGGAATGGCTGAGCAAAATAACCTACCCAAGACACCCAAAGTGCTTGACCCAGCACAGAGTTTGTGTGGGAAACACTCCTCAGGAAGAGGAAAACCCCTATAAAACTCCTAGAATATCCCAGGCCTTGCATGTGGCTGAGTTATCTAGACACAGGCAATGTAAAATTAGTAGTAATGGGGTGAAAACCAATATATTGCAGGTTCAGAGTTAACTTTTCTTCTTACTCTGCAGGCCTTTGGCTTCATGACCAGAGTGGCTCTACAGGCAGAAAAGCTGGATCACCATCCTGAATGGTTCAACGTGTACAATAAGGTAAGAAACAGGGATGGTGGGGACAAAGCAGAGCTCTTCAGGGAGCAGATCCCTTTTCTGAGGGATAAAACAGGAGCAGCAAGTCCTGTTCACCTCAGCAGGACCTCTTCCCTCAGATGCCATTTCCATATCACAGCCAGCCTGCAGCTATCACAGATCCTTTCCTCCTTCCCTGTCCTGCTGAGTAGTAGCTGGCACAGGCTGGCACACCAGGGATGCTTTTTAAAATCAGTATCAGGTAGCAGCCACAGGAAAAGCTTCCGGGGAAGAGAGGGAGTTGAAAATGGGCTCAGGTAGCTGCTGAAACCAGGGCAGGGCTGGCAGTGATGGCTTGTGGCCAGGATGAGCTGTAAGAGGGAGAAAAACCAGGCAAAGTGCCAGAGTTGCCTGTCCCACCCCAGGGAATTTTGCTAACAAGTCTGGAGCTACTGCCTCATCAGATGCAGCTCTGGGGGAAACCAGCCCTGCTGTTTCTGTCAGCAATACTCAACCTGTCTGTCTGTCTGCCTGCCTTAGGTTCACATCACCTTGAGCACCCACGACTGCGGGGGTTTATCGGAGCGAGACATCAACCTGGCCAGCTTCATCGAGCAGGTGGCAGCTTCCCTCTCCTGACCAGGGATACACACGGCCAAAAATCCACTGTGCCACTGTTTCCTGCCTAGATGGCTGCACCCAGAGCCTTCTCCCACTTCCAAGCTAGATCCTGGATACAGACTGCCCGACACCTCACCAACCTCCCCAGCACAGCTCACATGGATGGAGGCACTTCTCAGGGTGCACACATCCATCTCTGATCTTGCAAATTCCATCCATAAACCCTTCGTTGGCCATGAGATTCCTGCTGAGCCTTTTGCCAGGACTCAGTCATAGTCATGGAATATCATAGAGTCATGGAATGGTTTGGGCTGGAAGAGACCTTTAAGATCACCTCGTTCCAGCCCCTGCCATAGGAGGGACACCCTTCCGCAAAACTAGGCTGCTCCCAGCCCCATCCAACCTGGCCTTGGACACTTCCAGGCATCCGGGGGCAGCCACAGCTGCTCTGGGCACCCTGTGCCAGGGCCTGCCCACCCTCACAGGGAACAATTTCTTTCCAATATCCGATCTAAACCTATTCTGTGTGAATCCATTTCCTCTTGTCCTGTCACTACATGCTCTTGTGAAGTCCTTCTCCTTGTTTCTTGTCAGTTCCTTCAGATACTGGAAGGCTGTAATTAGGTCACCCCAAAGCTTGTCTTCTCCAGGCTGAACAATCCCAATTCTCCCAGCCTTTCTTCATAACAGAAGTGCTGCATCCCCTCTGATCATCTTGGTGCCTCCTCAGGATTCGCTCCAACAGGTCATGCCCTTCCAGAGTCGTGTTACACTGTTGCACCAGTAAATTGGTCCAGACTGCCCCCATCCAGCCCCTGTGTTGTTGCTTCTTACCTCCTGGAATGTATTTTCTGCCTAAAACACGTTTTGTGAACCCTCTGGCTTCTCTGTAACCAAGCAGCAAAGTGCTGTGCAATTTGCCATCGCTGTAACCCGTCTCTAGCAGTAGGCACGTGGTCTCACCCTGACTGGAACTAGCCTTTAGTAGGATACCAGCTGAAAATGTTTACAATGTTTCAAGATGTTACAATAAACATCTTGTTTAACCTGATGGCTCTTTGGAAAGAGGCCTCACTGATCAAATGACACCAACAGGTGTCCCAAGGGTCCTGACTACTCTCAAGAAGGTGCTTCTGCCACAGAAAAACTTCACACAGAAATGGCAGGTGCCTTACCTCAGAGTGACTGGGGCCTGAAAGACAAATTATCAAAGCTGGAGCAGGTAAAAACTGCTTATGTAAAGTCACAGCTGTGCTGCAGCTAAGGCACAAACACAGGGAAAGTACAACTAAAAGGCACAAAAGAAACACAGTACCTGGCCATGGGCCACAGGGTGGAATACTTCCCAAAAAGAGGTTGTGGGTGGATTTGGTGGTGCAGGATCTTCACTGATAAAACAAATTATCTGATGTAAAACCAACAGCATTTGCTTTCAGCACAACAGTCTTGGGAAAAACACTACAAACACCCAGTTCAGGTCTTTTTTTCTTCTCTTTTTTTAACCCTCTAAAGTTCTACAAAGTATTAATAGAAAATCCATAGCTCTTAACTTCCAGCATCTTTGAACATCACACACAAGATGCAGACACAGACACCACCTTCATTTCTACAGAAGGACAGAGCAGCCCTCAGGCAGAGTTAGTAAGATGCATAAGCCATCCTCCCTGCCACAGACCAGGCTGTGCATGAGGAAATTCCAGGAACAACAGGTCCCCATTCATTCAGATGAGCACTGAAGCAGAAAAATAAGAGCTCTGTGAGCCTAGATAGCTAAATGCACCATTTTAATACAAACCAGGTCCATTTTCACCAGCTCTCCAGCTATTTCACCCTCCAGTTCGACAGTGGCATATCAGAGCAATGCAGAAAACTGCCGTAAAATCAGCTTGTCCCATTTGTCCATTAAAAAGTCCACATGGATTTACTGGGCAAGGTATTATTGTGTTGTACGCAGCCCTTCCACCTCCCTCTCCCCAAGTCATCAGAAAAGTGCAGATGAAATCCATGGCATGAAGACACACATCTCTTCTTGGTCCATCCCACTGGATGTTCTTCATTCTAGTACCTAAGAACAGGCGAATCCCTTGGGAGTGCTTTGTACAAGCAACAAATTGAATGTCCTGCTTGGAAAACAAGGACAATCTTTGGAAAATCCTGCAGGAATTAATAGTGGCTAGGATCCCTCCAGGTCTAAAAGTACCGTCCAGTTTCAGATCATAATCCAGGTCATCAAATTCTTCCTTTTTTTTTTTTTTTGTCTTTTAAACAATCACACAGCCTGTAAATCCATTTTTCCAAGACCATTTGGCATGATAAAGTAGATGCAGATTACATATTAGGTGACAAGGATGAATAAAAACTACACACCAGGGAACTACAGTGGCCTATTCCTGACCACAGGATTACATTTCCAGTATAGGACAAATACACATGGAACAATTAAACCCACAAATATTATTAATAAGCAAAGCCCAGAATAGAATACATTGACTTACAAATACCATCTTCAAATACATCAAAAAATGTGAAATGGAGCACTGATCTGTTAGATCCATCTACTTCCTGGGAGGAAAATGCAACCAGGGAAGGAAGAGAAGGGAGTTTCTCTCTCCTTCAGCCCACCCCATTCCACCCCTTCTTTCTTTTAAAGCAGAAACAAAAAGAGTACCTCCCTTTTTTTTTTTGTTTTGTTAAATCTCGGTTCCAAAGAGAACCATCACAGCAGCCAGACACTTAAGACTGTCTCCGAAGTACTGCAAACTCAGAGATACAGTAATGGTCACATTGGCAAGACCTTGAGAGAATAAATAGGTCCAATACAAACTGCCAGAGCTGATATCACCATCAAGAAACTCTCGGGCAATTCAGTGGTTTCAAAAGGGCTCAGAGACTTGCATAAAGTCATCAATTTCAGGGCCAAAATACTTGTGTCTCCTAGCACAGGGAATAAAGCTGTTGGGAAGCCAGGATCCTTCCCACAGTAGCTGGGCCCAAGGCTGTGCTGGCTTGTGCAGCAGCTGGGAAGTGACCTTCTCATTCCTTAGAATTCTGTGCTTCAGCCAGGGGCAGCTTGAAGCAGAGAGATGCCTTCAGATGCCTTGCACAGGACTGTGCAGACAGGGCATGAAGTCTTCACCCACATGTGGGATTCTCCCTGGGAAACTTTCTCCGTTCCACACAAAAAGCTGAGAGGAAACATGGAAAAGCCCTGCAGGAGTAACTCCAATGCTACTTAAGAGATTCTGGCTTGTCCTTGAGGCCACAACCACCTCAAAAGGCTTTGCTGGGTAAACTCTCTCACCCTAAAAACAGTGAGGAAAAATAGGAAGGCTGAGCCATGTGCGAAGGCTTGAACACTTCTGACTTGCTGCATCCTTTCCTCTGCTTCTCTGAGCTCTCCCAGCATCTCTGTGATACTGTGAAGGGACCTGGCTCATTAAAACTATTATCCTACCTAACAGGCAAGGGTGCTTCCTCTGAGGCCTTTGAGGTTTGTTTTCAGAATTAGTACCATAAAGAAATGACCATAACCAAGGTCATGGTCAACAGCTCAACCCTCCGACCCTCCCTGGCGTGCCACAAAAAAAAATGCCAGAGAAGCATCAAGGCACAATGGTGAATGCCCTTTTGAGAATGTGCCTTAAAGAATCAGTGCAAAGAGCTGAGATTACTGCTATTACAAAAGTCACCTTTTTGATACTAAAAGACTGTGGTAAAAAAAACTGCGTACGACATCCCTGTGTGTGACACAGGCCAGGGCCTAGCTGGCTCTGCTCCAGCATTGTGAAGGGACAGTGTAAAACCTTCAAGTTCTGAACAGTGAAATGAGCTTTGCACCTCCCTCCAGATTTGTGCAAGGGAAAACAGCACTCCTGGGTGGTCAATGCATGTCTTCTGCACGAGGCAGGGGAACAAAACAGCCATGATATACCTGGGGTTTTCAGTACCATCCAGTTCCTCTCTCTACGCCGCCTGCTTCATTTCTATTTCTGCTGTTGTTCAAGAGATTCCAGAAAAGGATTTTGTGTTGTTTTTTTCTCCCCCTCAGCAGATATTGATTGCAGTCTCACTGAGATCTCCAGAGGGGATTTCAAAAGGAGGCCATGACTGCCTTCCCTCTGCCAATTTATCAGCTCTGCATTACACAGATATAAGGCTCCCAGCACTGCCTGCTAAATGCAGTAGCTTAGAGGAATACTCCAAAGAAAACAAAATTTCCAATTTATTGTCTACCATTAACTTCTGGGAAGATTGGAGCCATGGAACACAATGTGAGAACTCAAATTTAACACTTGGCTGGACACTGGCTGAATTACCAGGTCCAAGGAGGAGAAACAACATGGAATGAAGTGACATGCAGAATACCTGAGGAATTTGGAGCTGTGGAATGGACATTCAATTCACCACCAATAGCCATGATGAAAACAGGCAGGGGGGAGGGAGGATAAGCCCTAAAACTGAAACTGGGCATGAAAACAATGCAGATTTCAGGAAAGACTAAGACAGGGAAGGAATTTTTCCAGATCAAGCCACCCTCAGACCTGCAACTGTAGGAACAAAGGAACTGCAATCTCTTTCCCTACAAACCCTTTGGAACCACCGCAGTGCTCACTGGCAAGGCTCCGATTGTTGCGCTACCGTCAGTGGTGGCCGGGAGAGCCATTCATGTGCTTTTCACTGATGAGAACTTCCGTGCTGTAGAGGCCATCCAGGTACGCCTGGGAAATCTCCGTTACCAGGCTCCTGTCTGGGACAGACTGGGCCATTCCATAAATGGCTCCCTAAGCAGAGAAGAGCAAGTTGTTACACAGGAGATACACCCTCAGCCCAAACACCCCCTTCACTGTGTGCTGGCCTCCTTACCATGCCGGTGGTCTTGGCATTGAGGTCCTTCACGATGTCCTGGATGCTGTCCCTGACATCCTTCAGGAACTGCTCAGCAACACCAGGCTTTGTGTGCAGCTGCGTGATGCAGAGATGGATGCTGGGCAGGCAGGGTAGAGGGCAGAGATTAACCACCTCCAGTACACACAGCTCCACATTTTCTGAGCAACCAACAGCAAGAGAGCCCTTCTGTGGCCGCTGACAGCCATTTATCTCCTTAAAATACCTTTCCCACTAGGGGTAATCCCTGCAAAATGTTTGCTAAAACCAGATCCTTCTTCCTTCCTTCCTGACTTCACAATTAGGAAAAAGTTTCTCACCTCATTCCAAGTACCTATGGTGAGAAACATGCAGCTGCCTGCAAGCACGGTGAGCCCTGCCATGAATTCCCTCTCCTTGCTCTGCAGCTTCTAAGCCATCACCAGAAGGCGGCACCCACCTCAGGCTCTCCAGACTTTGCTTCACATGGCCAGTCAAAAATTTTTTCAGTGCAGCTACATCTGGGAGCACTGACCCCTTCTGTCCACAAAAATCCTATTTCCCACTTAAGAATGTCTCTGACAAAGACTGATTTTGCATTGAAAATTATCAACCCTTCACTGTTCTTTTAATTACCTTCATCTTCAGTGGGCAGGAGGAAGATAGTAAAAACAAATAAATCAATCTACAAACCCTCAGTTAACTAAACATGAGATAAAGCCTTGGTTATTTATATTTTTTCTGCTTGTATTAGACAGAGGTAAATAGAAAGGGAGCCTCAGATATATCCTCTGCCAGGCTCATTAAAATTATTATTACTTTATCTTCACCACTCTATAATGGCAATTACAAAAGTGATTCCTGCTCTGAAGAGGAAAATTCTACATACAATTTAGGGGATATGAACAACAGCATCCAGCAAATAACGAGAGCTACATGGCCTGAAGTTGACCATCTTGCATACCCCGGCTAAAAACATCACTCCCTGGTCTCCACAGACTCACCTTGGTGGGAACTGTAGGACATTCAAGTTCCATCCTTTTGCAGCTAAAAAATTAGATAATCGATAGATGTCAAAAGTGTCCGAGCCAATGGAGAGGACAGACACCTCTGGCTTCCCAAAAATGAAGATGCTGTCGATTTTTCGCAATCTTGAAAAGAAGGAGGAGAAATGAAATGACTTATCAGCATTATAGGGTTCAGACATTCTGTTCACCCAGCTGGAGCCTTAAAGGAAAAGCTACAAAAGGGAACAGATGGCACATTCCCACCCAAAAATCATGCACCCAGCCCAGGCCATTGTGAGTTGCCAGAGGACCCAGGTCATTACATACCCTAAAGTCCTGCAAACTCAGGAAGAAACGGAAAAGAGGGAAGACAGAAAAGCAACAGAAGACAGAGCAGCAGAGAAAATCAGCTTCTCACACCATCACCCAAGCACCCCAACAAGGAGGAGAATAACCTTTCTTTTGTCCTCCCTCCAGATTCCCCCTCAGCCACCACTGAGGCAGAAGGTATTCTCGAAGCAAAGTCAGCTGAATAAAGGTGCCTGCACCACTCCCCTCTGTGCCCCTCAGCTATCTGGGCCCAAAGAAAGCATGTTCTCCAGAACTGCCCAGTAGGTCCCTACCCAGCAGGTACCAGGAAAAAACAAAACCAAAGCAATTTGGGAGGAGGGGTGCAGCCCAGGGTTGAAGAGCAGGATCCAAACACTGAAGCACCCACGTACTCGGATTCGAGGAAACGGGCTGTTTTAATGATCCTCTTCGTAGCCTCAACATAGCCCGACTCTCCGATGTGCAGCAGGGTTGCCCAACATGCAGCTATGATCCCACCAGGCCTGGAGCCTGCCACAGAGGGGGAGGCATAAATTCCCCCTTGCCAGTCAGGGGCTATGAAGAACTGATATTTCCTGTACTCCTTGTCACTG
The DNA here is from genome assembly GCA_013399225.1 of Rhipidura dahli. Classification (NCBI taxonomy): domain Eukaryota; kingdom Metazoa; phylum Chordata; class Aves; order Passeriformes; family Rhipiduridae; genus Rhipidura; species Rhipidura dahli. The sequence goes on along the minus strand of VXAC01007994.1, from coordinate 28,787 downwards.
TAGAGCACCACCGAGGAGCCCTTGGGAGCGTAGCCATACTGCAAGAGGCACAGAAAGGGTTAGAAAGGAGCAAGAGGGCACAGGAATGCATCCAAGTCCTCACCAAGATTCCATTTTTTGATCTGCTGGAGAGCAAGAAGGTTCTGCAGTGGGCTTGGGACAGGCAGAGGTTCAGCAAAGCAAAGTGCCAGGTCCTGTCCTTGGGTCACAACAACCCCCTGCAGTTCCAGGCTTGGGCAGAGGGGCTGGAAAGCTGGAAAAGGGCCTGGGGATGCTGGTGACAGTGGCTGTACATGAGCCACCGTGTGCCCAGCTGACCAGTGGCACCTGGCCTGGACCAGGAACAGTGTGACCAGCAGGACCAGGGCAGTGATTGTCCCTCTGTGCTGAGGGCCCTTGAGTGCTGCATCCAGCTCTGGTCCCTCTTGGACAGAGAGACATTGAGGGCCTGGAGCATGTCCAGGGAAGGGAATAGAGCTGGGGAAGGGTCAGGGAGCACCTGGAGCAGCTGAGGGAGCTGGGGGGGCTCAACCTGGAGCAAAGGAGGCTCAGGGGGACCTTCTCACTCTCTGCAACTCCCTGACAGGAGTGGGGAGCCAGGTGGGGGTCAGGTTCTGCCCAGAGAAAACAAGTGACAGGGCAAGAGGAAACAGCTTCAAGTTGTGTCAGGGGAGGTTAAGGTTGGAAATCAGGAGAAATTTCTTTGTGGAAAGGGTTTTTAGGGGCAAGGGGCTGTCAGGGTTGAAGGGGCTGCCCAGGGAGATGGTGGAGTCTCCATGCCTAGAGGTGTTCATAGAGTAAATGGATGAGGCACTCAGTGCTCTGGTCTGGTTGATAAGGTGGGGATTGGTTACAGGTTGGAATTGGTCACAGGTTGGAATCAATCTTGGAGGTCTTTTCCAGCCTGAGGGGTTCGGTACTCTGGCACATTGCACAAAGCATGTGAACAGAGCAGCCCCTACCCCTGCACCTCAGTGCTCCCCTACACAGTAAAGAAGAAATGCCTGAAGGTCAGGATGGCAACACGAATCACCCCCCAAAAATGAAAGCATTGGAAGATCCTTCTCCCCTCTCCTTACCTTGTGGGTATCAGCAGAAATGCTGGTCACACCTTCCACACTGAAGTCAAAGGGACGCCTTAAGGGGAACCCTGCCTTGTCCATGAAAGCAATAAGGAATCCACCCAGGCAGGCATCCACATGGAAGGGGATTTTGTACTTCACTGCAAGCTGTGTGTGAACAAGAGATCAGGGAACAAAATTATGTACCCAAACTCCAGTCACTATAATGTATTTGGCATTTCATGGTTAAATGTTCAGTGAACCCTTTGAAAGCATCACACCATTCTCAAGCCGTGAAGGACAGGAGAAAGCCTGGCTACTTGTGGGATGCCTTTTTCTGCCTTCCACACAGAGGAAAAACAATGTGACACTTTGGTAGTTTGCTGTGTTTGCCAAAAGAAAGTGATAACATTGTCTGAAAGGAGTGTCCTCAATAAAGTGGAAGTGTGTGAGCCAAACAAATGTAAGGTCAGAGGCCCTGGCTGGCCACATGCAAAATAAGTAACTGGAGCACAGAGAGGAAAGAAATCAGTGTGTTTGGAAAATAAGATCCCAGCCCTGTGACTCATACTCCCTCCACACAGACACACCTCAGACTTCCACACAAATTTTGCTACAACCAGCAGGCCCTGAATCAAAGCCTTTTCACCAAGTGGACCATTTAGGTTTTCTTTCCTTTCAGGTAGCAAAGAACGAGCACTTCTGGTTGGTCTCACAGTCACACATTCCCCCTCACTCCCCAGCTACATCCTGCATACCCTGCTGTTGGTCAACACCTCCTCTGAGGACAGTCACACCCTTCCAACCAATGGGATCCTTCCACCAAATTCACTGCTTGGCATCCTGGAACCCCTCTACTCTTCTTGTGTTGGTTTCACGGCTACAACACACAAGTTCCTAAAAGTAGGGGTGTCCTACCTCTGCCACCTCTTCAATGGGGTCCATAATTCCATGTGGGAACTGGGGAGCAGAACAGACCAGCATGGCTGTGTTCCTTGAGATAGCTCTCCTCATTGCCTGAAGATTTAAAGAGAGAAGATGCTCACATTCCATTTACCAAGTGCCATCCTGCCAAAAAAGATAAAGAGTGAGAACATGCAGAGTCTGGTCTTAAAAACCAATGCACAAAAGTGTACAGAGAGAAAAGCAACGAGCTACAACCACACATCCACTTAGAAACACCATATTTTTGTTCACCCTCCTCTGAAATCTGGGGCTATTTCTGAAATAAATAAATTACTTGATTCTAAATTAATCCCATGGGACAAAGGGCTAACATCCAGTTATTTCAAATAAAAACTCATCTGCAATGACAGGCATTTATTCATGCTGGTTTTCATTGTTCCCAGAAAGCATTCCTCCCTCTTCATCCACTGACTTGCTACCTGGACAGGTAGATTTCTTGCTACTTGCTGTACTATGCTAATTTCCTCACAGAAAGAGCCTGAAGTGATACCTGAACATCCACTTCCATAGCTTTGGTCAGTGGTATTTGGATCAGCTTCATCCCAAAGTAGTGTGCTGCCTTGTCAAAGGCTGCATGGGCACTCACTGGGACCAACCTGGAAAAAGAACAGATCAAATGAACATAACATTTTCTCCCTCCCATCTCAAGTGGCGGTGGCTGAACAGCCTTAATTTAACCCTGTTTTCTGAGGCCTCATATAATTATCAGAGCCTTAAATGTTGGAGAGGGGAGAAAAGAACCACCAGTGCTTAGTTTCTTTTCACATTTTTCCCTCAAAGCAATTAACCAGAGAAACACTTTCCATGCACCATCCAGAAAAGAGGCAACACATCAGAGACAGCAAATCCTCTATTAGCAGTGCAATGATAGCACAATTCCTCATTTGAGCTCCAAGCAGCCCAACTCCAGCCTCAGAGTTTTCAGGCTAAGCCCTCTTTGATCTGAATAAATCCAAACCCTTGAATCCTTCAAAGGGCCTGACAATCTCTACTGAAGAGCAGAGCTGATCTGAGCAGGCTGTCTAGAGCAGCAGAGAGATATTGCCAAAATATATCTGCTCAGCACTGCCCCCCCAGCAACATCTCTGCCCCCCAGGCTGCTTTAAAACTTCCTGTGCTTTTGAACTGCTTCTTTCTACACAGGTTTCCCTCCTCCAGACAGACACAGACAAGGAATAGGTGGTAATGAGCTATGAAATGAAGGATTAATGAGGTCCAGCAGCCACCTCAGCTCAAGGGGGACAGTAAATCCCACAAGCCCCCACAGGAAAAAGCTGTGGTGGCAGCACTCACATTTCTGGCTGTTTGATGCCTCTCTCATAAGCCAGGTCTCTGTATGCCTTGCAGGCCATCAGGATGCTCTCAGTTCCCCCAGATGTCATCTGTCACCAGAAAAGAAGCAAACAAGGAAAAATAACAATGGATGTTGCAGGAGGGAAATGCAAAAAAGGGATGCAGGCACAGCATCTCCTGCCTCTGCTTCAGAGATACACGGGACAGCTCAGGGTTTCAAGGGCAGCAGAAGCCACTGAACAGTATGAGGCAACTTTCTGACACTCAGCTTGAAAATGCACATTTAAATGTTGAATCCTCTGTTTAACTGGGATGGGGAAAAGGGAAAACAAAAAGTACTGAATTACAGAGCCAAACAGGAAAGGACCACATTGCACAGTCACCTCACCTCACAAAACTACTTGTACTTAAGCTCTTGATTACCTGGGGATTGTTTATCTGCATTACAGATTAATTATGCCACGTTTACAGAAACAACAAAGTTGATTCTGTGTTAAGGCAGGTGAAGTCCAGCAGGGCTTATTAGGTCTGGAGCAGTGCCATGCTGAGGCATGGAGTCAGCTCAGGGTTGGCACCCACTCCCGAGCTACAAAACCTTCCCAGAACCCGGAATGCTGCAGGACTCAGAGCTCTCTCCCACCTCCTCTCTGCAGAGAGGAGAGCCTAGGTCTGCTCAATACCAGAGCTTCTAAGCCCTCAGGGTCCCAAGAAATTTTACACCAGGAGGAATTTGTGCATTCCTCTCCTCAGCCAGTCCCTCAGTATCCACACCATCCACTAACCCTGCTGTCCCAGCCCTTCACCCTGACCACAGGGCTTGCATCAGGAGGTGGAAGAGAAGAAAACACAAGCAGGTTTACTATTGCATACTTGAACTCAAGAGCTGATGCAAATACATAAATTAAACTCTTTACAGGAAGGAATTCCTCAAGTGGGACTGTCTCTTGTGGGTCAGCTTTAATGAGTTCTGGCACAACCTTCTCCAGTAAAATTTTAACCTGGAAAATGTGAGGTTGGTTTTTCAAGCAGCCTGCAGGACTGACTTAGTGGGTGAGCCATAACCTGAAGATATGGAGTAGCTGGGACAGTTACACAGAGGTTCAGGGAAATGAGGAAGCAAAACCAACTTATACTGCTTATGGGGAACTAAGTTTGCTCCTCAGACCTGCTGAACCAACTGCAACTTCCCCTTTTAATCTCTTCTGTCTCAAAAATAAACATAAAAAGGACCCAATCACATTTGTATGCCTTATGACATCTAAGTTTGAGTTTTCCTTTGGTTTTTCCCCGCTGACATGGCTGCAAACCCCAGAAATGCCGATAAGTGTGACTGGATGACAGTGACTAAACATCAAGTTTAAACATTAAGAGATAAGGAACAAAGTTCACAGCCAGCTAGGATTTGTTCCTAACACAATCCAAGCCAGCAGCAGCTGCTGCCACAGGCAGTGTAGAAGCGACTGTCACACCACAGACAATTTCTGATTTTTGGGGGAAGTTTAAAAGCAACAGCTGTCAGACATAAAACCTAACGGAGCCTCACACTGGATAAAGACATTGCTGCATTAATTGTGAAGCAAATGGATGGCAGCAGGAACACAATGTTTTAAGGGTTTTATGGGCTGTGTCACTCACTTCTCGATGTCCTTTATGAAAAGATCTGTCAGGTTGTTAGTGATTACCTTTGGGGGAAAAAAAAACCCAGCTGGTGATAACACAGAGTGCCTTGCCATTGGGTGGGAGAAGAGGAATGGGATTATTGCATACTTGTACCTATCCTTGCAACACTGCTTAGGATATTGCAGTGATTGTGAAAACTTTACTAGGAAGGGCCTGGGGATCTTGGCATTTATGTTACTGAACACCAGACTTGCTCCTTGTTAGGCAGCATTCCCTACTCTCACCTAGATAATCTGCTCTTGAAAAAGCAGCCTCTGTACAGTCTTATTCCCATTTAATTTATTCTACCAAAACACCAACATCTTGCCTTCATATGTAATAAGCCTTTCCTCAAAGCCTGGCTTTATCCCCTGCATGGAAATGCTGAGCCACACACAATTTTGGTAGGTCAGAGTCAATACTTATCAGCAGTCAGTCACATGCAGGGTAAGGAAGAGCATGCCAGGATGAATCCTTCTCCCAGGCACCCAGACTGGCGTGCAGACAACCAAACAGAAAGCTTGTTCAGGCAGCTGAATCTCCACCCAAAAAGCTGAATTTCAGCCAGCTCAGCTTCCTAAATTGGCCCACAGTCAGCACATCATGAGTCTCCACCACAGAGAAGTGCCAGAGTCCAGAGCAGCACCTTTAGCCTAGCACAGCTCCAACAGCAAAATCCTCTTGGTCCACATGGATTATACCTGTGGATGGAGCCTGCTCCTTCACAGGAGGCTTTGTCAGCTCAGCCACCGACAGCAAACTCGTTCTGCAGTAGCCAGAACCTGAATCACTGTCACAGGATTCAACTTCCCCAGCGCCTGCGGCGCTGGCACCCAGCCAACGCGCGGTGATTCAGCACCCGCCAAGGTCTCACACATTCTTCTCTCCCCTCAATGAAAGTCCACAGGCTCAGGCCATGCCAAGAGGAAAAGGGGCTAGAAACAGGCATTGTTTTAAGCAGCTCTGCAACTCTGCACTATCTTAAGAGGCCAGGCACAGCGTGAGGAAAAAGGAAAGTAAACAGACATTTTGCATTCTTGATTTATTTGTTGTTTCCAAAATGGGAGGGGAGAGGATACCTCCTGCTTTCCAAACTCAGTATATGCATTGCTCCCTCCCTCCAAATCCTAGTGCTCTGGAACCTCAACATTACAACAGCAATAAGAGACGTGGTCCCTATTCAAGGATTTCTTTGGCCATGTCACTGTCAAACTGTTAGACATTAAAGAACCACTTTGGTTCATGGTCTCTAAAGTTTTGCTTCCATTTTCACCTGAATAAACATGTCCATTCACACCCTGGAGACAAAGCTGACGGAAAGTTTCAGTGAGCTGAACTACCCCACAAATTAAAAAAAGCATACTACAATTTATTTCTAGGGTAACAGAGTAAAAAAACCCCAGCACAATTCATTGCACAATCACAACGTTGTGGCCGATTCCCATAAAACCCCTGGAAACCTGCAGGTTTTAAATTCCACAACTTGTGTCTCTCAAGGTGACCTGCTCATCACTACAGATAAAATCTGACAGATGTGCACAGTTTAAGACCCCTCAAGACACATCACTCTCATTTCCCTACTTCAAATATGCAGCCAAAGTTTGAAAGCCCCAGAATCTTGGGAGAAGAGACAAAATGGGTTTATACAGGAGGTTTAGGCTTGCATCTGGTGATTTTGCCTTCTCTTTCCTGTCCTGAGCTGTAGAATAAGTGGAAGAAGAATTCACAGAGAGATTCCCATCAAATACACATTACCCACACACAGAATTTTACCCTACACTTCCAAAGCTGCCCTTTTTTTTTAAAGTTCAAAAGGCTACTTAAAACAAAAAAAACTGAAGCTTGCATTAAAGTGGTGTTTTCTCCCCAAATTACAGGGGAAATCCACAGAGCCAACACTGCAAAACAAAGCACCCTGTGAACATGAACACATGCACACATCAGACAAGAACAAACCCCCCTGTTCCTCTTCTGTGTACTGAACTTAATTAGTCCTTCTAAATAATGACAAGAATGTGATTAGAATCTTCCAGGTGCCCAAACTCACAATTTCCTGTCTTTTTGCTCTTGAATAGCACAATTAAAAATAAGAACAACAGTAGTAATCAGTGAGAAATAGGAAGCATCCATCTACTGCTGAAAGTGATTCTTTCTAAAACTGCTTAAAAACCTGAAACATCTCTCAGAGCANCCCCAAACCACCAGGGCATTGTTAGAGCTTTTACGCCCATGTTTAAACAAGGGAGAATTACAGCCCACATGGCTCAGCTAAAGGTAACTCCTGTAAATAATGCAAACTGCTCATCTGATTTAACATTCAGAAATGACACGTTTCATTTTAGCATTTATGGAACACACCAGAAACCTTCAAAGAGGAAGCTCCCCAGAGATCCTGCTGAGGGAGGTGTCCACATGACACAGGGCAGGACCACACAGAGATCCCAGGCTGCTGAAAACCTCGGGAACAGCATGGATGTGTCGCTGGGCTGCTTTTCCCAGACTGAGCAGCAGAATATTACTCCCACAAAGTGCTATGGAAATCAGAGCACAAAGGAAGTGAAACTGCCTCACTGAGAAGTCCAGACAGAAACTTTTTAGTGCTTTCCATGCAGCACAGATGCAGACACCCTCTCCAGAAACACCAACAAGTTCCATCTGCCTTCAGGGACCACCACCAGGCACCAAAAATTTGGCCAAGCAGTCCCTGCTGCTTAAATCAGGTTAGTAAATCCAGTGGACAGGGGCCTGGCACTATGACACTGCTTCTCAGAGATGGCAGTGAGGAATGTGGGGGGAGAAAAAAGCAGTTGTTCTAAATTTCAACAAAAAGTTGAATCAAGTAAACCAGAGGCAGAGATGGCAGTGAGGAATGTGGGGGGAGAAAAAAGCAGTTGTTCTAAATTTCAACAAAAAGTTGAATCAAGTAAACCAGAGGCCTTCTGAGTAGAATGAGCCAGCAGCCCCTCTTGAACAGATTAATTTAAAGATAAAGATAACTCAGGGCATTGCACCTTCCCTGGTTTAGCATTAAAACCTCTCTGCTTTACAGCCTCACTGGTTATAAAAGTGTAACTGCAGCACTCTGAGCCACCAGCTACAGCAGGGCCTTCCTAAGACAGAGATCAAACCATCAGTTTGAAAAAATGCCTTTTTTAAATCTTTGTAATTGTCCAAGCCTCCATAAATTATTCTGAAATGTTAATTCAGTTCCGAGAGAGAAAAAAAGAAAATAAGAGAAGTCTTTGAGCCCAACTACTTAAAGAGCATGTGACCTCCATATACCCACCCACATTTCTCCATCAGTGATCATCAGCTCTGGGCACTTCACAGTCAGGAAGAGCAGTGGGAGGAAGACAAGAAGTCTACTGGACACACTCATTTGGACATGATAATTACAGGGGTGCAATTAATGTTCTGTTTCCGGACAATCAACTTTCCGGCCCTCCCCTTCTCCCTGCAAAATGGGCTGTGGTCAAGCAGTTAGGACAGAATTCCACAGCAGGTTGTGCACTTCCCCCTTTGCTTTGAGGCACCATCCTCGGGAGGGAAAGGAGGACAGAGGGAAAACCAGAATTCCCTGGGGTACAGCTGTGCAGATCTCACTTTGGCTGTGGCAGTTTTAAACCCACCCTGACCTTCTCTTAGGCAATTCCACTTTTCCATTTCAGTGGGAGAGCACCCAGGGCCAAGGCTGACACTTTTACAACTGCATTTTATGTAACAAAACCCGAAGGCCCCCTGGTGCAGGCTTCAGCAAGCAAAGTTTCCCAAGCACCCATCACAGTTGCTCAGCTCTGCTTTATCAGCTGATCTCCCAACTGCTGATGGAAACGAGTTCCAACAGCTTTATGCCCAGTGTCTGCCCCACTGCAGGGATAATTTCCCTGGTGTTCTCAGCACTGCAAGCCAGGAAGGAGCTGAGATGAGGTGAAATGGTTTTTTATAAGTGAAGAGGCACCTCCTTAAACTTGAAGGCGATACAGGGAATACAGTCCTGAGAAGTCAGGTCAGAGGGTGTCACCTCCTCCTGTCAAAGGTAATCACATCTTGCACTCCCACACAGTCAAGCTTCATCTTCAGTCCCACTGGGAGTCTGACCCAACCACACCTTCTGTAAGGCTACTCCAGTACTCCTTAACACAAGAAAGCCTCCAACTGACAGGGAAAGCCCACTCAAGGCCAGTTCAGCTCATATTGTGTCAACACTTCCTTCCAACACTGAAACCATCAGTTTAAAAACACACATTTGGACTCTTGTTGGGAATTTTATCGAGGCTGCAAAACTGGTTTGCACTGGAAGGCCACATAAGCCTGGAAATGCAGCTTTCCAGCTGGACAGCTGACAATATATGCCATGCCTGCTTGTTGGTGAGTAGCCAGCCAGCCAGCTGGCCTTGCCCTTGAGCTTAGCAATCTGGCAGGCTCACAGATTTCCAGCTCAAAGATCAAAATTGAGGGGATCTTCTAAGAGTGACACTTCTCTGTTCAAAATTCCCCACTGACAACTAGCCAGGCTGCATTTTTCTTTTCCAACTGCCATCAAGCAGATGTGTCAAGAGTGGGGGGAAAAAAGCTGAAGTAAATGGTCGTGTTTAGATAACTGTTTCTCTGAGTTAAATTGTCATAAAGCTTCACCAAGAAGAGGAATTTAGCAACCTACACACAGCTGGCATGAAATACACCAGAATGACCTTAACCTCAGTCCCCTCTGGAGAGTACAAGGTGCACTTGCACTTAGCAAAGTCAAAAATACCCAAAATGTTCAGGAGGCAGTCAAAGACAGGCTACTTACAGCACCACAAGAGTTGGGGCCCCCATGGAAGAGCGTACAGGCGATCCTCACTACTTCTGCTTCCATCTTCCTCAGACCAGGGAATATATCTGGATGGAGAGGATTACTCCAGGCAAACTCTTCATACACCTTCAGAAAACAAAGAGAGAGTTAAGACTTGCAGATGAGGTTTTGAGAACTCCCCATGTGCACTGCAGAAGCAAATTAGCTGCATAAGAATACTACAGAACTTAACTGCTCCTGCAGGTAGATACCACAAGCTGGGAAGCTGTAGCTGAGGTGTAAAATAAAAAAATAATTTTAAAAAGTTTTTCTAAGGCATTCAGACCTCTGGAACGATTCTACAGCACAATAGTATCTCTTGTTGAAAGAACAGATTTAACCATTTTGCTGTTTTTAAAAAAGAATACATCCTTCAATTGCTTTACACAAAACAAGCAAAAAAAGTGACTTTGTAGAACTTGTTCTCAAGTTTAGTGTCAAGGAGGGGTTCTGAAGCTGGTAAAAAAGCACAAATGCCCACCCACACCACAACAAAAGTGGCTGTGGAAACCAATATTTCTGCTTGTTCCACAACTGTGGAGTCACAGGATTCAAGGCTCGAAGAGGCCAGTCCCAACCTCCTGCAGTCCAGATCAAAAAGCAACTGCAGGGATGTTAAATAAAATACAGCAAAACAAACCATTGAATAATCAGCACAAACAAAGGGAATGTTTCCACAAAGTGATCCAAGCCAAGGCCCCTTCAGAAAGGCTGCTCTGCGCTTTGTTTCCCCAAAAGCGGCACAGAAAATGTCAACATGAGGAGGAAAACAGCAATAGCAACCACCAAACAGAGCCCATCACAGCTGCTACAAAAGCTGTTACCAGGAGCAAGAGGGCCAGACTTCCCTTCCTAGTAAAACAACTCTGGAAGGAGATGTACTTGAAAACAAACCTTTAGACTGTTTAGGTTATTTTCCAGCCTTCTCAAAGGGACAAGTTCCTGAGCAGGTAAACAGAGCTCACAAAGACACCACTGAAGCGTGCCACTGCTCCATTGTTTAAGATTTGGACCACACAGCCACACCAAAAAACATTTCACAATGCTTTTCTTTTGCTTAAACCAAGAGGGGTTTAGTTCTTCTGCTCAGTGAAAGTTGTTCCAGTACCGGCCCCCAGGTCACTTGTAATTGCTAATTACTTTCTCACTCAAAACAGCACCTCATCTGATTGGACCCCACTTATCTCTACAGTTACATGGCCAGAGTTAGACTGCCCAAATTACCACTAATTCCCCTTCCGAGACTTAAGTTTTAGATCTTCTCTATTTATTTTGGGATGCTGGAAGAGCTCTAAGGGGTTTCTGGTCACCCCGAAGATGCAAAGTTGGCCTGCTTGCACTTTACCTGCACCAGCAGCTGGGTGAGTTTCTCTTCACCACTGTACACAGTCCCAGAGACTTTCCCATCCTGCCAGCGTACGTCTCCTGGAAGAGAGGGAAGAACACACTTCTCACAAACACAGCCATTCCCAGCCAGTGTGGAAAAGGACATGGAAAATCCCGTCAGTTACGCAGAGGAGGACTCAGCTGTTGAGGTTTCCCTGAGTTTTGTGGCCCAGGAACAGCTGTGTGTGAAGTTGAGCCTCTGGCATCATGTGAACTTAGCAAACAGCAAGTAAATGATGACTAAAGAGTCAGCACATAAGCAGCATGTAGCTGCAGCAAGCAGTTACATTAATATGTAATCCACTTAATCCCCATCAGTCTCCCCAAACTGCTGTTCAACCAACTGGACACTAAATTAAAGCCACTTTCAAAGAGCACCCACCACCACTGTAAGCTGAGAAGAGATGGAAAGGCCAAGTTTGTACTGCTAAAATCCACAGTGCTGGCACCTCAATTAAATTTCACCTAAACAGGTATTTCCAGGCAACTTCTAAAGGGGAGTGGAGAGCTCAGTGGGGCCTTAAGAAAAGAATAAAAGAACCCAGTGAAGGGAGGAAACAGTAACGTAAGAGAAAACACAGACAGAAGCAACATGAGCAATACACAGCAGTAGAAAAGAAGGAAGTTGTTCCAGGATACTCAATTATAAAATTGTTTGTTTCAGAATTTGAAGTAGATGCACTGTTCCAGCAGAAAATTCAAGGCATTTCTCAAATTTGGGATAGCAGCAGGGCAGTCATCTTCTCCTCTAGACAGGAATTCACCCACATTTGCTCATTAGGAGTAACAAGTACACAAATCAGGGGGAACATGTTTACGTGAGAGAAGCGACTCAAATTAAGTGTCAGACACTGCTTGTGTAGACTCAAGCCAGGAGAACATCATCAGGACTCTTCCTTAAAAGGCTTTTTCAAAGCACAAACAATTGCCTCTCTTGACTGAGGTCACAGTCTTGGAAATTCCCTAACGACACCACTTGAAAGTTGCCTGTGAGTATTTTCTGGGGCTTCATGGAAAATGCATTTCTGGTAAAAGTCAAATATCGAGTTCATGGCACAGAAATGCAATCCACAAAGAGAACTTCTTCCACATTTCTCTTCTCCTCAGCTCTCCCATCTCTCCATCAGCCTAGAATTCTTGGGGAAGGAACGGAATTTCAATGTAAATACCTGAACACAGTATTAGAACTCATGAACCTTAGTCACATCCAGAAGGGAAACAGACAAAAATTTGCAAGGGGACAAAATATTTAAGCTGAAACCGTGAGCAGGAGTCACTGGGACTCATTTAAGAAACAAAGTGTCATGTTTGGTGTCTGAGCAGACCCATCTCTGTTGCAGTACAGACTCACCTTTTGAGCTGTACTCTTTCATCTTCTGCAGCACTTCAGGCTGGCTCATGCCTTGCTCTGGCAGTGCTTTGATATACTCCTTTTCATCTTTCAGGAAGGATAAACTGGAAGTGACATCATTCAAGGCTTCATCAATCTTCTTTTGAATCTGGAAAGAAAGAGAAAAAGCTTATCAAACAACGGCACTGGTCAAATTCTAAATAACTGCTGAGTGTGTGCAGGACAGGACCCACTGCCTACATCTGTGGTGTTGATGGAACAGACAGGAACTGCTCCACTGGGAGCTTTGACCTCTTTCCTTAGTGTTTGAGAAGATAAAACTCAAAGAAAAAAACTTGAATTTTTATCCAGCAAACCTTTTTAAGTCACAGTTTAACTTGTAGGGGTCTTCGGACGCATTGGTTTGTACCTTGCCTCCTCTACCACCGCACACACAGTTTAGAAATTCATGAAAACAGATACTCAATAAAGAAGTCTCCACATGGACACAGTTCAGAGATTTCTTTCTTCCTACTCACACCTTGCACTCAGGAAACCCCAGACTTCTTCTCACAACACATACCAGAGTAAAGATTCTTCTTCCAAGCAACACAGGGGTTGGTTGGGATACTGACTTTTGGACATTGGAATGCCTCAAAGTCAAGGCCTCTTGTGAGCAACTGATAAGTTATCAGGTATCAGTCTACCAAAGAGCAGAAAGAGGACACAGATAAGACACAGCAGGAGTGCTCTGGCACAGGGGAGCAGTGCTAGCCCCAAGAAGGGAAGTCTGGACACCACAGGGATTGTATAAAGTGTCCTTTTTTAACAGGCAGGCAAAAAACATAAGCAGAAGAGGATTTTTGTGTGATCAAGGGCTACTCGGGCTAGAAGGTAAAAGCTGGGGCACTGAACAGGACAGGGAGGGAATTTAATCCCTTCAAGAGGAATGTGGGAGAAATTGGATAACTCCTTCCGTGTCCACAGCAAAAGGAAAAAAAAATTCCTCTGTGCTGCTCTGTTTGGATACAACTACCTGGGACAGATCTGACCCCCAGAATCAAAGCGTGAATACAGCAGCAGAGCAAGCAGCAGGAAGTGCAATCAAGTGTGATACCACCGTTTATGAGGTAAAAGAAACCCAGCTGTGCATTTCTTCATCCCAGAGACGTTAATGTGCTAAAACATGCTGACAGTCGTGGTTTCAAGTTTTTATGCAAAAGCAAGAAAAGAAGCAGCTCCTGAACACTACAGCTTATTTGTCATTTTAATGATTACACAAAGTGCTGATATCCTTCTGCTAACTTTTGCTAATAGTTATCTGAGCCCTAAACTCATCATGGCCATTAAAATAAATGCCCTTCCACACTGCACAACAAATGCTTGGCTATCTCAGACTTCACACTGTTGCAGAAGAACAGCTCCAGTTCAATCCTGTCTCTTCTTCCAGAAATAAAATGATTTTCTTAAAATCTAACAATGAGGAAACGTTACTGGAGAATTCACTCATTCTTGGTTAATATAAATAGCTCAAAAGTTTAAAAGGTGGCACCCCCTTTTTTTCTGAGAGTGACACAATGACAAAAGGATTGGGTAGATATTATATCTGTCATTAAACCAGGAGGCAGCAGAAGACATTCCAGATCTATATCCTTGGACCACTAGGATCACAGTGACACAACAATGAAGATGCAGAACTGTATATTCTCCAAGAGAGTCGAAACAAGGACTTGGAATAATCCTGTAAGTAGTTGTTCAAATACTTACTATAGCCCCAACAAATGGCATTTTTCTCAGCAGTTTAAAGAACTGTTTTTTAGTTCGGGATGTCAAACCTGAAAGACAAAAGGCAGAAGTGAACCTAAGAAACAAAAGAAAAAAAAAAAGAAACTTTGGATGCAGCTCATGATTACGCTCAGCATTCCTGACCCAAGCTGAAATAACACACTGACCCAGGGGACATGGTGAGACAGACTGGTGAATCCAAGAGCAAAGTTTTCAGGGATGGACCATGTCATGGAAACATCTGCAGAACAGCAGCCATCTACAGGAATCAGGTATTTGACCTGCTTTCTTACTTACCTGGGAATTTGCACCCACATGTGGAATTCTACAGGGAAAAGAATGATTTCAGGGTTTGCTAAAGGTAGAGGAATTATTATCATTTCCTTCCTCTTCAAACCAGAATAGTTACTAGAAAACAAAAACACTGAGCAGTGTGAAACAGGTTCCCAGACCAAAGGAGGGAACAGGGACATTTGTGTCAACATCAGCCATGACACGATGTGAATTTGCCCTGTCTGATGCACCAGGAAGTGACTCAAGGAAAGGGGGTGGACAGAGGAAAGAGCAGAAATTCTACCTCAGCCCAAAGACTCAAATGAGAGAAGCTACTGATGACAAGCACTGGAAAACTTCTTGGGTAGCTCTAAAGGCAGGAACAAAATCAGGATGACAGATGCCTTATAGCCACCAAAAATGCCTTCCCAGTCCTACTTGCACACCAGTAGTTACAGGACACAACAAAAAACAACTGAGTTCAAAAATCAACCATTTTAAGACCCTGCAATTTTATCTACACTTTTCCTCCCAATTCATATATATTCCACTTCATATATACAAGTGGAAAAGCTACCCAAGGACACTAATTGGCACATTCTGTAGCAAATACTCATTAGTGCTCTGATAATAACATTTCTGTTGAACATCTCAGTATGCACACAGTTTCATTAATAATTTTCACAGTGAGAAAAGTGCTAACTCCTGAAAAATTCTGACAATCTAATCAGATCTTCTAAGAATAGTCAATACTTTAAAAAAATACACTGTGCAACAGTACACATACTAGTCAGGAAGGTAAGTGTCCAGAACAAAAGTTTCATACCAGTTTGTTCCTTACAGACATTCCCACTGTTAAGCTACTCCCAGCTCTACAAAGAAAAAGGGCTGCTTGAGAAACAGAGATACAGAAGGAGACATCAAGTTAAAAACTTGGCTATTTTTAACAAGCTGCCCCCAGAGCGTAACCCTAAGGCCTGTGGGAACTGAAAAGCACCTCTGAGGGCATGGCAGGGACCGCAGGCCACCACGTGACCAGAGATAACTGCAGGTTCTGCAGAGTTCAGCTCCACTGAAGAGCTGCCAGTATCAGAAACCACTCAAAACAGGAAGATACTCCAGAAAAAAAAAATTAAAAGAAGAAAATGTCCTCGCACCATCACATGCAATTACCTTGAACACTCTGAGGATGAAATGTACCCCCAAAACAGAACCAAGACCATGTCTCCTCCCCCAGCAGGAAGGCAAACAACCAAGTGTTGTTACCCAGACACTGTGCAGCAGTGACAAAGCCCACAGGAAACCCACAGCTCTCCATAAATCTCCCCAGGGTTTGGGTGAGAAGAGAGTCTTGTGACAAGAAAATGGTTTAGCCAAAGGAAAAAGGGAGACAAGGGAAAGGGAAGGAGACAGAAGCACATTCCATGCACCCTTTGAAGGAATGGGGGAGCTTCATTTACCAGACAAGCCTTGACCTTAATTTCGAAGAGACTTTGGTACATATTAGGTGACAGCAGAAAGTCTGTTTTAACAAGTGTGTGGCCTTGCTCTTCCCTCTTTCGTTCCACTGCCCAGAAGCAGCCCAGGCCCACCTCCCCTCCCTGCAAAGGTAAGAAAATCCTCCATTTCAAATACTTACTCTCAGGCTGGCAGAGGAAGCCATGCAGCCACACACTTAGAAGGGTGGAAGAAAAGGTCAGCCCGATGAGCTGCCAAGGTTCAAGTCCTTCACACCGGGCATTCACAAAGCCTGTCACTTTCTCCCAGTACAGCTGAAGGATTTCCTTGTAGGGAATAATGGCATCCTGTGCAAAGGAAAACCAGGAGGATATTGAGGAAAACACAAATGAAAACAAGTAGGGCATCAAAAAGCCTACTGTTGATTAAAAAGGTGCTTTTCAGGACGCAGACCCCATGCTTTCCTTAACTCCTACAAATATAACAGGTAGGAGACAGTTTAATTCACTTCCAGACGAGTCACACACCTTGAGAAACTTCAAATATTGAGAGAAGCCCCAAGAGCAGATGAGCAAAGTAAGGTTCTCTGCAGAGCCCCAAGAACCACCACCAGATCTTACCACTGCCCAAGAGAAGCAACTGTGTTAATTTTTTTCCAAGGAATTATCAGGAGGTGAGTGAAGGTACCACCAAAACAGGTCTATTAAGTACTTTGGGCTGCCTTTTTAATGAAGAGGGAAGCACTCAGCAAGTCCTAAAGTTAAAGAGCTAATTAGCATGTTACACACCAAGGGAGGATGGGGGAGGAAAACACTGCTGTTGCCAAAATAACCCCCAGAAAATGGTGATGCAAGAACAATTACAATGTCAAACCAGGAATTCCTGTCGGGATACAGCCCAAGTTCCTAATCAATAGCTTCTAACCAGATGCTCTTCAAGAGCATCAGAACAGGGCAAGGACAACTGGATGTGCACAGAAGAAAAATGACATTTCCCCCTAAAGAGGGGTCTTCAATCCAATTCTCTGTGAAAAGGTTTCTAGAGACAAGAAGAATAAGCAGGAACTAAGCCCTCTTTCAAATCCCTCCTCCCTTTTGAGCAGCCATCCAGCCCAGTTTTGCTGGGGAGATCTTCAACACTTGAGAGCTTCATCCTGCAAACAACAGGGAAAGTACATAAGGCCTTTCAAAAGATTTGCAACTAAACTTTGAAGGAATAAATCCTCAATTCCTGTGCTGTTTGACTTTAGACGGCAACAGAGCAATTCTTTAGTAAACCACTAAATTAAAAACTGCTAAAACTTGGTTTCTCAGGACCCTTCACAGGTCGCACTTCAGGGTCAAGCAAACAACAGAAGCAGCATTTAATCAACTTTTTTTTGGGGGGGTAACATGTCATTCCAACACAACTGGATAGGCTACTAACAGTCTTTAATAAAGCCAAGTTTTTCCAAGTAATCAAAGGAGGAAAGGCAGGTTTTCTTATCAAAAAGCAACACTAATGAACACTCACTACTTTGGAAAAGTAGTAAAATGCATGTAACACAGAAGAGTTTGAAAGTATTTAAGCAACCCAACCATAAATTCCAGCAGAATTACCAACACTTGCCCTTAACAAAGAAGGGTTTACACCCATGTCCTAGCACAGACTGAAGGGACACTGAAGGGACTGAATTCAGCAAAAGCAGGCAGCACTCAGCTCTGAGAAGGAAAATTAGCACCTACTCACTTGGCAAAGGGCAATTAAAAATTACATCAGAGCCACTTCAGCCTCCAAAACACGAGGGCCACACAAACCACTGCAATTAGGCAATATCCCAGCTAAGGAATGCCCAGTCTTCCAAGTCACCACAAAGCTGATTTAACCCCAGAACTTAAGGGAAGAGCCACCTTTTCCAGCTAACCAGAGGTGGTACTTAAGTTGCAGTGAGTTTGCACAAATCTTCACTGGCAAATCCCCGGGAATGCTTGTTGAACCAGCAACAATGACTTTGGTTCTTTGCCTAGGAGGAAATGCTAAGATACCATTCCATTTTGGAACTGCGCTTAAAGGATGGAAATGGAGCCACTAATGGGCTGGTGTCTTAATAGCTGTTCTCAACTCATGGCAAGAAAATGCTGCAGCATCAAATATAAAGTGGGCTGTGCTTTTTTTTTCCCCTGAAGATGAAGGATACTGTAAGCCCTGACTCAAAATGGAACATGACCTTCTTAACAGAAGTCACTCCAGTCAACGGCCAAGTTAAAATTAATAAATCTGGAAAGCAATTGACCTCACTCTCAGAGAAAGCTCTGGACAGAAGATCCAAGCTGACTGCACATTTTGTTGTCACTGAAACCCCTGAGCACTGACATACAGGAACTCAATGGTATATCCAAGTTTTGAACAAGTAAGAGATGATTTTCATTATGTTCATTCTAAGACATTGAAGAATTTCTTCCCCTTTCTTGCTTTAAAAAAACCCAACCTGAAATTAATCTGCAAGTGATACAGTTTGACCAGGTAAAGTTTCCTCTGTATTTCTCACTTTCCTTCTTCACTCATTTCATACTTGGAGAAGTTTGAAGGATGAGGTTGATCATTTTTGGAGGCTATTAACAACTGGGATTAAAAAACCCAATTGGCATGGAAGATGAGTTAGCAGTGAATCACAATTTCTCAGATCCCCGGCTAACCATGCACTCAGTTTTCCCCACGTGTTCTTTTCCCTGAAAGTATCCAGCAAGACATGAGAGATCTTTACTTTCTGAATTATTCACTTAATTCCACAGAAACCACAGGGTATTTAGAAAGTTGCATTCAAATGTTTTTATTACACTCAGGAACATACTGGGTTAAAAGAGAGTTTATAAAAAGGAGGGAGAGTAACTTTTTACATGGGCAGAGTGACAGGACAAGGGAGTGTGGCTTCACACTGACAGAGGGAAGGGTTAGATGGGATATCACCTGTGGGGGTGGTGAGGCCCAGATAAGGTTTGGCTGTCTCATCCCTGGAAGTGTTCAAGGCCAGGTTGGACAGGGCTTGGAGCAACCTGGTCTAGTGGAAGGTGTCCCTGCTGATAGCATGAGGTAGGACTGGATGATCTTTAAAGTCCCTTCCAACCCAAATCATTCTGGGATTCTCTACCATTGCAGTCCCATACCACCTCCTCATTTTACAGGGAGGAGGCAGGGGGAATAAACAGCCTCTGTGTAGCCCAGCCATCGGAATCCCTTCCCTTGCAGCCCTCGAGGTGCTGCTCAGAGTGAAAAACTCTTACTGCTTCCCCAGCTGGGCTAAAGATAACAGGCTGACCTGATTTTAAACCTGTCTACAGTCTACGAAACAGAATTTCATTTAAGACAATAACCTGCTTATTTTTGAAGGCAGCAAAAAATAAAGGTTTCTCTTCCCATTAGAAGAGAGTAGATAAGCTGGTTTTATTTCTGTAAGAGAACCTTCCCCACACAAAAGCTTCGCAAGACACAGGATTATTTCAGAAGCAGTTTAATAACCTGACTTACTGGCACACTAAAGAGCTGGGAGAAAAAAAAAAATCTCCACTGGAGGATTTGTTTTTAATTCTCAGAGCAGTAAGACAGACCCAGGTATCAGATAAAATACTAATTGCTATCATTAGGACTTGCAGTGCTCATTTGTACTGACATTAATGCACTCAGCTACCTAAGCAGTTTACATATTGAATTTTTAGCTGCACAGATTAGGAATACATCCTTCATACTTTATTTCTAAAAGCCATTAGCTAGCTGAGCTGGTTCCAGGGATAGCACTTACGCCACTACAAAAGAGCACAAATTAACTGCAGTAATGCTCTTCTGTCCCAGATGATAGAAAAGGGAGAGAGGAGGAATGCCAAAGCTAATGAGAGCACATTTTGTATTTTTGCCAGAACAGCATTTCCTCGGCTGTGAGTTTTAGGCCATAAAAAAGCTTTAAAAAAAAAAAAAAAAAGGCAAGAGAGAGAAGCAGGCAATAAACTGGAGAACCTCAGATTTTTGTTACAAGTGCCTTCTGTTTCTGTGGAAATGGAAACACTGTCTGAGTTTACCTGTGACAAAAATGAGAAGAAAGATTTTATCAGCTGAACCGACCTTCCTCCAAAAGAACAACTAAAGTGGGTTTAAAATAGGGCCACAGAATAAAAGTAGCTTTTAAAGGAAAGTTTGTATTATGCAATACCATGAAGCTGACTGTGCAAGGAGGAAGTGCTAAGATCAAAGAATCACAGAAAGGCCTGGAAGAGACCTTAAAGACCATCTTGTTCCAACCCCCTGCCATGGGCAGGTACACCTTCCACTAGGACCAGGTGGCTCCCAGCCCCACCCAGCCTGGCCTTGGGCACTGCCAGGGATACAGGGGCAGCCACAGCTTCTCTGGGCACCCTGTGCCAGGGCTTCACCACCTTCTCAGGGAAGAATTTCTTCCTAATATACAATCTAAACCTACTCTCTGTCAGTCTACACCACATCCTCAGCTTTCACTTGAATCCACACGGATTCCCAAACCAGGGACCCTCTGACCACTTCCCCACACCCTAACCTGAACATCTGTGCCTGCCATCAGCTTCCCTCATGTCCCCAGAGCTGAGGCAGGAGGTGGCTGTCACACAAGTCAGCACACAGTACATCAAGGCCAAGGGAGATGGCTCCAACAGCACGAGTTAGGTCAGCTCCGATTACGGGAGCACGTGGAATACCAGTACTGCCACTGTAATTAAGGCCTCTGCTCCAATACAACGAGTTTTTCTGAGGAGAAGCTTCCTGACTGAAAACAAACTGCAGGAAGCCAGCAAGGACATGGCAGCTTCACTTATTTATTCTGCTCCTAAGTAGAAGGAAATCTCCAATTAGCCCTGCCTTCACTGACACCTCGTTGCCTGCACGTGCTCTGGCCACAAAGGCACATCTGACCAGCACAACCAGCCTGGCCGCAGGGAAGTCCTGGACTCACAGCCACCAGCCTGCCAACTTCCTACTGGAGAGCCAGGAATGGGATTGAGCAACACCACCCCAGCTTCTTCAGAGGGTGCTTATTGCTGTTCGTGCCTGTAGTGTTTTGATTTGCACCCCAATAATGACTCTGCTCCTCCATCCGCCCCTGCCAACCTCAGCCTGACAAATATCTTTACATCAGCACCAGGCAGGGAATATTTGTTAGTCAGCTCCTAATTACAGCTCGAGGTTTGGACCACGTGTTCTCCAGCCTGACCAAAGGATGTGGGCAGAGTGACACTGGATGCGTGATCTCTCAGAAATCAAAAATCATGAACTTTTGGGTGTATGAACTAAGTGAAATTAAAAACACATTCAGGCCACGCTCATCTTACCCAATACCACTGGTTTCATCTGCATTGCATTTATTTCCACCACTGCCATACTGCTGAAACTTTTTCCAGAATGACAGCAGTTTGGGGGGCAGGGGGGGGTTTGCCATGTACAGTGTCTGCAAAATGAATGTATGAATATACTGTCCCACCAACCCTGAGAGTTCAAGAGGAGTGGCTAAACAATGGATAATTATAGCTTCAGCACAAAAACAAACAAGGCAGCAAGTCAGTAAGAACAACAGCATTCCAGCTTCCACTGCAGAGATGGAATGTAAAACTACCAAAACAAAATGGGAAAAGGCTGACTGGAGGCTCAAAATATGTACAATTTCACAGCAACCCAAAGGCCTCCAAAAATCAGGTGCAAGTTCAAATTTCATTTAACCCAAAAGACACAGAAGGTGTCATGTTCAGTTTGCTAACTTAGGCAAACCAATTTATAAAAGTTTCTGCAAACATCTAGGCATACTCCAGGCACCACCGACCTCACAAGGAACAGGATCCACCCAGCGGATGCTGCACATGAACTCATCACGGATCTCTGTGGGTCACCAGCTCCAAGAATGTGCAAGGAAACATCCTCTGCTGACACCCACAATAATTAGGGTAAAAGAAGCACCCAGTTCCCTGCATGCTGGGGCTCATCTGGACATATTTCATTCCTCCACTTGGCCTCCTCTCTGCCTCAGATCACTGCACACCTTGTGGAGAATAAAATGGGTGTTTCTTGGAAATATTTTGTGAGCACACACAGAGGTACCTGCAGCATTAAGACATGAAGTCTTGGCAGAAGCTGTCTGGAAGGGGACCCCAGCAAGGCAATTGTTCTGGGAGCAGGCATCTATGAACAAAGGCAGCACCAAGCCCTGGCACAGCTTCCCAGCAGGGTTATGCAAGCCTTGGACAAAGCCCCCAGTATGAGCACAAACTGAATGTTGCTATTATACATTAAGGGCCCTGCTCTTGGGCAAGTCCAACCATAGGGCAGAATCCTCAAAAATTATCTTATCAACACCAACACACAGAACCCTTTAACCCCTGCAATATCTAGTCACATGCCCTTCCTGATATAGCACAGATAAATCTTGATGAGCAAAGAGAGACAAAGGAAATGCTCATTACACAAAGGATTCTTACTTTTACATGCAAATTTCTATATTTCAAATATTTCCTAATACAGAAAACTGTATCACAATCACCACAGCAAATAGACCAGAACACCTGCTACTACATCAGTTGGCAGGATCCTGAATCTCAGTTCATGCTCTAAGGGCAGGACTAAAACACACACTAGGCCTGCTAGTACTTGAAAGGGAATGTCTTTCACTGCCTGGGATGCAAAGAACAGGAGCAATAGAATAGTAAAATCACACTCATTTGGCTTGGAAGAGACAGTGATGATCATCTCATTCCATTCCACCACCATGGGCAGGGACACCTTCCACCAGACTAGGTGCTCCAAGCCCCTCCAACCTGGCCTTGGACACTGCCAGGGATCCAGGGGCAGCCACAGCTTCTCTGGACAACCTGTGCCAGGGCTTCACCACCATCACGGGGAGAAATTATTTACTAATACCTAATCTAAACCTAACATTCTGTCAGTATGACGCCACTGCCCCTTGTCCCTTGTAAAAAGTCTCTCTCCACCTATCTTGTCAGCTCCTTCAGATACTGGAGGCCACAATTAGGTCACCCCAAAGCCTCTCTCCTCAATCTCTCCCAGCCTTTCCTCATAGCAGAGCTGCTCCATCCCTTTAATCATCCTGGTGCCTCCTACAGACTCACTCCAACAGTTCCATGTCCTTCCTGTGCTGGGCCCCTCCAAGCTGGAGGCAGCTCTGCAGGTGGGGTCTCAGCTGATCAGGGGCAAAGGGGCAGAATTTCACCCCTCCCCTGCTGCCCATGCCGGGGATCAGCCCAGGGCACAGGGGGTTTCAGGGCCAGGGTATGGCCAGCCATCACCCACCAGCACCCCAAGTCCTTCTTAGCAGTTCTGTGGTGGGAGCAGCTGGTGCAGGAGAAGATCAGATGGAGACATCATTTTACTGGCACAGTTGTGTGTTTGGAAGAAGAGACAAGCAGAACCCCAAAATCCTTACTCAGGAAGGGACTCTACTGAATCCCTGTGACCACAGGAGTCACAGCAAGGCTGTGATTGCTGCCACACCAGGCAAACCACACGCCATGAGTGCTGTGATTTGGTTTATCTCCCGCCACCAAACACTGCTGGAGAAATCCAAGGCAGGAACTGAGTGAGGCTCCACCTCAGCAGACCCTTCCCTGCTCAGCGATTCAGACACAACTTCTAAGGGTAGAAAGAGGGTGAGAAGTTCTGAGTAGACTGGACGTGAGCAAGACATGGAAAAAGAAAGGTTTTACTCTGTCTAGGTAAGAAAGTTTCCAGTACCTCACACTGCCTTTTGCTAAGGTCACAGGAAGGATGGCAAAGTGAAAGCACAGTTTAGGGAAAACATTATGTATCAGTGTTTCTCCAGAGGAAACCACAGTCCCCGAGTACAAAGCCAACTTCCTAAGCTTTCCAGAAGCCAGGAATACTATGCAATAGCTACTGACTAATCTAGTATAGAATAGAAGAGCAGACCTGAGCTTCTAGGTGCAATAAGTAGCAATTTTCTCTGCAAAGCTTTGGCACAGAAGGGACTGAGGTGAGAACAGCCTGACCACACAGCACGGCTCCAGCAACCCCAGGCCAGTCTAGACCGCCCCCTGCACAACAAGTATTTACCCAGTGCCAAATTCTGGCAGCTGAAAGCAACCCAAACACAAGCTGTGCAGGCCCTTGGTGCTGTCCCAGGCTACCCACGGCAGCACACAGCTCCACACCAAAGCAAGAAGAAGCAGCAGCACTTGGGTTCTTGGAAATGGACTAACCAAGGAGTTACCACAAAGGAGCGGGACAAAGATAATGTTTCATTTATCACTCAGCAGCTGTGATTTCAATTTCCCTTGCTGACAGGGAATAAAACCCAACCAAACAACCAAAAACCCCCTGCAGGTTTGAGGAATTGCAAGATTCGTGTCATGCCAACGTGGGCTAGGGTCAGCTATATTCCAAGAAATCCTGAAGTTTTCTAGTAGATAAAAAGTAATAGCCAACAAGCAAAGAGTGTCTCTAAAAAATAACAATTAACCAGCAAACACGATTTCTCTTAGCCAAATCAGCACCTTCACCAAAATCCTGAGGAAGAAACCATTCTGCCCCACCCAGGTGAAATAAACACAGACTAGCGAAAACACCGTTTCTAATCCTCTCTGCCCGAAACTAGGTAATTGTGGGGAATAAGAAAAGCAGTGCATGAATAGGAGGGACACATTTACGTTTAGGAGAAGGGTATGAGTCTCGGGTGGAGGCCGAAGAGAGGACCGGATCACCCACCCTCGCACCCCGCCGGCGGCCGAGCTCGGCCAGGCATCCCCTGAGGCCCAACCGGGATCCCCCAGCCCACACCCGGACAAGGCCCGGGCCTCGCTACCTCACAGGCCGCGACGGGACACCCCTCTCTCTCCCCTCACACCGGCCTCGCACTCCCCGCTCACCATCGCTCCTGCTACCGCCGACTCTCTCCTTCCTTGTTTCCTTCCTTCCTTCCTTCCTTGCTTGCTTGCTTCTTTCTTTCTTTCTTTCCTTCCTTCCTCCTCCCCCCCTCTTCTCCTCCTCCTCCTCCTCCTCCTCCTCCTTCACGCGGGGGCCCGCCGCGGCCCGCGCTCCGCCCCAAGGTTGCCGCTCCCCGCTGGCCGCGCCCCTTCAGGGCGGAGGAGCGGCAGGGAAGCCGAGCCCCCTCAGGGAGGAGGGACGGAAATGCCGCGCCTCCTCAGGGCGGAGAAGGGACGGGAAAGCCGAGCCCCCTCGGGGTGGAGAAAGGAGGGAAGGCCGCGCCCCCTCAGGGCGGAGGAGCGGCGGGAAAGCCGAGCCTCCTCAGGGCGGAAGGACGGGAAGGCCGAGCCCCCTCAGGGCGGAGAAGGGACGGAAAAGCCGAGCCCCCTCGGGGTGGAGAAGGGANCTCCTCCTCCTCCTCCTCCTCCTCCTCCTTCACGCGGGGTCCCGGCGCGGCCCGCGCTCCGCCCCAAGGTTGCCGCTCCCCGCTGGCCGCGCCCCTTCAGGGCGGAGGAGCGGCAGGGAAGCCGAGCCCCCTCAGGGAGGAGGGACGGAAATGCCGCGCCTCCTCAGGGCGGAGAAGGGACGGGAAAGCCGAGCCCCCTCGGGGTGGAGAAAGGAGGGAAGGCCGCGCCCCCTCAGGGCGGAGGAGCGGCGGGAAAGCCGAGCCTCCTCAGGGCGGAAGGACGGGAAGGCCGAGCCCCCTCAGGGCGGAGAAGGGACGGAAAAGCCGAGCCCCCTCGGGGTGGAGAAGGGAGGGANACACTCCAAAAAAAATCTCAAACAAAAGAACAAAAGCCACAAACAAACCACCAAGAAATCCTCCAGTTTTGTAAGTCTGCCCTAGTTATTAGTTATCTGGTGTTATGAAAAAATGATAATTCCAGGTATTAAACTAGATGAAAATGGTTTATTTAACAATTAAAGAAAACTCGAAAAAAAAACGGATAACAAAATGAGGTCCAAGGATCTCAGCGATTAAAGACGTTTTTCAGCCTGGCTGGCTGGCACAACCCGGGCAAAGCTTGGTCGGTGCTGGCTGCTTAAAAAAGCGGTTGGAAAGTGGTCTGATACCTCAGCACCGAGGCTCCCCGTGGCTAACCCAAGGAAAAAAAGCTCTTGGATTTGAAATTCAGTGTGGGATATAGGGGTCCGCTCTGCTCCACCCTCACTCTTGCTTCTATGTTCTCCAGCGATTAGTTGTCTCTTCTTCAGGCTCTGATGGTAAGTCTTTAGCTAATGGCTCGTTGGTTTTTAGGGTGCTGCTGCAAGAATGTTTTGGTGTGTTTGTGTTTGTGAGATAATACTAATACTACAGCTCTTAAAACTATTTAAACACTCTTAAAACATTTTCATAACTGTTTACATAAAGAATTTTACTTAATTTGACATTCTAATTCTAATAACATTTCCTAAAACTATTCTTTAATAATTCTTTTAACTTGCTTTAAGTAACAACTTTAATACTTGATGAGAGATTATGCGAAATTCTTGAAGGTTTCATGAATAACATCTGGGGCTGGAGCCCCTCTGCTTTGGATCTGGCCTGAGAGAGGTCGGGGTGCTCACCTGGAGAAGAAAAGGCCCCCGGGAGATGTCAGAGCCCCTTCCAGGGCCTAAATGGGGTTCTAAGAGAGCTGGAGAGGGACTTGGGATAAGGGGGAATGCCTTCCCACTGACAGAGGACAGGTTAGATTGGATATTAGGATGAAATTGTTACATGTAGGATGGTGAGGCCCTGGCACAGGGTGCCCAGGACAGCTGTGGCTGCCCCTGGATCCCTGACAGTGCCCAAGGCCAGGCTGGACATTGGGGCTGGGAGCAGCCTGGGACAGTGGGAGGTGTCCCTGCCCACGGTAGGGAGTGGGGACAAGACAATCGTTAAGGCCCCTTCTAACCTAAACCATTCTGTGATACCTTTTGAGAAGAGTTTTTGTTCTGTGCAAAATGCAAAGTGGGAACTACTGGCCATTAGAGCATTATCCAGTCTGTTCTGTTAATCCATGGATTTCATAAAATTTAACAGTGGGAAGAGTTGCAATAGCCAAACTGCCCAGGTGTTCAGGACAGTTTTAAGAGGTTAAAGGTCTCTGTGTCCCCAGGGGTTAATTTTGATCTCACAATAAATATAAAGGCTGGGTTTCAAACACTGCAAGTGGAACAGTTGGAACCAGCCTCATACAAGCACTGTGATTTTTAGACATCCAGGGCAAACCTCACAAACATCCCAAGGCATTTAAGTTATGCAAAGGAATATTTTGAAGGAGTTGTGTTGCAAAATAGTTGCAGGGCAGGAAAAGCAGAGAGACAGGCAGCAGCAAAAGAAGGGAAAGCTTTTCACATCAGTAGTTCCTTGTGCAGTGACAGCAGAGCTTCATCTAGGGCTGTCTTTTGAGGGAAAACACACAAGCGGGTGCTCTGGTTGCTAGTTAAGTGTGAACTCAACAGATACCACAGCAGCATTTGGTTCATTTCCCAAAAATTAACACCTGGAGCAGCTGCATGTGCCATGGGGTGCTGCCTCTGCTAGCTGCAGGATGCACTGGAGAAACACCCATATTAAGCCATTTCTGGTTAATCTCTACAGAACACATCCTGGCTTTAGAATTTATTAATCTGTACACTCTTTTAGACAGAGCCCGGTGCAGCATTTTAAAATTTTGCTCTTAACCTCCCTCACCTTTGTCTCTACACTCTTTTGAAGCAGGTACACAAGCATCAGCTCTTGGCATCTGTAGTTTGCCACTCCACACACAGGGCTGGGAAAGCCGGGCCTGGCCATGAGCTCTGCAAAACGATACATCTAGCATTTCATGGATCAACTCTCAACATGTTATGCCTATTTAAATGATACTTTACTGATTCTCATCTCTTAAAGATCAGGACGGACATTTTGATCTCTTATTTTGACCATTTTAGGGGGCTGAGGAGAGGATTTTCTCTTGCAGTAGCTCCTGCTGCAGCTCCTTGTCCTTTCCCCCGTGGAGAGCAGCCCTGTATGCCAGTTTTCCTTCGTCTGGAGACAAACCCCCAGCACTGGCAGCCCCTCAGTGTCCCTCACTGGGGTGTCAGGGCGAGTTCCCCCAGTAGCAGTCGGGCTGTAGCTGAGGCAGGAAGCTCTGGTTCCACTACCAGCTCACCACAGCAGGCCAGCACCAGTGGGCAGAGATGCTTTGGCCTCCTGTCCCCTTCCCCATGTGCCCAGCCCAGTGTCACCACCCCCGTGTGCCCAGCCTGTGCCCCACCCGGCTCTGTTGTCACATGGAGGACGAGGACGGCTACGTGGGCTTAGACCGACGGGACAAGCGGGATGTCAGTGACATGATGTGGGTTGGTCTTTTTGGGGTGGCCCTGGGGCGGTCTGGGAGTTCTGAGGGGGATGTGGGCTGAAAGTCAGGCATCAACAGGGTCAGTTTGGTGGTCTCCATAAGGCTTTGTGGATCTGGGGAGAAGTCATGGTCCCTGGCCGCCGTCTTGGAGGCAACGACGCCTGGAATCTGGGGCTGGAGGAGTCGGCCGCTATCTTGGGGGCAAAGCGCTGGCCGCCATCTTGGACAGAGACGCCATCCGCCATCTTGGAAGAGAGAGGGTAGCTGACATCATGGAAGAGGAGGCGCCGGCCGCCATCTTGGCCGGAGAGCGGTGGCCGCCATCTTGGAGGCGGCACCGCCTGGGATCTTGGGCTGGAGGCGCCAGCCGCAATCTTGGAGGCGGCGGCGCCTGGATTCCTGGGCTGGAGGAGCCGGCAGGCATCTTTGGGGGTGGCGCCGACCGCCATCTTGGCTGGGGAGTGGCAGCC
>VXAC01007983.1:0-25907 GCA_013399225.1 Rhipidura dahli | reverse complement strand
AAAAAAAAAAAATTAAAAATAGAAGAAACCTCCATGTTCTCAGCACCCACAAAGATCCCAGGCAAAGCACGTGTAACTTCAGCTGTTCACTGTGGAGCTCTGTAGAGAACATCAACCCCCAAAGCGTTTTGGAAATATGTTGTGAGGAGTGCAGAAGCCTTGGCAAGATGATTTCAGGGGTTGCTTAGGATTTCTCCTTTTCTTTCCCCACTAGAAATGAAACAACATTTTGTCACCAAAGTGGAAGAAATCCTTTTTTCCTCACAGAGAGGCTACTGCAGGAGCATTAGTTCTTTTTTTAGTTCTAAGATAAGAGAAGACACTTTTTTTCCTCAGCTGTGAGGAGTAAATAGCAAAGTGTGGCAGTTTGCAGTAGTTCCTCTTTCAGGATGACTTCCCAGGGTTTCACTGCCGTGCTGCTGTGACAGGGGCAGCCGAAGTTAAAGAGGGAACATAAAAGAAAATCGGAAGTTTCAGTGGACAAAAACAGGAGGAGAGACTCAGCATCTGTCAAGGGCAGCACAGCAGCAGGAGACAGTCTGAGGAAAGCCAAGCAGGAACAGCACAGGCTCCTGGAGCTCTGAAAACAACAGCAATTCCATGAATTGGAGCAAATGATTTTTTAGGGGATGTGTTTGGAGCAGGCTCAGCCTGGCCGTGGGGACTGTCACCCCCAGTGCAGGGGGTTTGCTCTTCCCGTGGAGAATACAAACAGGTGCAGTCAAAGTGGGAATATCTCCCTGCTGGGAGCACAGAGAGCTCAGCAGGGCCCAGTTTTGGTGAAAATCTGTCCTCAGTCAGTGTAGATGAACAATGCCTGGCTCAGGGTGCCCAGAGCAGCTGGGGCTGCCCCTGGATCCCTGGCAGTGCCCAAGGCCAGGCTGGACATTGGGGCTGGGAGCAGCCTGGGACAGTGGGAGGTGTCCCTGCCATGGCAGGGGGTGGAATTGGATGATTTTAAGGTCCCTTCCCACCCAAAAAAGTCTGTGATTCCACAATAACTGCGTTCTCCAGCGTGGTCTTGGCTGGAGACTTGGGAGCAGCTCGACAAGGGACAAGGGGCAGCCAGGCCAAGGGTTTGTGCACACAGCAGGGACAAAGCCTGGCCAGCAGCCTCATTACCCCACCAGAGAGGCCCCTTGTTGTGCCCATGACTTCATCAAAAAGGGGAGGTTTGTGATGCTGAGGAGGGTGGGGGAAGGACCCTGGTTGCTGTGGTGAGTGTGTAACAACGATCAAAAGCTGGGCCCTTTTGGGTAATTGATTAATTACTCTCATTTTATTAGGCAATGCATTAAGTAGGGTTCAGTGCACTAAAAACTCATTAAGTGGGGCATTCAGGGACAAGCACAAGGAGCACATGCAGTTTGATTTTAACAAGGGTTGCAAAACACCCTCACAAACCACAAAACCCCTCTTGGGGAGTGCCAAGGCATCCCATCCTGCAGCCTGGAGAGGCAGCAGGGCTGAACTGCCCCACCTGGCCTGGCTGCCCTGCAGAAGGGCTGGCAGGACCCTGCCTTGGGAGCTGCTGGGGCTCTGACATCGTGGTGGTTACAAATAAAAGATGCTTGTAAAGTTTGCTTTAAAGCTGTGGAAGAGTTGGGAAGGAGCAGCTGCTGGAGAGAGTCCAGAGAGGCTCCAGGGTGAGCAGAGGGATGGAACAGCTCTGCTGGGAGGAAAGGCTGGGAGAGCTGGGATTGTCCAGCCTGGAGAGGAGAAGCTCTGGGGTGACCTAACTGGGGCCCTCCAGTACTTGAAGGAACCTAAAAGAAAGAGGGAGAGAGATTTTCCAAGGGCCTGGAGGGACAGGACAAGGGGGAATGGTTTCCCACTGCCAGAGGGAAGGATTTGATGGGATATTGGGAGGGAATTCTTCCCTGTGAGGTTGGGGAGGGACTGGGATGGAATTCCCAGAGCAGCTGTGGCTGCCCCTGGATCCCTGGCAGTGCCCAAGGCCAGGCTGGACGGGGTTTGGAGCAGCCTGGGACAGTGGGAGGTGTCCCTGCAGGGGGTGGCACTGAGTGATTTCCGTGTCCTTTCCAACCCAAACCATTCTGTGATTCCATGGTGCAAATGGACTCCAGTCCATAGCCCAGGCTTGGGATAGCCCAGGCTGCCAAACTGAATTTGGGCTGGAGGTTCTGGCAGGGTCTGGGCAGAGGGCAATGCCAGAGTCCAGTAACTCCCTGAGAAAGCCACCCCAGTGCCACCCTCCCAGCTCAGTGCCACCAGAGCCTGGTGCAGCACAGCCCAAATGGCAGCTGGAGCTCAAACCCTCCTGGCAAATCTCTGTCTGGATTGTCAGGAGCTGGGGTTGGCAGCCTGCTGTCAACCTGGAATATTCTGTAGAGATTGGGACCACTCCTGATGGAATTCCTGATGGAACTGATGGGCTCAGGTTATTTCAGGGTGCAGGGTGGCTCCGTGGGCTCTTCTCCCATCGACATCCGTGCTCTGCAGTGGGGAACCATTCACTTAATGCAGTGCTGAGAGGTAATTTTGCTGTTCAGGGTGATGGATATGGCCCAGAAGCAGGGGTAGAAAACGGTGCCTATTTATAGGCCTCTCATCAAGAGATATGGACCAGAGAATGAAACATTTTCCCAGCGACAAAGCTGAGTGTGAGAGCTGCTGCCAGCTTGGAGCAGAGCCTGTGCTGGGGCATGGGGAGGCAGGAAAGATGGACACAGCAATTGTGATGAAGGCAAAATCCGCTGACAAATTGGCCAGTTCCCTTTTTCCCTTTCAGTGAGGAGTGACAAATGGTTTAATTTATGTTACTTCCTGCATTAAACATCAGCGTGGCCAACTGCCTGGAGATCCATCTATGGATGGATTTTAATGTGTTTTCTTTTGAGAGGTTCCCAGTGAATTTTGCTTTTGGTTCTAGTCTGTTAGGTCCCTGCAATGTGGTGTTTGCAAGGAGGAAGGATTACAGTGCAATTAAAATTCCTTGTCCTTTTTCTTTCTCCTTTCTGGCACTCCTGTGTGAGGAGTGGATTGTTTCTGTCTGGAAGATCCAATTAAGATTCAACACTGAAAGACTTAGAGGTGGCCTTTGCAACTCAACCTAGGTGGAGCAGGAGTGCTGCAGGATATCCCATTTATTTCACATTCTTAAATAATTTTCACTTGATGTGACAATTAGAAATATCATAAATGTAGATGGGAAGAACTCTTTGGTTTTGCTGAAAATGTTGCCTGTACTTTCCAAAAATGGGATTAAGCAAATCTAACTTGCTCTCTACACAGAAGAATGCAGTGACCTTTCTCAGTAAGTATTAACATTTTAGTGGGCTCCGATTCAATTCTCCCAGACAGTGCTGAAAATTTTAATCAGGTGTTATTTTTAACTGTGGCTACAGAAAATAGCTGATTTCTAGGAACAGAAGGACAGTGAACAGAAACTGTGAGCGTTGCTTTTGTTGGATTTGGCTTCGTTTTCTTCTTTGGATTTACCCACTGACATGTCCAAGTTTTTCTCAGTGTGCCTGCTTATCAAAAGCAGCCCCTGATGAATCTCTGTACAGTTTTGGTCTGTGCTGTGTTGATGATGTGCTCAGCACCCTGAACCCCCCCTGGTGTGAATCCCTGTGCCAAACCCTCCCAACCCTTGCCAGGGACCTGCCTGTAACCCTCAAATCTGAAAATCCTGCTGTTCCCCCTCCATAAAATGGGCACAAAGGGATTTCTTTCCTCCCTGGCCTTCCTTGGACTGTGGAGGTTTGGGCTTTGGGGCAGGGGCAGCACCAGGGATGCCCCAGTTTCAGTTCTGTCTCACCACCAGTGGACAGCAGAGTTGTGTCAGCTCCAGCTCCTTGGGACACAGGCTGAGCCCAGCGTGCTCTGAAACCTGCTTTGTGGCCAAACTGATCCTGCAGTGCCTCCTCTGCCACTGGTTTTGTTGTTTCTCACTGGGATTTGTACAAGAATTCACAAATTCTGCACATCCCAGGGCGTTTCCCTCAGGTTGTTTTTTATTTATTTAATTGATTCGTTGAAGTCCAGCTGTCTGAGAGAGGAAATCCCTCAGTGACACGGAAAACAGGACAAATCCAAGGCAGAGGCAGATTTCAGGAGAGGCTTGGCAATGGGTAACCAAGGCAACGAGGCCCCTTTTGAAATCAGTTCTTGCTGCAGCCCCCCATTTCGTGTGCAGAATGGTCAGCACGAAAAATTAGGGAAGACAAGGTGAGATACCCGAGGCAGACAAAAGCATCAGGCAGGGGGTCAGTGGTGCTGGGTGGGAGCCACAGGACCAGGTGGGGATGGGTGGGCACTGCTGGTGGGGTCATTGCCTCCCAAGTGCTGAAGGAGGCTGGTTCTGCTAATCCCGAAATGGAAATGGAGATTGCAAGATTTTTGGCAAAAGCAGTCCCAGTCTGCTCTGTTTTTACACCGTGAATCTGTGGCAGAACTCAGACAGCAACTGTTGGTGCATAGAGGGGGGAAATGTAGCCCAAAGCCCTCACTGAATGGGGAAATTCCTCTGGGTCTGATTTTAATCGCTCAATTTGACATGGGGACGGGAGGGAGACACAGGGAGTGCTTTGGGCCACTTTTGTGCTCCCATCATCTGTTAAAAGCCCCGGGGGGGTGAACAGGTATTGTGGCTGCTTTAATTTACATTCACACTGCGATGTTCTTTGGCTGATCATTCTTTCTTTTCACTGAATATCCCTCAGCATCTTTCCTGGTCAGTATTGAAGCTGTGATTTTAGGTTTTTAGGGAATGATCTGTGGAGTAGGGAGAGGATCTTGTCGGGATGTATCTGAACCAGACCTGATCTCTGAGGTTCCCTACAATTGCAGGGGGCTGCTCTCTGTCCCAGCCGGTCCTTCTGGACCAGCATTGCCCGGGGTTTTCCCGTGTCTGTCGGGAAATTCGGACCTGCTGGGGGATGGGCTCAGTTTGGCCCCAGCACAAATGGGAACCGTGACCCCTGGGAACTGATTCCACTTCCCACGAGCCCCATCCAGGAGCTGCAGGAATTGTGTCAAACCCAGGCACAGGAGCTGAGCCACAGACTGAGTTCAGCTCTGCAGGAACCGGGCTTGGAGCTGGTCCTGGACACCTGAGAGCCCCTTGTCCCAGCCTTGTCACACTGCTGGCCAGTGGGGTCACAGCCCTCCCCCAGCACAGCTGTAACCTGCTGGAAATGGGCAAACCCCCAGCTGGAAAACTGCCTGGGAAAAGGCGTCAGGGGAGGGGTCTGTACCCACAGATGGGTTTAGTGCTTTTTGTCACACAAAGTGGGCCCAACCTTTACTGCGCAGCCAGGGGTGACCTGGAGAGCCAGGGGGTGGATGGCTGTGCTTTGCCTTCAGCTGGGCCTCGCTTCAGCGTGGTTTCGGTGAAATTCGGTGATGTCCAGAGGGGATTCCGGGGCTCGGAGGAGATGTCGCTGCAGCGGAGCTCGCAGCGCTGCCGCGGGGCGCGGAGCCAGCCCGGGCTCCGCAGGAGCTCCGCGAGCCGCATTCTGCTGCCATTGCTATAGTAACTTTCTGCCTCCTGATTTTGTT
This sequence comes from Rhipidura dahli, assembly GCA_013399225.1. Classification (NCBI taxonomy): domain Eukaryota; kingdom Metazoa; phylum Chordata; class Aves; order Passeriformes; family Rhipiduridae; genus Rhipidura; species Rhipidura dahli. The sequence goes on along the minus strand of VXAC01007983.1, from coordinate 20,381 downwards.
ATGAATGGCAGCGGCGAAGCCTCCGTGCGGCTCCAGCTGATGCCCCGCTGTTCCAAACATCCTCCCGGCTGCTTTCCCTGTTAACCCCCGAGTGCTCGGCGCTTTTTAGCCGCGGGCTCCTTTGTGAGCCCTGCCCTTTCTTCCTTTGTCTCGGCGCTCTCCACAAAGAGCCGTATGGCCGTGGCACACAAAGAGGGGGAATTCGGGAGCTTTGTGCGGTCGGATCCTCGCGGGAGGGAGCGCTGGTGGGCATCCAGGGGAGGCGGCAGCGGTGCTCTCGCAGGATGGACGGGAGCCGGCGGGTTCTGCTCTGGAGGCTGACTTTGTGCTCCTTTATCGCGGCCCAGGCGTGCCCTGTGCGGACACAAAGCAGCTCTTTTCCTTCTGCCAGCACCGCTGTCCCTCTGGGAGCTGCCGCTGCCTGGAAAACACCCGAGGGCAGCGGTGGCTGTGCCGGGTCACCGCGGGCAGCGCTGGGCTGGGTTTATCGGTGCCATCCCCCCGAAGCGACGGGCTCGGGTTAAAGGAGGAGAAACTCCCCCAGAAATGGGGAAGGAGCTCAGGAATTTGCCGTTTCTGTCACACTCGTGGCCTTTGTTTAGGACAGAACTCAAAGAGCCTTGGAAATGGCCCAGTGCTAAAGGCTGCACACGCCGCTGTGTAAGGAGGACGCGTAGAAAAAACCACACCGGTCTGAATCAGTAGAAAGCGGCAAACCGAGCCGCGTTTAATAATTTCCCGAGGTTTTTATATTTTAGTTCGCAAAGTGGACTAAGTGGCACAAGGTAATTGGTTCTTCTGGCCAGCCACCCCTCCCCTGAGGGGCTGACCCAACTCCTAGCACGGAGCAGGCAAGTGTTTTTCTAACTGAAATAACAACTATCTGAGAAAAACAAGTGCAGGTGCTAAAATTGATAAATACTGGTGACTTTCTTTTATTTAGCATGTATGGGAAAGGCAGAGTTCTCACAGGACACTGGAGAGCTGAAGAATTTCACTGCTGAAGCTCTGACAGCATCAAGGTGCACACACAGGGGCTCCCAAAAGAGCCGTGGTGGGAGAGGAAGTCACAGGTGAGGGAGACTGAATCATCTCCAAGGAGGGGACAGGTTCCCAGGGACCTCAGTGACCACATTCCTGTGTTCCCATGAGGAATCAAACCCAGCTTCCCAACTTAATTATTCCCAGAGATAGTGGTGACTGTTTCCTCCCAGCACCCTGCGATTTATCCTCAGTCAGAGCATCTTTTCTATCAGACCTGATCATTTATTCCCCCCAGGTGCTGCTGAAACATTCTTCAATATTTGCCTTAACTTGGCTTCTGCTGCTCTTTGTTGAAGTTAGGGAGTGGGAATATATTTGGGGCTCAGGGAATGTGTCCTGCCTTGAGTTGAAAGAGAGAGATACACTGAAAATGATGGGCTTTGAAATCCTGCTGCTCCAAAGGGACTGGACTTCTCACGGGTTTTCTGATGTTGATGATATTTCAGGTAATTCTCTTGGTGCTGAGTTGTGTACTTGTTCTTATTAGCAAATACCTGCTTGTCTTAACACTAATATTTCTCAAATATGATTTTTGAGAGGCTGATTAATTAGTGCCTAATGCAGTAGACATCTTAAGTAATTTCATTTTGTTGTTGTGTCTTTTTGTCTTTAATCCCCACATCTCATTTTCTAACCACTAAAGAATTAATGAATTTTAAAAAATCGAAGTATCAATTTACTGAAGTTATCCAAATATTTATAAAACATTTATTCCAATTATCTTTGCAGGTAATTAAGTGATTCTTAAACTGCAGCTCTTCATTTTGATGTCAGAACTTTCTCTGCAAACATTTCTTTTGATCCTGCAAAAGTACATCTCGACCTGCTTGGCCTCCAGATGGTATCAGATGGAAACCTGAAATTTTGCATTTTGATTCATTCAATTTTATTTAACAAATTGTTTAGTGTTGACTTCAGATCTTCAAAACCAAATGCCAGCACTGCAGAGCAGGAAAGGCTGTTTTGCACAGAGAAATTCTGCACCTCCTGGTACTGCTCCTCTCCAAGAGTTAGTGACACCCTGTGTTTTCATTCCAGCAGGGGGTTTTTGGGTGTTTTGATATAAATATTTCCATGTACAAAGCAAATATTGAAGGGAATGCAACTGGTACTCTTTTTGAAACACTGGCACCAAGTTTCTGGGATGCTAAAGCAGCATCCTGGATGCTCCCATCCTCCCTGTGGCCGTTCCAAGTGCTCCAAGCTCGGGAGCAGTGGGATCATGGGGATGGCTGCTTTGTCAGGAGTGCCTTCTGCAAGGCTGTGGAGAGGAAAAGCAGAGCCCAGGCAGGAGTTAACTGTCTGGGTGATCTGTGAGGCACACAGATTTATGAAATGAAAGCTTGTAATGCACTTTAATAAGATTAGATTTATTTAATAAGTGCAACATGAGGACATTGGTTCATGGCAGCAGCAACTGCAGTGCCCCAGACTCTCCAGGTTCTGCAGAGCAGCACAGGGAGATCTGGGGCTCTGGGGCTGTTTCTCTGTTTGTCCCTTTTCTGATGCCATTCCTGCCTGGAAATAGGGGCTGGAAACTGTGAGGGCAGAGCAGTGGCAGAGGAGGATCCCCAAACAGGGCTGGCTGCACACAGCAAGAGCCTGGCCAAATGCCTTGCTCTGTCCCAGGCTCTTGCTGTGGCTGGAGGTGAATTTGAATTTCTATGCCTCATTTCCCACGTGTACAGTGAGGCCAATAATGCTGCCTTTGTCTGTGGGGCTGTTTAAAATGTAATGAGATGAAATTTTCAGAGATGACAAATGGTTTTGGGGGCCGTGTGCGAGGGCTGGGCTGAAGGCTCTTCAGAGGGGCCTGGGGTCTCCTGCTGGGGTTTCCAGGCTGTGTCAGCAAAATGAAGAACCTGAGCAGTGCACAGACAGCCCAGGGCACTGCTTGAGACTGAAGCTTCTTCTGAGCTTTATATGAAAATTCAGTGATGCCATGTGTCTTTCCAGTCAGCACAGACTTGAGGAGAGGAGAGGAACCTTTGTGAAAACAAAAGAGGAAAAGGAAGTTTACCTTTCGTGGGGTTTAATGACTTGGTTTGATTTTTGTTTTGAAATTTTCAGCATGAAGTTGTTTAACTGTTTGTCCTCCCCGTTCTTATTTCTGACATTGAACCAAATCCCAGTTCCCTGGGAACACTGACCATCAAGAGAATCTTTTCCTGAGACCTTTGGAAGAGGCTGCTGCTTCTGTGTATGTTTACAGTATTATACAGCTCATGGCCTGCTGCAATAATAATGTGAAGCATATATGAAGCTTCAGTTCTTCCTGTTTCACTTGGAAGTGTTGCACTGCTTGGAAATCTGTTTCGTGTGGTTATTTCCCATTTTTTCCAGTTGGAAATGGTACCAGCCTGACACCACAGCCCAGTTTAGCCACAGTGTCCACTGGATTTCCAGTGTAGCAGTTCTCTCTTCTCCATTTCTGTCTCTGGCTGGCATTTTTATTGCAGAATAAAGCAGGATAGTCTGTTTACCTCCAGCAGTGGACTCGAGCCATTTTCCCTCTCCTCGGGTCACCAGGTCAGTGATTGTGAGCATGTAAACAAGGCCAGCAGTGCATTCAGAGCTGTTCTGCAGAGCCTACCTGTGCAGACAGGTGCCCTGTGTGTAAAATAGGCTCTGAAGCCATCCCCAAACACGAGGTGAAGCTGCTTAATGCAGCTTAAGGGTCAGATGCTTCTGTGCTATGAACTGGCAGAGAGTGAAGCTGATACAGAACCAGCAGCACCTGCTGAGCTCACCTGGGCGTTCCCATGCAACATCCCTTCCTCCCCTGGGTCCTCCCCCTCTTCTGTTTCAGCTGCAGAGCTCAGAAATGCTCAGTGACTCCCTGACAAGGGACACTCAGGGATTTCTGTGCGGGTGGGATGTGAGTGTGGGAGGAGCACCCTCAGCTCTGATCCAAGGGTGGGTTCTGTCGCTGCCTCTGGGTGCTCCAAGCTGGCTCCCGGGGCCAAGGGAGCCTCCCCTGGGCTGTGAGTGTCACCTGGCAGGTGATGGCCCAGGGTGCCACTGGGTTATACCGAAGTGTTTCCATGCCAGCAAAGGGGAGGCACTTGCACTGAATGGGAAGTGCTGGAAGAATTGCCAGGGAAGAGCAGGGACAGGAGGGAGCAATTCTGGAGCAGCTGAAAGGGCTGGGCCTCACCCCTGATGCAGCTGAGGGGTGTTAATCCAAGTAGAAGTTGATTTTCATGAGCCTGGGCTCCTTCTCATGTTGAATTTACAGCTGATTTTTATTTTTAGTGCTGTTGTGCCCTGTCCCAGAGGAGCCCAGGGAGCTGCAGCACTCGAGGTCAGGTGGGTGAATCACAGACTGAGCTCTGCTCTGTGAGCCCTGCTATGATTTTTGGCATCATTATTTATTAACACAGCCCTTGGAAGGTGTGTGAAGTCCCGTGGATCACGGCTCTGGCATGTCTGCAATGGGGAGATCTTATCTGGGCAGGTGAGGAGCAGTCAGGAGATGCCAGTGACAGGACAGGACCCAAACTGGTGTTCACTGCTCTCTTTGCTGTCTGGCCAGCACTCCCAGCCTTGCAAGGTCAGGTTTTAAGCCACGTTCCAATTAAAGGTTGCTCCAAGTACAGGCTGCCATTGTCCATTTGGGGTCCTTTTGGGACAATGCTGGCTCAATTTTAGATCATTTCAACTCCCCAGATCAGTGGCTATTTCCTGCCCAGGCCCTGCTCCACACTGGGTCAGAGGTGGTGAGCCAGGAACTGTCATGTTCTGAGAGGTGTGCAGCAGGAATGTTAATATTTAATGCTGCCTTTTTGTGGTTAGATGGGTGAGTTCTCTTAATGACACTGTCTGGAGGAAGCATCTCTCAGTCAGCAGCTGTAATTCAGCTGTGCTGGGGCTTCCAAATGTCACAGGGCACTTACAGATTTCAAGGAAATCAACGATTTTGGAAATTCTGTCTGAAATACTCAACGCTTTGGAGAGATCCCTGTTGCTCCTGTCCATTATCATCCTGGGAATAGCTGAGAAAAATCTGATTTCAGGACAGGCTGGTGCCTTTCCCAGGCTGAATTAGTGAGGAGAGATTTTGGTTGCAGTGAGGGTCTCTGCTCCCTCTGGAAGTCAGGGGGAATTCTGGGCCTCACTTCCATTGGGCCTTTGGAAAACCCTCTGCTAATTGACTCAATATTTGCACTATTGCCTGTGGGCAGGGTGTTTGCATGAACTAAAACTGTTTGTGTGGACTAAAATTCACCAACAAAATCTGAGTGGCAGAAATTTGCCAGGGCTACTTTCTGTTAGCTGAGGTCGCTGAGGACAAAACCATCAAAGAAAAGTGAGGCACGGGATAAACAGAAATAAAAAGGACCATGGGGAAAAAAAAAATATCTTTGTCTCAGCATTTTAATTGACTTTATTCATTTATCAAAATACTTTCTGCTGGTCTTTAATGTTCCTGAAATAATGTGTCTCGTCTTTGAGTGCTCACTGCCAAGAAAAGCTGTCAGCCACTCCAGCAATTATCATATCCCAAAGGGAAGCTGGTTAATGATTTCTCTGTGACAACTTGGTCTTTCAGTTTTTTGTGCTCTGCCAGAACAATTTCCAACTCAATGAAGCGTTTTAGGGTTTGGCTGGGTTCTTAATACTCAAGGAATATTCTGGAAATGGAAGTAATTCAGTGCCACCTCTCGATCCTGAGCCTGTGCCTCAGGAAATTCAAATGCAGGGAGCAGCAATGGGTGAGGCAACACCCAGAAAGAGGAGAGGTGGCTTTCCCAGCTTCTGGCCAGGCAGGGAAATTAAGATTATTGCAGTGGCACATGCAATAAGTTCATGTTCTTAAGGGCTGCATAGTTTTGTAAGCAGGGCTGGTGCAGAGCTCAGCACAGCCTAAAACAGATCCTGGCTCTGAGCATTCCTAAAATGTTGGTGATTTATATTCAAGCTTTGTTCAGCCTGTCTTTGAGAATCTTTGAGTGGTTTGGGTTGGGAGGGACCTGGAAGATCATCCCCTACAGGGATCCAGGCTGGAGCTCTCCAAACCATCCCACAAACTGGCCCAGTGGCTCGTGCCAGGCTTTCTTTGCTCATTTTCACTGGAGAATTGGCTCAGTGGAGTTCTGCTTCTGCAAATACCCGAATTTCACTGGGATCCTGCTTTGCATGGTAAATCTTGCACCCACTGGAAGTATTAATAGTCAATTATTTGCAATAGGAAGAGATTTGGAAGTAGTTGCTGTCATTTAGTTTAATAATGGCAATTTAATGGTGGAATATGCTGCTGTAATTTCTGGCTGGGTTTTAATTGTTAAATAATGAAGAAAATTCTGGAGTTGCAGCAATTATCTCACCTAAGGATGGAAGGCAAATGAAGCAACATGGAGCTTTTATTGCCTTGTTTCTAATTCAAATCGAGTTTGATTGTTCAGCCTTGGAAGTAGCTGTGAGAATGAAATGGAATAAAGCACATTGGACATTTCATTCATGAGGAGTGGAATCAGAGGATCCCAGAATGGTTTGGGTGGGAAGAGATCTCAAATCCCATCTAATCCCACTCCCTGCCATGGGCAGGGACACCTCCCACTGTCCCAGGGTGCTCCCAGTCCTGTCTAACCTGGCCTTGGGCACTGCCAGAGATCCAAAAGCAGCCACAGCTGCTCTGGGAATCCCATCTCAGCCCCTCCCCACCCTCACAGAGAGGATTTTTTTCCTAATATCCAATCTAAAACTGCTCTCTGACAGTTTAAAGCCACTCCCCTTTGTCCTGTCACTGCAGGCTCTTGTAAAAGCTGGGATTTCTTGGCCAGGTGGAACAGGAAACCAGAACTGACTGGTGTGGCACAGGGATCAATCCCGTGCTCCTGAGTTTTTCCAGTCAGACTCCAGGGCTCTGTACAAGGAGGGAACCTCGGTATGAGAGTAAAGAGACCAAATTTTCCCCATGTTTGACAAGGAGCCAGCCCACTGCCCACCTCTGTGCTCACATCTATCAGTGTCAAGTGCTCTTTGCAAAGGGAATTTGTTCAGTCCAGGCTCTTTGTGCCATCCTCTCCCTGTCTCTGCCAAGGCAGGGGCTGGCTCCTCTCAGGGGTGCTGAGAGCTGAAGGCAGGGAGTGCTTACAGCTCTCAGGACTTTTGTGCAAGAGCATAAAAGAACCTTAAATGAGGCCAACTCTGCCACTCTGCAGTTTCAGGTGAGCTCTCTGTTCAGCACTTCACTTTTCTGGGCTGTTCTTCCTGCTGCAAGCCACTTGCTCTGAGGTGTCCAGACTTTTAGGATGTTAAGAAAATCTGAAGCTGTGTTTCTACCTCGTTTCCCTCTTTTGTTCTTTTTATCAATTAATGTTATCCACACACCACATCACAAATTTAACCCATTTTCATGTGCTGCTAAATGGTTTCTCTGCAAACAAGTGTTCAGCTTATTCTGCTCTGCACACCCCTATAACTGATAGAGCAAGAGCTAATTAATGCTCATTACAGGAGCAGAATGGAAAGCTGCTGCATGGAGACTGAAGCTGCCAATGTGATTCCAACTGCCCTGACTCACTTCTGAGGCTGGGTTTGGGTTTCTCCAGTGTTTCCCCACCTTTGTAGGGCCAAGTATGAGCTGCTTTCTGAGGAATTTTCCTGTTGATGCTGGGTTTATGAAATTCAGATGAGGGTCAGTGTCATTCTCAAAGTAATTTCTGTGGATCTCAGTGAAAATAGACACCCTATGGGATTGTTAAACACGTGGATTATCAGCTCCCAGTGATTTTCAGGAGAATTTTGTTATTTCCATGCTTAGAGCATGGGCATATCCAGTTGCTGGCTTCATATGTTACCAGTCAGGAATTGTTCTGTGTTATGTAGCTGAAATATAAATTCTATTCACCCCATATTCTCTTTATGATAACAAATTTGATGGGAATCTGATACACCTGACTGGGAATTCTGGAATCTCCAACAAGGCTTGTGTGTCAGGCACCATAGAGGTTCAGTGGGACTCATAGGGAATAAATTTCTATGTCTGGTCCCAAACTCAGAGGGATTTGGGGGGTCTGAGTTCTCACAGCACTGGCTGGTGCATCTTTACTCATGCTGAGACTCTTCCTGGAGGAAGAAATATTTGAGGGATAAAGCTGTGGGATCATGCAGGCACATTTAAGTGTTTCGGTTCAAGTGTAACAGAATGAATAGAATTTGCTACAGCTGGGAGTTTTGCAAGATCTGATATCTGGGTTTCACAGGTGGAAATAAAGACTTTTTAAAATTGCCTCCTCTTTATTCACTGCCCATGAAAGGACCATAAAACCAGAATCATTATACAGACACTGGGAAACACCCAAAAAAGGAGAATACAGACAAAGGAGGAGTCTTTTAGCAGTTCAGTCATTTTTTGGAGTGCCTGAATTTCCTCTGGGTGACTGAAATCATCTTTGGTTTGATAGGAGAGACCAGCCAGAGTCTCAGCAGATCAGCAGACACAGCTGAGGTCTGTGACAGTTTCCACGAGCCCAGCTGGAAATACAAACCCAAAATAACTGAGCTACTGCTGAGTGTGCCCTCGAGTGCCTGCAGAAAGGGGAACCACCTGGAGATGGATGTTCAGTGTGTGGTTGTCTGTGTTCTGTGGGGTTACAGTAAAAGAGCCAGATGTGTAGAGCAGGAAAAGGGCCTTTGGGAGTGACCTTTATCAGCTCTGAGACATCTGGAGGTTTAGCCCTGTCTGCAGGATTTCATTCCCGTCTGGATCCCTACACAGCCTCCGGCTTTCCTGGCAGATCCCTCCCACCCCTCCACAGAGCCTGTGGCCATCTGAGCACCTTGCAGGGCTGTGCCAAGGGATGAGGGAGCTGGATCCCACCAGGCTGTCCCTGAACGCCACTGCCTCTGTCTCAGCAAAGTGCAGGACGTGTGGGCACAACCTCTGCGAGGCTTTCCACTCGCTGCAGCTCCGCCTCTGCCTGATCAGCACTGCCGTGGCAATTAATATTTATAAATCCTCCATTAAACAGCACTTGTGTGTACCTGAGAGACCATCTGTTGGGCTCCAGCCCCCAGCCACGCACCTGAGATCAGCGTGGCTGCGACCCTGCTGCATCCTTGGGGATGGCCCCAGGAGGGGAGGAGGTGGGGCTGTTTCCCTGGAGAGCTCCTGTCTTTGGATTCCTCCCTCCTTCATTAGTTACCCGAGCACATCATCCTCATCCTTCAGGGCCAAGCTGCAGGCTTATTTTTTTTTCTTTTAGTCTGGAGTCTTTTATCACTGCGCTGTGCATTTATTACAAGCCTTCTCTCAGTTGTGACCTTGGCTTTGGTGGTTTTCCAGCCTTTGGTGCAAACGCCTTGATTTGGGTGTGGTTTGCAGGGAGAGGTGGCTCTGAGATTATTATTTTTTAAATCCACCTCGATTTAGATTTATTTCTTCNTTTTTTTTTTTTTTTTTTTTTTTTAAATCTTGCAAAGGTGCTTTGTAGCCATTTGGACACAGATGCTTCTCAATTAACAATTAATGTATGCACGTGCAAAGAAGCCTATCAATGAATAATGCATGGGAATAACCAGCCTGGCCATTGGGTTTGGCCCGCACGAATATTGCATATGGATTATCCTGAAGGCCCCAAATCACACGTGAAAAACGTATTATCAGGTGCAGACAGACACGCTCGGTCTATTGTGTGCTGCACTTCTTACCTTGGGGACCGGCCGGGCTCTGCTCCCCCGTCCCCAGGCTCTCCCAGGCTCGCAGGATCTGGCGGACTCAGCCCGAACCAGCCCCTTGGGAATGACCCCGGCCCTCCCTCCACCTCGCGGCTCGTTTAGGTACAAACCCCCGGGAATAGGTCCCGGAGGATGCCAGACCCGCGGAGCCCGGCAGCGAAGGGGCAGCCCCGGGCAGTGAGAGCCCGGCGGGCTCCGACCCGCCCCGGGCCGGGCGCGGGTGGTGCTGAAGGGACAGCGCCGGTGGCCGGGCCGGGCCCAGCGGGGACCCCGTGTCCCCCCTGACCTTATCCCCTCTCTGTCCCCATCTTCGCTCTTAGCCATCTCCTCTGCTCCCCACCCTCGCTCTGCCCCCATCTCCCTCCTGCCGCCGTCTCCCCTTTGCCCCCATCTCCCCCCTGTCCCCTCGCCCCTGTGGCAGGGTCGCTGTCACCACGGGCAGGAGCGCTCGGGGCTGCTCTGTCCCCTCCTCTAGGAACCCGCTCTCAGCCGGAGCCGCCTTTGGCTGCCTCCCCCGATCCCCCGCAGGGAGAACCCGGGGTCTCCTGGCACTGCAGAGGCTTAATTGACTCGCAAGGTCACTAATTTCAGCTCCTGGAGGTAAGTCCTTGTTGCCAGCTCGTTTTCCTCTCTCCCCCGTTTCTCACACCCCTCTCCCATCTGTCTCTCTTTCTCATCCTCTCTCCAGTGCCATCAATCAGCCCTTTTTCCCCCCGAAGAGGGTCTGCACCAACGATGCCCCAAAGCCCAGGGAGCTGAGTCAGCGCTGTGCTCCTGCAGCCCCCCTGACCCAGCCGCGATCCCAGCTGCTCCCGCCCTCCGGCTCCGCGGCGCTGGGAAAAGTGAGGAACAATGGGATTCCGGGAGCACTCCACCATTGCTGGGCTGGGGAGGCAGGGGACGGGCTGCCGGAGGAAGGGAGGCAGAGCCCCTTTCTGCCCTGCCCGGGGAAGGGGAGGAGGTGCCCGCTCCCCATCAGCCTCCCTGGAACAGCGAGAGCCGCACGCCGGGGAAGGGGAGAAGGGGAGGGGGAGAGGGTGGGTGTGATGGGGGCTGTTGCTCCAACCTGATCGAGTCCATTTGCCAATTCACCACTCGCATCACTTCCGGAGCAGTCCTCAGTTTCTGCTGCAGAGTGAGCTTTCTTTTTTTTTTTTTTTTAATTTTTTTTTTCTTCCCTCCTTCTCTCCCCTTTTCCCTCCCTCCCCATCTGGCTGCTGGGAACTTGAAGCCTCCTCCCTTAACTGCAGCAGGATCTGCCCCATCCTTGCCTCAACTTTGCGCTGCATCAAAGAGACAGAGCGAGCCACAGGCTGGCTGGTGCCGATGGGGGCAGGGGACCTGCCGGGCACAGCCCTTTGCAGTTGATGTTGCCGTATCTCTAGGACCCAGATCCATCTCTTTCCTACCGCTTTCCTCCTTTTCTCCCCACCTCTCCTCTGCCCGTGTGTGTGTGTGTGTGGTGCAGGAGCCTCCTGGTTACCGCTGTTGTTATTCCCCCTTAGCAGGGAGACCACCCCAGCCATGGCTGAGAGGAAGCAGAACGGGCGGCAGGGCGAGGAAGAAGAAGTGCCAGCCTTCTTCAAAAACCTGGGCTCGGGCAGTCCCAAGCCCCGGCAGAAATTCTGTGGCATGTTCTGCCCGGTGGAAGGCTCCCTGGAGAACAAGACCATCGACTTCGACTCGCTCTCGGTGGGCCGCGGATGTAACAAAGTCGTGGCAAAGCAGAAGGATGTTGCCCACCTGGGTCCGGATGCTCAGTCCGTCTATTCCAGGCACAGCGGGAAGGGAGGGGAACCATCTGTTGAATTCGGGAGAAAGGTGGAGATCAGGAGTGCCACGGGGAAGGAGGCGCTGCAGAACCTGAATGACAAGGTGGGTGCATACGTAGAGATATATTTGTGGATATATATATTTTGTGTGAGGTGAACTCGAGCAGCCTCGAGGCTGCAGAGAGGACGGACGGCTCCTCTCCACCTGCAGCCGCTGCCTTTTATGTGCCCTGCATCCGTGCGGCAGCCCTGCCTTCCCCCGGCAGCAGCATCCCTCCAGCGCTGTCCGTGTGCTCTCTGCAGCTGTGCGACAGGGGGGCACGAGAAGCAAAGCCCACCCTCCCTGCACCCACAAACACCCCGCCCTGCCCTCCTGTTTGGGGAGAAACAGCGACTTTTTTGTTTCTTAGGCGATTCCCCCAGCACGAGGGTAGGGAAATGCCCCACCCAGGCAGGGAATGCAGCTCACGGAACAGAAACGCGATTGTGAGCAAAAGAGCATCAATGAGCCTCCACCTACCGGCATCAAACCCCTGCAGGCTCCTTCCAGGGGGGCTCCTGCCGCTGCTCCCAGGGGAGGACAGGCCGGAGAGACCCCCGGGAGCTGCATTTCAAAGCCAGTTTTCAGCAGGGCCTCTGGCTACAGTGGGGATTTTTGACTCGGGAGGATCTGGGACTTTTCACAGCAATGTGGCATCCTCGTAGCAACACAGGTTTTTAAGGCTCCTGCAGATATTTCTCATTCTCTGCATTTGTCAGGGTGTAATAAAGCCCATCCTCTTCCAGAGGCAAAACCCACGGAACCCATGGGTCTGCCTGGCCATGCCCATCTGCTTTCCTCCAGAAATCGATTTGAACCAGCTTTAGTCAGCTGTGAGCAGGGAAATACTCAGTGAACGCCTCTGACAATGCTGGCTCCTGTGCAGAGGCTGGGAGAGCAGAAATGAATGAATGAAGTAGCCAGCAGCAGCCTGCTGAACTCCTGCCATGGGGCAGCAGTTTCTCTGAGTAGTCTCCCAGTGGGTTTAGAGCAGCCCTTTCCTCTGGAAGCTGTTTCTAGGATGTGCCTTCTGATTTTTAATACTGATCTGCATTGTGTATGCTGGGCAGAAATCTGCCTGGAATCCAGAATATGGGCTTGGTCACCACTCTCTCCTGCTTTCAGAAACGTGAAGTACTACTGGAGGTAATATATAGAAATGAATAAAATTTATTAGTTATAAAATGTAAACCAGGGGCTCACCCTGCCCAGATCAGCCCCTGCTGCAGTGACCAGCTGTATTTCCACGTGGGAACCACTGCTGTTACAAAGAGCTCACAAAGGCAGGCCCAGATTTGCAGAATTCCCACCTGCCAGCCCCAGTGAGGAGGAGGAGGAGGAGGATGTGCTCCGTGCTGCTCCAAAGCCAGTTTCCCAAACACAGACAAAAGTGTGCCACTACATATGCCTGAGGTTTGCTCTGACCACACTGGAGTGGCAACTAATGGAGTAACTTCCCATGATTAATTAGTCTTGTGGGGCAAATCAAGGTGCATTTCAAGAATAAAGGGCTTTTTCATCCTGGGGAGTCAAAGGTTCTGCAATTCAGGACACTTCAGGAGCTAATTTTGGACAATTTGATGTCCTGTGGGACATCAGTATAAGCAGGATATTCATTAACTCTGAAAAGATCAATTATTTTCTGATTAACTGGTACCAGTATAATAAAAACTTTAAGCAAAACATTGTGAAAAATCAAAATCCACACAGAATATTAATAACATTTTTTTAAGTGAGTTTTTTTGGTCCTATTTTTAAAGATTATTGTCTAAATGTTCACTGAGGGGATGAAATAATGGGATGGTACAGAACATTTAAGTTGTTTCTCATTAGCTTTACTTAACACTGATGCCAATGGATTGTGGTGTGAGGGGTGCTGAGCACTGGGATAAGTGCAATCTCTTGGGATAAATGTCAGGCTATGGATTGGGAATTTATTGCAGGAATGTTTTAGTTTTGGTTTTCCAGCTGACTGCACCCATAGCTTGAATCAATGGTTAAATCCTCAGCAGTTAAAATTGGTTTTATGGGTTTAAAACACAGTCATCCTTTCTGTCACTTACAGAAAGATCTTGTCTTAACCCCCTTTGAAACAAAGCAACATGGACAAGCTATTTTTTATATTTTTCTCTGAGGTCTCAAATGTCAAGAGGACAAAAAAGGGGATGTAATTATTCCACATTAAATAGCAATATATTGTTCTGTGGGACAAGATAAGGGCAATCAAATCTCTCTGTGTCTGTCCTGCCCAGGACATTCTGTAGCCATCCATCACGTGCTGCCCCTGGGTTGTGCTGCCTCATAATTCAGGGTTAAGACCATCTCTGGAGGCACCAGGAAGGCTCAGCCTCAGCCCCAGCAGCGTTTGCAGCTCTGTCCTGGCAGCCAATTCAACAGGTCTGCAGCTCAGCTGGGAGCCAAGCTCTGCTGCTTCCAGCTGCCTTGGAGAGCTGCCTGTGCTGCTGTTTCCCATCTGAACTTTCTCATCTTCCCCCGTTGGGCTGTTCCTGGCTGGTTCTGGAGCTGCTGCTTCACTGGGGGCACTGGGTGTGCCCAGAATGGGATCCTCAGGTGTGGGATCCCTTCAATGAGGCACGAGATCCTTGGCCTGGCTCTCAGGAGCTGCTGGGAACCTGTGAGATCATTCCCTGCAGTGGGATTTACCCACAGGATGATCCAGGTTGGAAAAGTCCTCCCAGACCAGCGAGTCCAACCTGTGCCTGATCCCCTCCTTGTCCCCAGCCCAGAGCTCTGGGTGCCGCCTCCAGGCCTTGGACACCCCCAGGGATGGGCACTGCAAACCTCCCTGGGCAGTTCCAATCCCTGAGCACCCTTTCCATGAGGAAATTCCTGCTGATCCCACCCTGAGCCTCCCCTGGCCCAGCCTGAGGCCGTTCCCTCTCCTCCTGTCCCTGTTCCCTGCCAGCAGAGCCCGACCCCCCCGGCTGCCCCCTCCTGTCAGGGAGCTGTGCAGAGCCACAAGGTCCCCCCTGAGCCCCCTTTGCTCCGGGCTGAGCCCCTTTCCCAGCTCCCTCAGCCTCTCCTGCTGCTCCAAACCCTTCCCAGCTCCCTCAGCCTCTCCTGCTGCTCCAAACCCTTCCCAGCTCCATTGCCCATCAGCTCTGCTCTGTAGTCAGGGCAGAAGCTGGAAGGTTCCTGGTCCCAGCACAGGCACTGCTGGAATGGCATCCCAGGGCAATATTCCCCTTTTCCTTACATGACCAGCCTCGAGAGAGGGGCTTTTATCTGGGGTTTGGAAAACTTTGGCCATGGATTGCTTGAGCTGGGTCATTTCTCCCAGTGCATTTCCCACATTTCTCACAGCTGTAATTGCTGTTCTTTCTGTCTTTCTCACCTGTTGACATTTTTGGGACAGAGACAGTGTTTTAGGGGACATCTATAGAGAAAAGCAAGGTTTAATTGTGAGAGAGATCACAAGGGCTTTAATCTGGTTTGTAGAGAGAGCCTGAGGAGCTGCTCAGACCCTTCAGCACCCTGGGATCCCAGATCTCTCCTTCATTTGCCATCTTGTTTTTACTCCAGAGGTTCAGGTGTTTCCCCTGTGCACCTTTACATCCCTTTTTTGCCTCCCTTAAAACAGCTCCTGGCCCTCTGGGAAGCACAGAGCACAGTGTGTAAACTGCTGCTCTAAACCAACAAAGCCTATTGCAACAAATAACAACAATGCATAAACAGAGAGTAGGAAAATGTTTTTATTTTAGAATTGACAGGAGAGGACTCACTTGCAAAACGTTGCCATGAAGTTTGTGACATGACTGGACTTTCTCCTAAAACCTCAAAGCTCTCAGGATCATGGTTGTTCATTCCTGGAGAGAAATAATGAATAACAGGATGTTGTTGAGAGCTCAAATAATCACAGACTCTGGAACATTAATGGAACTGTTGTCTAAAACAAAGGAGCTGTTCCAGACAGCTGGAAATGCAGTCCTGAGTTTAATTTGTTACAATGCCTGCAGTTTTTCTAGCCTTGTTTCGACAATCACTGCTTGCAAAATAATCATGAGGGAGGATGACTTGCACGTTCTTCCAGTGGGTCAGGATGGTTTGGGGAAAAAAAAAAACCTGACAGTGAGGAGCAGAAATGCCAAAGTCCTCTCAACTTCTTCTGGAAACCATCATTCTGCACAGCTGCTGTTCCATGCATCCAATGGGTGTTTTGTGGAGTTTTAGATGCAGAATTTACCAACACCACCCTTGCATGCAGGAATGAACAAGGGGCTTTGAGATAGAGCCAATTAAAGATTTGGGTTAAAGATTTGATGGTAAAATTTAAACTCTTGGAGTCAGATCTCCCTGCTCAGTTTAAAGCTGATAAAGGTTTTATCCCAAGGGAGAAATGCAACTCCTGGCATATGGCAGTGGCAGTTTGGTGTGGCACCCTTATGTCACTGCCCTGGCCATCATTTAACGGGCCCCATCTGGTTTTGGTAGGTGCTGAGCATCATTTGGGGTCTGCAGGGCTGTGCCTGGCTCCCTGCATCACCCAGCTGGCCCATCAGATCTGGGTGCATCTGCTGGGATGTTGCTGTAAAGCTGGGAAATGACGTTGTCAGCAAAGCCCAGATGGGGCTGGGGCTGTGAGTTCTCATGAACTCTCTCAGCCTGACAAACAGCAGCATTTGGGAGCAAGAAGCCACCAAAACCCAAAGCTCTTTGCACTTGTGGGTGATTATCAGTGTCCCACTCTGTGATCCTCTCCCAGAGAGCAGGAATGGATCTCAGGGTGGGAGAAGAGAGATCAAAATTCCATTTTCTCCCTGAGTTGTGACCGTCCTGCACCTCAGAGGGAGGCAAAGCTGGCTGGCACAAGCAGTGCTGAGAGCCTGATGCTTTGCCCTGTAGGTTTTTGGGGAAGGAGAAGGGATTTTAATGGTAAAAACCATGCAAATCACTGCAAAGAGCCATTTCTTAGCCCCTAGCCGTGGTTCCCAGGGACCTGGAGGTGCCAGAGGATGAAAGGGAGCAGCAGTGACAGCGAGGCCTGAATGTCCCATGCCTCTGTTCCAGAAGTTCTGCATTTAGCTGCAGTGCAGGTCAGGGCAGGATGTGGCTGGGAGCAGTTTGGAGAGAACAGCACATTTTTTTCTGTGAATTGTACAACCCCTGACAGGGCAATCCCTGTCTAGAACCCTGAAGAGAGCCTGGCTCATTCCCGGGTTCGTGATGGGGAATTAACTCTGCAGGGCTTGTTTAAGGACAATTCACATTGGGACATTTCCTCTGAGAAACACACTCCAACACTAACAGCCTTCCCAAAATGCTATTTTTGAACCTCCTGAAGGGTTCTCGGGATATTAAAAGAAACAAAATCAATTGGAAGGTTAATTTTAATTTGCAGATCGAATGTACATTTTTATTGACCCGTTTGTGTGGCTAGAAAGGGAATCTTCCCTTCATAAAATGTGATACTCTGAATGCAAAAAAAGCCACCCCAGGCTGTTCCTCTGAGAAGCTGTATGATTTTTACCTCCTCACAGCAACATGCTTGACCCTCATGGTCATTTCTATACCACAACTCTTAATTTTAATTTTCCTCTGTAAGGTAAGAAAACAAGAGATGCCTGCTGTCAGGTGTAACTCCCCTCAGTAATTTAATTGACAGTGATTAATAATGGACAGCTCTTTCACCATCTTTTGGGAAGGACAGATGTAACTCCTTCTGCCTTGTATCAGCCTGGATTTAACCCTCCCACCACTTCCTAGGGTGCAGGAGGTTGCTGGATCCGTGGAGAATTCCTTTAAAATCATTGAGAGTCAGAGCTGATGCAACAATTGGCATTGGCAGGATCCTGACTGAAAATCAGGGCCTGATGGGTGAACTCCTGAAAGCTCTTTTGGCCCAGTTTATTTAAATCCATCTCTGATCTCTCTTTTCATTAAGTTTTAAAATGGATGTTTCCATTTGCAGGGTTTTTTTTTTTTTTAATTTCATAGCAAAATGCCCTTGTGGACACACCTTTAAGTACCCAGTAGCAGTGAAAGCAACTGGCTGTTGCAGAAATTCTGTGGGCTTTGTTGCCATTACACCAAAATTCCACAGAGGAGGAAACTCCTTTTAATCCTTTTCCCAACCATCCAGTAACTCCACAGTGGGAATAAAATTCTTTGCCAAGTGCTTTGTGATAGTTCACAGAATCTGTGAGTTAAGATTCAGAGCTGATATAAATTGATTTCCACTGATGCTTGTGCTGATTTATTTTGATGATTTTAGCACAGATTTTCACTGCGCAGAGATTCTCATATTCCAGTGCCACTTTCCCTCTAGACCTTTCCAGGATATAAATTTAGACATGTATATGTTCCTTTAACATGAAATAAGTTTTTGCTGCCAAGAGCCTCACAAGAAGAGCTGCAGCAGCTGGGCAGGAAGGGCTGATGATGGTCCTGGCCAATATTTCCCCCAAATACCTGAAGCCTGAGGATGGGTCAAGGGATACTCTTGTCCTTCCCTTTATTAGCGTTGATTAGGCAGTGCTCATTAACGTGGCACCTTTAATTTCAGCCTGCTCAGCCCCCTGTGTGCATTAGCAGACCTGTGGAAGACAAAGTGCATCAGCATTATCCAGAATGGCATCACTTCCCACAGTATCCTGGCACTGCTGTAGGGCAGCTGGGCTGCATCCAGGATTCCTGAATCCTGCCAGGATTCAAGGAGGAAGTTCAATTATCTCCTTTTAACAAAGGACCTGACTCCTGCCCCTGATGTTTCAGAAATAGTTACTTTTCTTCATTTATTCCGGGGGGAAATTTCTGCAGAAACGAGAGATTTACCAGGGGAATTACTTAGAGAATCATGGAATGGTTTGGGTGGAAAAGAACCTTAAAGCTCATCCAGTTCCAACCTCTGCCATGGACAGGGACACCTTCCACTGGACCAGATTGCTCCAAGCTCTATCAGAACCATCCAAAAAGAGCAGGATGCACCTCAGTAATTCCAGACTCTTTCCCACTTGTTCTCATCCCAACATTGTCCATGAGCTCTTCTCTTCCCCTCCTGATCAGCTCCCCTTGTGTGTGTTTAAACAACAGGCAATTCCCATTCCTTAACTTTGTTTAGGAAGGCTAAACAAGCCAGTTTGCAACGACATTAATTTTAAAATGACATTATTTTGACAACCTTGTAGCTGATTGCTAAAAGCAAAGAAAATTGGGGCATGTTGGTGTGGTGTAATGGTGCTGAAGGCCACGCTTGGAGCTCAGTTCTGGTCCTAAACCATGGAAGCTTTAAAGATTTGGTGCTCTGTAGATGTTGCCTCTTCAACAACTCTGGTTTTCCAGCCCTTCAGTCTCTGAATTTATCTCATTCTGTACCACTTAGGCTCTTACAACAAGGTGATGAGAAAGACAAGCTAAGTGTCACCTGGAGATTGGTCATTGCTTTCTGACCCTAGTCACTGCTGGATCCAAGGGATAGAATACATGATTATGGAATAATTACAAGTCAAGAACTGCTGCTCTGAATTAAGCCCACATGTAGTAAATAGCCTCTTTAAAAACAAAATTGAGATAGGTGTGTTTGAGATGGGCTGTCAGTGAGTTTGTGTCCCAGTGCCCAAGGCCTGGCTGCCAGCTCCCAACCCCTGGGCAGTGTGTGATTCCTCTCTGGTACTCTCCTACGTGCAAAAAAAGACATGGAACCATTCAGATATGAAACTCAGGAGGAAAACGAGGATCAAAGAGGACCAAAAAAAAAAAAAAAAAGGAACAGTTGCACTGTCTAAATTTAGAGACCTGATGTAACTTCTTGCTGCCGTGTTCTGAGCAAAAATATGCTGAGTTTTCAAAGCTTCTCCAAGAACACATCAGAGGGTCAGGATAACTCATTCAGGGTTGTCTATTCTAATCATTAAATCAAAATAAAGCCCTACAGTCTGACAAATTAATCATTTTCCCACTGTCATAATGAGCCACTTTCTCATTTGTGGCTAATTGGATATTAACTGATTGACATATCAGCTCTTTAAGGGTTGTGTGATGTCCTACCTATACCCAGGAAAAACTCCTTCGCTATTTTCCTTCGAGCTTCCTGTGAAGAGATGAACATAAAAGGTCCTGATAGGGGTCTGTTTGAACAGATGTTGTCTTTATAATGATTTATTGCTCTCCCAGAGCAAAGGTTTCATTTCTTACTGGCTCTGCACGGTGTGTTTGGGTATGTAAAGATCACAATTTTGTGGCAGGCAAAGCTGCAGCTTGTGTGATGTGAAATTCCTCATGAGTGAGGGAAGCAGGTAAGTCTTTGCTCATTAATTATCAGTTATAACCTTCGAGCAAAACTTATTTTGTGGCACTGAGTTCTCCAAGAAGTGTTGTACCTTGCCCCAGCACAGCTGATGTCAGAGGAAGCTGCCAGAGGATCCCACCTCCCTTCCCTGCGCTGTCAGGAATATTTATGCCATTTAATGCATTTCTTTCCTCGAAGTACCAGCTTATGGAGTTCAGGGAGTGAGAAATGTAAGACTGCAAGTGTGACTGAAACATGGAACGCAATCGGAGTTGTAAGGAATGGCCCGAGGGACCGGAGAGAAGCCCCCCGCCCGGGTGCGTAGTTCTGAGCCCACATTTCCCTGGCACTAAAGCTTCAGGTCAGTGACCACAGGTGTCCAGGGGGGGTTGGATCCGGGCTGGATTTTCTGGACGAGGTGTGAGAGGAGGCAGACCGGGAAACCAAAGACTCGGGAATGGCTTCAAATCTTCATTTCCACCCCCAGTTTGGTAATTGGGAGCGCCAGGAAGGGGAGGGGGTGGGACAAAGAAGATCGAAAGCGGCGACTTCCCCATGGGGCATCCCCCGCTGTTACCGTGGGGGGGCTCGGGGGGTG
>VXAC01007977.1:29491-44787 GCA_013399225.1 Rhipidura dahli | reverse complement strand
TTTTTTTTTTTTAGCAGAATTACCCATCTTCTTTTCCCCCATTGCCCTCCCCGTTCTCTTGGCTACACCGGTCGGGAAAACAGTTTTATCTCCCTGGCTCAGCAGAGTGGACACGTGTTTGTGCACGACTGAGCCCTCCAGCACCGCTGAGAGGGTGGCTCTCCTGGATGCAAAAGGAGAAAAAACCTCAACAGAACCCCCTCAGACTCCCCCCTCCCTAAACGCCCAAGAAGCCTCAGAGACGCTCTTCGCCTGGAAAAGTTAAGCGTGACTTAGTAAACGTTTGTAAATGCAAATAGAAATGAATAAATAAACCTCAAACCAGGTAGTTTGGGTGTAATAGTTTAGCAGGACTAATTGCAGACAATGAAGCTGAAATGACTTCTCCAATTAGCTGCTGCTTGGAGTTTATTTGGAGGAACTGTCAGCTCTAGCGATGGATAATTGCTTTATTGCTCACAAAACTATCATCTATTTAGAACATATGTGCTAATTACTCTGGATGGGCGTCGGAAAAGAGACCATAAATCTATTAGCCCTTTAAAAAGTCTAGGATACTGGTGAACGACCAAACTCCCTTCCTAGGAGCTTAAGGGCAAGATTTGCGCCTGGATGGTAGTCTTTCCAGAAAAAAAAAAAAAAAAATCAGCCGCATGTATGCCAGGGTATATTTGCGACCTCACAGTGGGAGGGAAAAGGGTGGTCATCTTCAATAAAGGAAAGCCTCTTTCTGTAGAGCAAACTGGTGCAATAAATCACTGTCATAAACCCGATTTTCCTCTTTAGCCTTGCACTATTTTTTCCCCAAAAAGATTAGTTTAAAAATCTTTTAATTGGATTACTCTGGAAAATTAATCTCCTTTGGGTTCGCTAAGTTTGTGTACCAAATATCTGGAATTAATTCAGTGCCACAAAACGCATCCGCGATGCCTTTTGTTCGAACTAGCTAAAAAAGGGGCAGGTAGGGAAGGTAGCATTCTGCCTTACGCATTCATGACTCCTCGCAGTTCTCTATGCATATTCATTGCTGTATATGTCGCATTGTACCCCATAAAATTGCTATTGTAAAGGAGATAAGCAGAATTATTTGCTGGACTGTACTGTGGGTCAAGACACCAGTGCGAGGTGAGGAGTTTAGGGGAAAAAAGTAGAAAAAAGGAAAAAGCTTTGGCAGCCCAAGTAGCAGTCTCGCAGGCGTCGCCCACTGAGAGTAATACCTGGGCCGAAGCGGCTTTCCGCCGCCACCCGCCCTTGGCCGCGCGGCTGGTGCGCACTCCCTCCGAGTCGCTTCGAGCCACTCCGCCCTCCCGCCCCCGCTCTTCTCCGCTTCCGAGGCTGGTCCCGGACCTGCAGCACTTTCGGGGCCGTCTGAGGGGAACTCCCCATGCCGGGCACGCGCTGGCACTCCGTGGGATTCCTTAGTTTTCAGCCCAATTTGAGTGTGAGCAGTATCCTCGTGAGGTGTGGTTAATTGCGGGGGCGGTGGGGGGTTAGAGGCGTAATGACTTGTTAGGGGGGTGGTGGTGGCTCTAACGCACCGTCTCCTTTCCCCCCGCCTTTTACAAGTAGAGACATCCCGTCTCGCTGCTAAAAGAGCAATAAAGCTGGGTTCTTTAATGTATTTTTACTTGTTTATTTTCCTGGGAAAAACCGAACCTGCCGCTAGTTCACGGTGGTTTATATGCAGATTGTGACACTACTCGGAGTCTTGGGGACCGAAGGGGGCAGGAGCGGTTCCTCCTGGCTGTGGAGAGAGAGATGGTGAGCGAGAAAGTTCCTCCTGGGTGGAGCAGGAGGCAGGTATCTCTTGTGCGAGTGTCTGTGAGTGTGAGGTGAGATTCAGGCTGGGCAGGTGAGGGGGCACCACGGGGTGGGCACGAAGCAGGATGGAGGATGAGGTTGAGGAGTATGAGGGTGAGGATGAGTGTGAAGGTAGGTTTTGACCTCTTGAGCGCTGATCTAGCTCAGCGCATTATGGAATAACCTTCTCTGCCCAGACCCAAATCCCAGCCACTCCTGCACGCTTGTCACACTTCGTAAGTTGTGTGTGGCATTTCCAAGTCAGCATTAAATTTTCAGCGTCAGCCGCTGGTGAACTCTGAACCACCGAGTGGGATTGCTGTGTTTAATAATACGTGACACAAACGCGTGCAAAATCACACGGAGGGAAAACACACAGTGCAAGGTGAATGTCCCACGCTACAACCTGACACGGGGGCGTATCACACGAGCCCAAGCCCCGAAATTCTGCAGACACGCGGGACACCATTGCTCACATGCAGCTAAACACCTTCCATGCACAACACGCACGAGATCCTACAAATACAAAGAGATGCCTATTTCCAGACAGAATTCAAGTACTTACTAAGGAGCACTGTGGTCTGCAGTGAATTAATTACTGAACCTCGGATCCTTGCCGACCTTGCACTGCCCTCATGTTTCTTCCCACAGCGCACAGGTAAAACTTTTACAGCCTTGTGCTGTAGCTAAACAGATTAATACACGTTGACAAAATTTTTATCCCTAATCACATGATGTTAAATGAATCTTAAGGTCCCTTTTGAGACAAACGAAAAATTCTTTCTCTCTCTCTCTACCCCTCCACCACCCCCTCTCGTCTCCCTGTCCATCTGCCTGCATTGTTAATGTGTCCTATGGAAAATGTTTACAGTTTGGATGACTCTAACCTTGATTTTCCAGCTTTGAGCTCCCTCTGGAAGCGGTAAGAGCAATTACTTCATGTTACTGTACATATTCCACTGCCATGGTGGATCGCAGGTGTTGCAGATGCTATTGTTTGCATCCCTTCCGCAGCCCCGCAGCCAGAGCCCAGAGGTCGCACCGACCCCAGGTCCGACGGTGGCCCCCATACCCTGCCATGCACACCCTCAGAGCCCGGGGTTCCCCCCTTGCAAAGTATGCACGGAGGTGGAGAGAGAGAGACGCGAATTGGCGTCCTCACCCCGCCCCGCTTCCCGTCGCACTCCGGTCTCTCGCTGGCCTCTCCTGCCTGTACTCGGCATGGAGACTCTTACTTTCGCCTACGAGTGGAATAGACAGCTCATGTGTGGACGGGCACCTTTTTCGGTTAAATGTCAGGAGTGCCGACAGCCTAACGCACGGCAGGAGGCAAAGACTTCCGCGATGAGCTGGGACTGCCCGAGGCTGGGAGTGAAGGGAGAGTGAAGGCAGTCACTGCGCCGAACGACCCGAGGCAAAACCGAGGCAGAGTAGATAGGCAAAACAACCCTGAAACAGGAAAATACCCAGAAACCCCGAGCAGTGCACATTTGACCAGAAAGCATCTGGGACGGTGGCTCTTAATTTAGGCTGTACAATGATCCTTTGGAGACGATGTAAAGGATGCGTTTGTAACGAGTTACAAAGGTGAGGGGTGGAGGCAGGATGCTGTGCTATGCCGGAGCATTCCCGAATAGCATTAAACTGTGTCATGGATCAGTGTCATGATGACGTATGACACACCACAAGGGATCATGATGAGTGACTGGCATAATAGACACGGATAGTGGACCAAAGTCTCCTTGACAATTCTTAGTCATATGTCTTGGGGGGATAATTTTACATTCATGATCCGTTTATTTGGAGCCAATACCGGGAGACAGACACATGAAGCACACGACTGAATCTGTCTAAGTAGGATGAAGACGGGCTTAAATGGCACAAAGTGTTGCTGGGGGGAATCTAAAGAGGTCGCAGGTTTAGAAGCAAAACACTTGGCAAAAACCCACCTGCTATTAGGCTATACCTATTAAGCAGGACGCCCTTGGTCTCTCCTGCCAGCCCAGGAAAGGGATGGCTCATCCAGCGTATCTCCGCCCTCCTCCGTCAATCAGCTGCACAGCTCTTAGGCACCGCGCACCGCTCGTACCGCGGGCTGGGATAACGCTCCGTCCCATCGCAAACTGTGGGATGCGGAATCGTGTCCTTCTCACCACGCTGGGGCTTGGGGCTTTGTTGCGGGCTGAGAAGCGCCGAGACCCCAGTGCTTTGTCGCGCCCGGTGCTAGTGGGGGCAGATGGAGAAATCTCTTCCCTCCAGGTCTGCCGAGCAGGCAGAAAGCATATCTCTGACAAATCCTTAATCCGAGAAACGCACCCAGTATGCCTCTCACTACGAGCTGGAGACCCCGAGTTGCTGGACATGCGGATTTTCTTTTGTTTGCCAGCTTCCCTAGCTAGCAGGTGGAAATTTCTTTACTTTATTTCCTTCCCCTCTCCCCTAAACTTAAGCCCCCTATCGGTAGTATCTCAAGAAGGGCAAGAGACACTTTCCCTGGTGACCCTTGGAAAGCGATCAGAACCCCGAAACCCGCCTGGGCTGGTTGGGAATGCTTGCCATCCCAGCGGAGATCGCTGACAGGCTTCTTCCCGGGAGAATATGTTCGCGAGGCTCCCTCTTCACACAGATCTTTCAGGGACATTGATATCCTCTAGAAATCTCTATAGGAGGCATTCCAATGAGCACAATGAATGATATACGCCCCGAAAATATGAGTACAAGAGGGAAACTCTCTGCAGCGTGACACGCCCCCCCCCCCCCCCAAAAAAAAAAAAGATGGTCCACATACTAAGAAGTTCACCAAATGTGTGAGCAGATAATGTAGGGAATAGCAACACTTAATAGAAAACATCTAATTAACAATGATTTCATTTGATTCGGAGGATGAAAAAGCGTTTTAAAATCAGTCCAGATTTACTGGCCTAAATGCAGCCAATTTTGGAATATGAGGAGTCTGCCTTCTTTCAAGATGTCATCTGAGGGGTAATAATGTCGGTGAAGTAATGTAGTTACACTGTAGTAACTTTTGTAGTCCCTTTCTTGGGAATTTAATTCTGTACTTCTTCATTTTATTAGGAACAGACTGACTCCATCAATTGCGATCTCCATGTTTAGAGGCATGAATACTTGAAGCAATTAGGCTCCCCAGTTTGCATATTTCTCCCGACCCCAGTAGCATTACTGGATTCTTACATTTTCAGCCTTTTTTAAGTAGAGGAAAGTCAGAGTAAAACATGACTCCCTAGTGTGCAGGGTGGCGAAACCGACATGGAAGTGGGCTATCAAAATTACCACTTTGCCCTTAGGATGAGAGGAGCGAAAAAAGAAAATAAAGAAGCTCATCTCCTGAGAGCACCCCGGTGACCTTGTTTCGGCAGTTTAGCCATTTCACGAGTTTACGGCTGATTTTCAGCGTGTTGCCGATCTCCTGCCGGTCCCCCACCGCCTTCAGGGGGTCACCGTGGGGGATGGGCGATGCTCTCGATTCTGTCCCTCTTCCGAAACATGGGTCAAATCCACACGGGGAGAGAAAACCCGCCAGCGAGGGTGCGGAAGCCGGACCGCGCAGGCACCGCTCCACGCCACGTGTGGTTTTGTTTTTGTTTTCGTTGCTTTGAGGCGGCGCCAGTGACCGGCAGCGGGTGTCGCTCCCGGCAAGTCCCCTCCCTCAGAAGGGCGGGGAAAGGTGTACCTTTGGATACCACCATGTGATTTTTAAGCACCGGTCGATGGTATCAAATCCGTATCCTTAGCTTCGCGTGGGTTTCCCGAGAAGGGTAAAGGGGTGCGAAGATGGAGGGGGAGAGCGGGTCTAATTCTGCCCATCCTCTCTACCCTCACAACCAGTGACAACGGGCGACGTGGATAGCAGGCTATTCCTTGCCCTCAACCTCCCCTCCGACACTGCCCCACATGCATGGAGCTGAATTTGTGGGTTAGGATCAATGGTGACTGAGGGGTCCGATCCTGCAAAGCCAGAAGGAACTTCAGAGACACTCCCCTTCAAAAGTCAGTTTCTCAGCCACCATCATGGGTAAAAAGAACCCTTTCCACACCCCCTCCCGGAAGTCTGCGGAGGGGATCAGGGGAGCTAGTGCTCAGCAGGCAGAGCCATCTGCCCAGAGCTTTGCAGCAGCATGAAGAAAAATCTCTATAAAACTAAGCAGGCAATCAACTGAAATCTATCCTCTTTAAATAAACTGATTCCTTAGTATTTTCCCAGTGTTGTTGTAAGTTGTTGTCTGTGATGTCCCCCAGGGCTCTTTCCTCTGCTCTCTGATTTGATGTATAAAAGCACCTCTGAGTGATGGATTACTGTGTCATTGCAGCCTGCGCAGGATTAATTTGTTTCATTGATTTCTCTTTAGGCAGATTGCCAGAATTCTCTGCTTCCCACCTTTCTCCAGGACTTCCAGCAGTAATAGACAGTAACAGCCTGAGACAAATCAGCCCATTCCTGTAAAAATAGAAACACAAAATCCTGAAGTCCCTGGGAAGCTATAAAGAAGTTTTTTCCTTATGCGGTAGACTCACTAGTTCTTAAAGTGAGTCCATCTTCTCTCCTTTCACCACTTCCCTTTTATAAAAAAGTTTACCATTTCGTGGTGGGAGTTGCTTAGTCTCAAGAGCAATTTCAACAAGCAGTTGGATGTGAGCAGTGGGCATTCGATGGCCACAGAGAAATGTTTTGTTCATGCTAAACACGAGGGGTAGGAATTACAGGATGATTGCATAAACATCAAGGTTCATTCTTTCTTAAAATCACCAGACCACCTATAGCTAATCAACTATCTATCCATTTACCTGTTTGGGATATTGAGATAAAATTCAGTTTATGTCAGATACTGGAGTTGCTGGTTGGATGTGTGTGGGGGTGGATAGGACTGGAATGTCCCTGATCAATTCGTCTGCATGCTTTCAGGATAATCTAATAACAAAATCAGACCTTGAAGTGTTGGGCTGTGGTGAAAAAAGGGAGCTGGGCATCCCTTTTGGTGCAGATTGTGGTACCATGAGGGAAGAGAACGAGATCTGCTGCTGTTACTCTGACCACAGCACTGCTCCTTTTAGACCTGCTTTATCAGCAGCAGAGACAGATCAGTTGTGCTCTTCTGTTTGTTTCCACAATGCAGCACTAAATACTGTATTTATTTCGTCTTTACAAGTTAAACTTTAGGCGTACTTAGTGCTATAGTAAAAAATAATGTTGTCATAGACTAGACTTTACAACTTGGGCTTGTGGAAAGCTATGCTGTGCCATGCAAAACCAGCACTTTTGGATATTATGGAGACTAGAGAAATGTTTATTTTATCTCTGTATCTGCCTTGTATCTGCCAATAGCTACTTTCAAAGGGACAGTAAAATTATTGTACTGGATAGTGCAGATCCACTGCATAGCAAATCTAGGATATTTTGAATTTACAGCTGTATTGGTTTTTTTCCCCTGCTCTCTTAGAGGATGTTAGCCTGCTATTTTCTTTTAAAATTTTCTTTAATTTCAGGTGTAATCCAAATACCAGTACTTGGGTCACAGCATGGTTTCCTGGTTATCTCACAAGAAATTATGCCTTGCCTTGCCTGAGTAATGTTCTTGTGTTTTCTCACATGAGATTCCTCTGTGGTCTGTCTAACTTTCCCTTCTTTACTTAACAGGTTTTGAAGGAATTTTAAAAGTAGTCATAAGGAGTTCACTTTTGTTTTCACTCCTGTGAATCCCTTGGAATTCCTATTTTGTCTGGGGAAACCTCGCAGTGTGGGTTAACCTGAAGAAGGACAAGGGTGGCTGCCTCCAGGCATGGCAGCCTGGAAAACACTGTTATCCTGAGGAATGCTGCAAATTTTCCTTCAAAGGCTTCTGTGGTGTAACAGGGACCCCTCTTTTCTGGCATAGCACAGGCCCTCTCTGCCTAGCATTCCCACTCCTGATACTTTTTCGCTGTCAAGTAACTTTGAAAATAAAGGCATATAATGCAACAGTTCACATTTTTCCTGCTTGGATAGCCAAACCCCAGGGAGGCTGGTTCTGAGGCCAGAGTTAGTCTTGCTTGGAAGCAAACGCTGTCATCCCCTCTGCCCCTTCGTCCTTGCCAGTCCTCTTCATTTTACACAGGGGAATCCTTCTGCTCCTTTGCTAAGCACTAAGGAAAGTTATGCTCTTGATTAATAATGATAACAATATTCTTGGCTCGGAAAGCCTGAGTTAGGAACAGAGACAAATTTCTACCCCTATCTCTCCAGTTCACAATAAAACAGGCAGAATCCATCACAGACCAAATTTAAAACGCTGAAGTGAAGCTCACATCCTTTCATTCCTTCAAGACTGGAAAGAAACAGAGTCTGTTAGATTAGCAAACATTAACCTCTCGGATAGTTCTGAATGCAGGATTAATGCCTACTGAAGGGACAGCTGTATGACCCTCATACACAGTAACTATACATTAGGGCTGTCACTCTATTGATCAGGAGAAGTTTGTGTGAAGAAGTGCTCCCCACCAGGGAGGAAAACAGACTAGAGCTGGAAAAAACCATTTGTACCCTGCTAAGATGCACTTTTTAAAAACTCAGTTCCCATTTCTGGCATCCACAATGCAGATGAGCTGAAATCTGCATGCTTCACCCTGTAGAGCTGCAGCATAGAGACTGCACACAGTTTTCAGCTGTGACCCTGGGACTGGCTCATCTTTGGACAAAACAGACCTATGCCAATGCTGCTTTTGTACATAAGTAGAGTATTGCTTGGACTCTGCCCGTATGGGGTTTTGTGTACTTGTGGGATTCTGACTGGCTGTATTTTAGTGTATCTATTCCCATTTAGCTAATTTGGAAGAAACTGATCTCCAAGATTTTTCTCCCTTATCCTGTAAACTAAGAAAAAGAAGAAGTAGTGATGAATAATATGTTTGTCAAATTTTCTTTCCATTAAAGTATGAAGTCTTCATGCTATGAAAGCACAAGTTGATGGTTTCCTGGGGTTTGCTGGGTTACACACAAACACTGGATTTGACTCTGGTCACATTCTATTTTTGTGTTAGTTTAACTCTTCTTGTAACATTGAATTCTACAGAAATAAAAGCAATTTCAGTGCATTTCTGAAAACAGACATATTTTGATGGGCCCTTACTTCAAGGGCCCATCAAAACACTTAGTCTTGTTTCCCTTATTAATATGAACTTTAAGTGACAGATGAGACTCCAGGATTGCTCTACCAAAGGTGAGAACAGCTGTTTTAGAATTGAATCCTTTAGTCAAGGTAGTTTTGGACTGCACTAAATGTTTTAGCTGACAAGTTTTAAGGATATTGGACTTGCTCTTAGCAATGCTGAAACCCTGCAGTTTCGGAAGATGCAAATATTGGCTTTGGTCAGCCAGACTTCTCAGGTGTAAGGAACAACAAACCCGCATGGAAGAGAAAAAAAGCAGTCTCCTCTGATGGACAACTGGGGATTTGTGTCTTGTTAAGGCAGGTCCATATATTTTGTAGAAGATAACTAATAGACCCTGGGCCCAACTTCTGAAAAATATAAAAGAAAAGATCCTGACTGAAAAGGTAAACAGAGCTCTGATACAGTGTTTTCTCTGCATTCAGCAACAGTGAGTAACTTTTTCCCCCCTGCATTATTGTAAGCCACAAATTTGTAGCTGCATGTGTAGGTAGGCAGGGAGCTGTTGTATACATGAAAGCTGGAAGTTAGAGGGCATCAGTCCTGCTGCTCTCAGCTAATTTCTAGTAATTTAGCTCAAACAGCCAGATGAAGGGTTAGAAAAAAATACCATGCTGTAGCAAGGTACCCAAAAACTGGATACCATTATTTCTCTGGATACATGTTCCCCCAGCAAGTAATTTGATTTTTTCCTCCATAAAATTTATTTGTTTTTATTTCATCTAGACATTTGAAGTTGCTTAATGCATAAAATGGCATTCAAGTGGTTAACACTCAAGCACTTCTGAACAGTATCTGGAAAGGAAGTAGATCTCTTGTTTACCCATTAACCTCTGCTATTAAGGGGCTTTAAACCAGCAGCAGTAAAGTTCACCTCCCTGCATTAGGTGCTGCTATATTGCAGATCAAAATGTTGTAGTTTGCAGAACCATGCAAGGAATACCATAATTTAATCTGTTTGGTTAGAACTCATCATTCAATGAATAACAAGTTTCTGCTTTTCCCCAAAAAGTACGAACTAAAACTCCAGATTAATCAACAGGAACTTCTTCCTTCGTATTTTACATCTTGCTACATATTGTACAGCCATTGTTGTACTGATAGTTCATTTTCCCAAGTGAGTAAAAAGCATGTGGCTTACCACACTAGTGTCTCTGTTACTAAGATCGGAGGCAGCGTACTGAAATTGGTGGGATGCTCGATAGTTCCGGCGCTTTATGTAGCCATTAAAATTAGCTGCACCAGAACTTCTTTCAATTTACACTATGTTAAAGGAAGTTATGGAAATGCAGTTCTGAATCTAATGAGCTTTTCAGCTTTACTGTTTTCCTATATATCAAGAAGATCCCCACTAGTAAACCATATTTGTGTATTGGTAGAGATCATGGCTCTGGAAGGGAAGTATGGTTGTCTCATTCCAAAATCCACTGATTTTTAACATGACAGCCATTACACATGTTCATGAACTTGTGACTAGAAAATGATCCCTGTCAGATGATCTTTTTAAAGAGCTCAACATAAACTTTCTTGACTAACAGCAGTGGGACTCCTTCAGCTAGAAACACTGACAGTGTTGGAAAAAATGCATAGGTTTAGCCCACATTGCACACTACACTAACAATACATTTTGACTTTGTGTACTCCATCTTCCATGCATTTTAAATAGATTTTTAAATTACATTAGCAGTCAGAAAGGGCATTAAAATTAACTATGATACTACTCTATCAAAACTGTATTTTATCTTCTAAGTAATATTTTCAGGTTGTCCCCTAACATTTGAATAGTAAAGACAAAAATATTGCAGATTTTATGATGGTTTTTATCATTTTTTATCAGATTTCCTAACTGAGGCAAAATTAACGTGTCAATGTTGCAATTTGGTTTTCAAATTTCTTTTTTCATCCACTGTCTGGTCTGTGAGCACTTCCATGGACTTAAGTTCAGAATGCTATATTTTCACTGGAAATAAAAAATGTCTCAAAACATGAGCTTTTTGTGGTTACACTCCTGTTGTAGTTTACATTTGATTTGATACTGTCCTTTTGAAACAACAACAGCTTTAGAAAAGGTTTAAAACGTATGCAGTGATCCATTGTGATAATTATAAAATAGAATGGGAATGCCTACAACAGTAGGAAGAACATCCTGGCTATATTCTAGGTTGGCTAATTACATTCTGTTTTTCTAAATTCAAGTTTACTTTTAAGCTTGATCCAAAGCTTCCAGAAATAAGTGTTTTCCCATTAGCACTTTTTGGACTTGGACTGGCTGCATTTCACTGCTAGGTGAAGCCATCTCCATGTTCTGTGTGCTTTATTTATTTATTTTTTTAATTTAAAATAATAAATAACATTCTGGTTTACAGGGAAGTGTAAGCTTCTCATCTGTATAATCAATAAATGACCATCAAAATCCTTAAAATCCTTCTGACTAAAATAACACCAAATTCACAATAAATTAAATTTTATCAGTTATTAAGTTCTTTCTTTGTCATGCAGACCCTCACCACAGAAAAAAAAATTACACCAGTACATATAACAACAAGAGGCAATTGTCTGTCAATGGACTTGCTTGTAGGTAGGGGAAGATGTTAGGAATAAAGCATCTCTCAACATGGGTGCACCAATCACTTAAAAATTGCCTGATTCAGTTGTCGGGATATTGAAAACATGTATTTAGAAAAGCATGAGATAGCAATTAATAGTACAGCAAACAACAAGTTAAAATTTCCATATAACAGAAACCACAGTTATGCACAGTTCCTGCATAATGCTAGCTGCATGGCTCAGAAGTTTTGCAGCAAAACCTTGGAAAAGGACCTAAATATTAAAAATCTGCACTTCTGAATATGATTAACACATATTAAACTACAGCTTCAGCATTATTTCGTACTTAAGGTGGTTTTTTCTTGTTTCCATCTCTGTGTATAACTATCTATCTGATTCTGTCAGACCACTGGTAAAAATACCGATTTGGATGTCACACCTTGTTAAATAATCATACAATGTAAAAGATGCTTCTCAACTACAGAAAGAGGGTAAAGCACTTATTCTTTAACAAATGCCATGCTATATGAATTATGTAATTTCCATGGCTATAAAACAACTTGAGAAATTGTACTGTAACAATATGATAAATGCTAGGATTGATTACTCCAAAAACCATTTCAAGAGGAAAAATTGTAAGGGGATGGGGAAAGAAAGGGCTTTTTTTTCCCACTCAAGCTTCACTTCCTAAAGATTTAGCTTCTGTGGAGAAAAACCTCACATTCAGTTGTTACATTGAGTGGTCACTCAATTTGTGTATTCATTATATGCATTAAATAGCCAAATATATTCCTTTCAGTATTTATGAATAGTTTAATTTATTCTGCTGAAAGAGAGATAACTATCAGAAATAGCAATAGAAGCCACATAATGAGATAAGAATACTAGAAAATCTGAGGATTTTAGTACAGTCCATTATTCATTCATATCCTGGCAGCCTTTATGATTACAAATCACTTGATTGACTAACTAGACATTCTCAAAGTGAATTATGAATCAGGTTCATTTTTCCTGGTTGAGAGTTGGTACATGTTGTAACTCTTCCACTTTGTGATATATCAAGTTCTTGTAACAGTAATAAGAGAGATAATCAACTCTTTATTTCAGGACAAATAAATTGGCTTTTCAAAAATGAAATGTGGTTGCTAACATTTTAACAGTGTGTAATGTAATTCCTTCCTGCTATTCTCAGAGTGCAATCTGCTGTGATGACACAGCTTTTGAATATTTGACTTTGCTGGAATTATTTTAAGAGCCTCACATCCTCAATCCAGGCATACTGGTCTCAGTGGAAATTTGGTGTTGGGTCTAAGAGCAGTGAGTGGTCCCTTTACTTGTTGAAAACAAGCCTCAGACACTGAAAACCTGGGCTGCAATTGGCCCTTTTGTGCCTGGCTCTGATCTCAGCTTGGGAATACTGAACAGTTTTAAAGCTGTTTAAGTTTACTTTGAAACACAAAAAAGGAAGAAAAAGAAGAATCTCTTAAAGTGAGCTTGACCCTCAAGTCCTCTTGCATGAAAAAAGTCCCTCAGGCTTTTGCGGAAATTATGCAAGGGGAATGACTGGCAGGTTAGGGTAGGACTCATTTGTAGAACAAATGCACAATCAGATCACAAATCCCTCTGGAACAGGTTCAGTGAGAGGTGCATTTCACCTTCGAATGACTGCAGGGAAAACAAAATAATAAAAAGAAAGACTGCTCAAAATCTGTGCAAGTGAATGTCCAAGCAGAAAGCTACTATGAAGAGCATTTGTGCCCTGCATCTGCATGGCAGATGTAGCCAGCAGCGCTGGTTTGGGTTTCCAGGATGTGGTGGCTCCTGGGCGCTTATTCCCCTGCCAGCAGAGCCAGCTCCCATGCGTGGGATACGGACTGGTGTGCACGTTTGGTCTGAAGGACAGGGTACACCAAATTGTGTATTCCTTTTATGCAGTATATGCAAGTACACAATTATTGTTGGGTCCTCTGGTATGTCTGCTGAAACAATGCATATTCCCACATGGGGTTCTGTGCAACAACACCACCAACACAGGTCAGAGTTTTGCAGGGAGGAGAGGATTTTCTGCTGGTTAGGGAGGTTAGCCAAGTGTTTGTGTGCTTATTTTAGTTACAGTAAAGGGATGGGCTGATATTAAGTGGAGTCGCACCATTTATAGAATAATTTCAAAGATTTTAATGCCCTCCCTCTCCCTTCTGAAACATGAAAGCACAACTCTAAAGCAGGATTTTTTGGGAGAAAAGATGTATTACCACTTTAGTTTTGGAAGGCCTTAATGTGGTCATTCATTTTAGAAACAATGGTTAGAGACTTCGGATTTCTTTTTTATTCATCTTTCTATCTAATTTCTACTCTTCTAATGACCTTAATTAAATGCTGAGTAGTTTAGAATATTATTAAATAGCTTTCATAGGAGTTTTAAAATTTCTGATTACATCATGAGTACAGATTATTAAATATTCTATTCATTTTAAAATTATGATTAAGAGGATAATACCAAAAAAGATGTTTGTAACAATTTTAACTAAGCTGTGTTAATTGAGTTAGGGGATAAGAAATGAGATTTAAAGAGTGAGAAATGACTGAAAGCTTTCATAGTTTTAAAATCATGTGGATTAAGAGAATGGTCAGGATGGAGATGTGGGGTCAAAAACTGTACAAATGGTTTGAACAGAAAATTTGCTTACTTTTAGGTCACGTGTCTTCTCTTTTGCAGAAATGGTTTGCAATGGTACCTGATGTCAAATGGTTAAACATGAAAGGTAAAAAGTGCCTGGTAGCTATCAAAAGTCTATATGTTGCTCATTGTCAGGCAAAGGTATGTAACAAGAATGGATACAGAAAAGTCTGCTCAAAAGTTGCCACACCAGACAGCTCTGTATTCACTGGTATGCACAGCAGATCAGCCTCCAGCATGCCTGGGTCACACCGCTTGGGATCGCTGTCCAAAGCAGTGCATGGAGTGGCAATGGCTCTGTTGCCTTTTTTTTTAATATGTCAAGTGTGGGCCACTGCTCTGATTTGACATTTGTTTGTAACTACTAATTGTCGGCATAGCACGCATTTTTGCTAGGTTATTTTAGCTATTGCTCTGAAATACTGGTTTTCTGGTTACCATTTTCTTCTTGGTGGCCATCTCCCAGACCCTTGCCATTCACTGCGCTTTACACAGGATGTTCTCACCTCATCACTTGTAGCAGGAGTATAGCTCTAACCTATCTGGAAGACAGGCAAGATTTTTTTACTTGTGTTCCTTAAACATTAACCAGAGAGTAAATGAGTAACTAGAGACACTCCTATGCTGGAGGAGCTTCTGGAATCATCTGTACTTACAAAAATTATGGCACCCTTTGCATTTCCTTCTGGGCATGCGAGAGGAAACCAATATATCTGAAACAGACTAAGGATAAGAATGACAGGAAAGCAAATGGAAAGCAGGATGCAGAACTCCAGCTACCATAGAGGGATAATGGAGGCAGTGTACCTTTTTTCAAAGGATTGGCACAGGCAGCCTGTTAAGGACTGGCTAACTCACATGACAAACTTCAGGTT
This sequence comes from Rhipidura dahli, assembly GCA_013399225.1. Lineage (NCBI taxonomy): Eukaryota > Metazoa > Chordata > Aves > Passeriformes > Rhipiduridae > Rhipidura > Rhipidura dahli. The sequence continues at coordinate 29,727 of VXAC01007977.1, read as the reverse complement.
GGCTATCACATGTACACTACTTGCACATGGATTTCTTACACTCAGTGTGCCCTGCCTCTTTCTTTGGAATGTTTGCTAGTTTCAGAAGTTTTGTACTGATTCAGGGCATAAAGAGAAACCTGAAACATCATGCATCATCATACAATGAAGCTGGGGAAAGGCTGCCTGCAAAAAACCAGCTCTTGAACCCCAAAGAGAAAAGCATGAAATGAATCCGAATTTAACAACCAAAAAAA
>VXAC01007977.1:0-29452 GCA_013399225.1 Rhipidura dahli | reverse complement strand
AAAAAAAAAAAAAATTGTAATGACTGATAGAGGCATTAGTATTGCAGGCTGAGTTATGTAGATTGGGATTTAATATATACCTTTTTCTTTCAACCGAAACAGCTTTAATTATTTTTATAAACAAACAAACAAACAAACAAAATCAATAAATCCTTAAACAGTACGAGTAAAAAAATTAAGTTATCATTGATATTTGAAAACAGAAATCAAAAGGAACATATTGCATTCACACCAACTACATACCAAGCAGAATGTTAATAACATTAACCTTTACTCTATCAGATATTTTCGAGAAATACCACTATATTTTTTGCAATGGCTCATATCTGTCATTTAACTGACATGTGAACTTTTCTAAGTTTGCCAAATCACTGAGGCCTGAATACCATTCAGCAATGTTAATTTTGTTTTCCTATTCCAGCTTTTACACAATTATTCTCATGGCAATCATTCTAGCCTTGAGTATAAATAATACTTCAAGTGGTTTGTTGATATCCAAAAAATGATGTGTATCTACATTAAGAGATCTTGGAATCTAATGGGAAAACCATGCATATTATTAAGCTGAAATGCCTATTTCTTTCCTCCCAGATGGGAAGTAGTACAGGGTATGCCATGGCATACGCATTAATTTTATTCCTTCTGCAAATTTTAGCACATATTATTTTTGCAGATTTTGAATCTTTGCCTCCTACCCAGTATCCAGGAGAGTTAAAAAGGAGTTTGCTGCAGGAAAGATGTCAGTCTTAACAAGGACCCTGGATAACTCATAGGTGAGCTGAGGAAGAAGAGCAAGGGAACAGTTTGCTCTGGAGAAGAGGAAGAGAAAAAATGAGAGTTTGGTAGGAGGAAATCCTGAGGAGGATTAACGGGGCAAAATGAGAGACAGAGAGTATACTATTTTCCTGGCTCCCATATTTCAGTCCTATGGACTGGGTATTCTGGCTGTGAAGGTTTTAGCAATAAATAAAGAGCACATTTAAAAAGAGGAGGATTACAACCAAAGAATAATGAGAAACATAAATCCCAGTATCTATTCATAAGTGTAGCTACCCCATTAAAACTTAGTTTGTAACAGATTTCTTCCTAAGTCTATGATTTTCTTGCACATTATTCTACACAATTTTATTTCATATTACTCGCTTTTTCACATTCCTGGCCTTTTCTTAATTTTTCTTGCTTTTCAGTCCAGTGGAGATTTTCTTTTCCTCAGGATCTGAGAAAGTGGAAGGACCACACTATTTCAAGTTGAATGTTTGTGTGAGAATGAGTTGTGTGGGAGCATTTTAAACCAGTACTTTATAGATACTCAAAAGACTAAGTTTAAAATTGTGATTGTTAGTGTTTGCAGATGTTAAGCGTAGCGGGGTCTCATCTTGAAAGACTGATGGTCTGAGGACGCACAAGACAGTACAAAATGAGGGTTTGATTTATTTGATCAGTGTTTTTCTCTTACTGATTTACTCTCTGTGTTCCTGTAGCTCGTCTTTGTATGTATTTGGGCTTCACAACCTGTGCCTATCACTTACAAGGAGTTGTAAACTAACATCAGTTAATGGCTGCAGAATCTAGAGTGGGTGCCAAGCCTTGAGGGAAGCCTGGGGTAAACCAGCTCAGAGGAGTGGTGCGGGGGCAAACTGGGATTGTCCTTTCACCCTGGCTCAGCCAAAGGCTGCAATAGGGCATCTACTGTATTTAGATGAAGTTGTTGCTCCAACTGCATAGAGGAAAATGCATATCCACAGGTGAGCATGTGGATGGAGAAAAGGCATGTGTTGCGCTCCACAGCCCACCACCCAATGCAGCTCCCAGGAGAAGCCCAACCTGTCACACACACACAATGCAAGCTGACTGACTGAGCCTGTGCAGAACTGCACAGAGGGCCATGGTCCTTCCTGCTGTAAAAAGGCTTTCTGAATTGAAGAACACATCTGTCTCCATAACAAAGACAGGCACATAATTCTTGATTTGAGCATCACGGTGCCCAGCCAGGTCAGTGCCAGCTGCATAACGAATTCTAAAACCACAGATCTGGTGGCCAAAAAAAACCAGTGCACACCCAGCTGCAAATCTACATAAAAATTGATATTTTTAGTATCTGCTTAATCTATTTTAGTTTTAATTTGACACACCTACCGTTATGAAATATCTCAGTGTCCTCTCTCTCTCCACTGAGCAACTATGGTCAAAACATTCCTAATTAAGATATCTCATTTAAGTGCTACCACTACATAGGATGAAGTCAGCCTTTATTTCCGTAGTCCTTTTTTTGTCCTTTTTTTTTTGTCTTCTGATCAACATAGATGCAGTTTTTGTCAGGATAACTTCTGTTGTGTTTGAATTCCTCTTTGTGTGGTTCCCAGCATTTCAGGCAGTGCAGCACTGCAGCATCACACCCCTCTCTGGAATGCTATTCCCTCAAGACTCCAATGGCAGAGAGAGATGGGTAATGTTTTCTGAGCTTCTTCCTCTATTTTTATTCTTCCTCTATTCCTCATTTTCTATAGAGGATCAAAATGGATTATTTTCATCTTGACATGCAAATGCCTAGGCTGTGCCCTTGGCTGAGATCTCAGCATTGACTACATAAGTGAAAGATATGGGAGTAGTAGCATTTTAATATTGCATATGGAAGTGGCAGTTTTATTTCTTAAGGAAAAAAAAAGAAAAAGTTACTGTAGTCCTCTGTGCCTTGAAAAAAAAAGAGCCTAATAAAAACATTTCCTCATGCACTACTGAATACTATATTCACATGCAGTCATTGGTCTGCACAGAGGCAAGCAAACATCGTGTGAAGCTCGATATCTTATTGTTGTACTCTGATCTGCCCATTTGCCATGCCAGAAGTATCAATGGGAGTAAAAGACACATGAATAGTTTTACCAAGTTAGATTATGCCTCCAAATATGAACACTTAATAAGTGATGGAATTAGAACAGAAATAGAAGTATTTCTAAGGCTGCTTGAGAAATGCTTATGGAGATAAAATGGTCAAATTCTTCACCAATTTTCACTCTGCACAACAGCAGTTAAGTAAATGAAATAACATGACCTGCAAATCGGTGCAGGATACAACTCTCAGAATATGTCGATATACCATAAAAGTCATCCTGTGGTTTCATGTTAACATGAAAGAAATGGTATCTGACCACAAAAGCATGCACACTGGCTCACTGTTTCTAATTATTGTAATATTCTTTTTCTGAAACAACAGCAGCAGCAAAACACTATCAAGAAATTGCCTCCTGGCTAACATTCTCGGCAAACCCTCATGGCTATTTACTCAAATGAACAGCCCAACAAGTAAGTTGTTAGCCTAAATGAAAATTACAGCAGATAAAAACTGTCTGCTTGGGAACTGAACTAATAAGGAAAAGAACTGCACGAAGCTGACAGCGCAGTTCTGAACATTGGGAAGAATAAAGGAAAGCACAGCTACTGAAATTAACTCATGAGACTGAGGTAAACAGCAAAAACCCCCACCCATCGCTGCACCACACACAGCTGATTAGTGCAAGACTCAGCAGTGATGGCTTAACCATGCTTTCACACATTAAAACTCAAGATAGTGTTTATGGTAGGCAGTGAATTAATTGTGGACTGACAATGGAGCAGCTTGGTTTTACTGCTAACTTTCCTTGCTTTCCACTTGCATGAAGGAAAAGTGACAAGATGGGGTTAGGTAACCTGGATGCATTCTTCAAAGCATTCCAGAGGAGTAAACAAATATTTGTAAGAGGTTGGGGAAACACTCTGGTACAAGGTCCTGAGCTGGCTGAGTGGGGTGAAGGGCTGGAGGGGAAAGGTTGTAAGCCTCACTGGGCTTGGTCTGCAGAGTCCCTGGCTGCTGCTCAGGCTAAGGTCTTGGAGACAGTCCACTGACAGGACTTCTGCCAGGAGATTTGTTCCTACAAGAATTTTGCTTAGGCAGGATTTTATTAGAAACATTGTCTCAATCCTCCTTTTATAAAAATCTATCCCAGCTTTCTCTTCTACCCCAAGAGAAGGAATATTTTGTGTATATATCTGGGTGAAACACACAAACAAATCCATTTCCCATGGCTAATATATTCAGAGTGATTTGCTTTTCAGAGTCAGACGCTCAAAATCATGAATTTATTATGCAAAGTAATAATTGCAAATTATATTGGCAAACTCCATTCCAAAAAAAAAAAAAAAGAAATAAAGGGGTATTAATATAACTAAAAGTATTAAAAAATACTGGCTGTTAACTTGGGGCTACTACAGATATTTTAGGAGGTTATATATCTCTGTTCCACCTAAATCACCAGAGGCAGTAGCTTTCATTTTAAAGGTCTAGTGAGATACTGCAATTAATGGGCCCACCTAACAGCATATGTTGTGCTTATATTGAGTAGTAAGACATGGAAAGGAAATGAAAGAAATGCTTAGTGCTGTAAAAATTTGCATCTCTTTCTAGTTCATTTTTTAGTGCAAAGAAATGAAATATATCAGGGACAGAACATGAAAGGATTTGACTCCAGTTTTTGGGTCAAGCTAGGCTATGCCTTCAGTGGGATAACTGGACAGCATATTTTGACTCAGTGGGTCTTACAGAATCTGAAATGCCTCATTAACAATCCCTTGGAGATATATAACACTTCCCAAGGATGACTGGAGCAGCCCAGCTGCTCCATGTGAAACTAGGGGCAGGTGGCTATTGCTCCTTCAAGATGCCCACAAGTTCCCCGCCTGGCTTGGTCCTTTGTGGTCATCAGCAGAAGGGGGCACTGACAGCTGCCATAGTCAGGATCTTTAATGCAGTGCTTGTCAGCTACATGAGACTTATTTGTTCCTCTGGATCTGTATGTCATATCAAGGGTACTCACAGGACTAATTTGCAATCATGGTCTTCTTCACAAAAAACCCACAGCTCTCTGCAGCCATAGGAGCATTTTCCTCTCTGGCACACATGTTCCATTAGAAAGCATTCTGTAGTAGATTATGTTATCCAGGCTAGTTGAGATTTGTGAGTAATTATGATAAAAATAAAGATAATGTGCTTGTAAACTTTGCAAGTAATTATTGCAGTACTTATGGAGTAATTCACAGAGATGGCACCATTAGAAAATAAAGAAGCTTGCTAAGTTAAAGCTTTAGTGACATTTTTAACATTTCATGAAAGCATTACGACCTGAGTGCAAGGATGGGATTCAAGTGCTCCACAAGTTATGTTTCTGTCTCTGTCACACATGCTGGCTGTACTCTTGAGGGAGTAGAACGTTTCCCTCCCCATAAGGGAGATGGTTGAAAATCACTTGCTACTGTTTGCCTGGGAGGAACTTACCCAGATTGTGGGTGAGAGCCTCAGTGTAGCTAGGCTTCCAGGCCTTACATGAGGCATTTAAAACTCTGCCTGATTTTAGTTAAAGCCTTAAGGGATGTGCCTTTCTGAGGTGGGGAGAAGAGCTCTTTAGCACTTACAAGGGACTTCGAAGACTTAGGAGCTGTAGGAGTTTACAACCCACTGCAAGCAGAGAACAAACTCTCTACCCCTTTTTACCTCACACTTTTTTTCATAATGTGCCTTATTGATAGTGACTACTGTGAAAGGGGTTCCACCTTGGTGGAAAAGGTCATTAATAAAAATGTTTATTGTGTAAATACTGAATTTGTTAACGTTCTTCTTCACTGAACAAAAAACTGTACATTGTTTTTCAAGCAGAGCAACAGAGATCATGATTCACAGATTGGTTTCAGAGATCCCAAGATCAGCATGCCTTAGGACTGAAAAAGGGGAGCAGTCTGCAGCATCAAGCCTTGCCCACCTGTGTTATCAATAGCACATATAAAGGTAAACCTGCTCCTCAGGTGTCACAGCACAATTCCTCCAAATGGAGTCAAACTGTAGTATGAGCTTGGTCTTCCCCATCAGGTGAGGACACAGACCAATTAACTCTTTTAAACATGCAGTAAATCCAACTAAAAGCACAGTTAAAGTCAGAAAAGGGAATTGGAATTCAGCAAAACTCAACAAAGCTGAATAACTACTCAACTAAATACAATTATCTTTGTATTTGTAGAGTTATTCTCCTGAGGAGGCTGTTTTGGGAACTATTTTGGGTCATCCAAATAACTCTTGATGTGGCAGTGTTTTGATATGGTTTGGGAAGTTGCTCTCACTTTTACATGTTCTCAGTGAAATTGCTATCGTGACTGATGACCTCAGCAGCAAAGAATGAGGTATTCTGTATCTATCTGTCCATTGATCCAAATAAACTTTGCCATAAGGTTTAGCAATTAATCTTGGAGTATTACAAATAGTTACAACTGAACTCTACATGCCCAACAAATGAACAAGTATGTCTTATATTATGCTAAAGTGCAATACTATTAGGCAAAGCTAACGACAGAAATTCTAATATGAGCTGGAGAGGCTCAGGTTAAAAACCATGCTGGTGTTTCACAAATTGCATCACAACAATAATGTAAAAATGGAAAGTCAGGTCTGTATTTTCTTGCTAGGGTCTCAAGTCTGATTTTAAAGCTTGGCCCTACTGCCTTGAAAATTGCAGAATGGTTGGATTTTACGTTATTTTAACCTTCAGAATGTTTGGCAGTCTAGACTCCTTTTTCATTTGGTGAAGAGGACAGATCAGCCCATCACTCTGTAAGAGAAGCAGGCCCTGGGTTGCTGCCTTCTGAAGACATAAAAGTGATCCTGGACTGAAGTGCCTCTAAAGCTGATATCATGTAGGTGACTCCAGCATGCAATCCACAATACTGATGAGTTGTTTATCTTTCCTACCCTGCACCTCAAAACATGTTCAAAACAGCAGACAGAAGCATCTATTCAGTTGGTAGACAAACAACGGACCTCATGAGTGTAGGTCTTATAGGATTTTTTTTTTGTTTGTTTCTCATCAAACTGAGAAGGGAAATACTGTTTTCTGTTAAAATACTTTGGGAAGAGGACACAGAAAGTGACAGTGACTGCCCTCTTGCAGTGCAATAGTCCTATTGTCAGAGCTGTCACAGAGGAAGAGGGACACGTGGGTCCCATTTCCCCTTCTGCCTCAGGCTGCTCAGACCCATGTTTCCTGCCCTTTGGAGAAAAGGGTCTAGCCAACAGGAGGATTCAGTATTCACCAATGAGCCAGTGAGTAAAAGATGAAAGGGAGCTCATGGCTTCAGGGGTCAGGGGATCCTTTCAGTTGCACTCTGTGCTCCCAGGATAATTTCTGTTTATTTAAAGACTCCTTCATGTAAGCATACACAGTCTTGGGATGACAGAGTGACGTGGTTTCACCACTTTCTGCTGACCCACACAACATAGAATGAGCCTTGTAAAAAAGGTAAGGAACACATATGTTTTTGCTGAATAGAAATTGAAGAGATTGGGACTACTCAACTGACAAAAATGAGTAAGAAGGAATATAAAATAGCACTATTTGAGATAATGAATTTTACTGAGAAGGTAAAATGGGTTCTTTGTTTATCCGATCAAGAAAATAATGAAGAAGAAAGGAGGAAAAAAATGTTACCAAAGGAAGCTTTTCTTTTCCTTTTCTCTCTATGATTTTTAAAACAAAAGCTGAAATTAACCTGTTGAACTAATTACTACTAGATATAACTTAGGCCAAGAGATTAGTAGTCTAATCCAAAAAGGATTAGAGATGTATATGCATAATGAAAATATCCATAAATTACAATAGGTAGAATATTATCTCAAACCCTTTTATAGAATAGCTTACCTCTTAATACCAAGTCAAGCCTGTGTACCTCTGTCTAGTCAAGCACCTTGTGGAGCGCTTGTTTTTTTATCCAGAGTCTGTACTTATCTTCCTTACTGAAAAAAAATAAAAAACCAACCCAAATAAAAGAAGCAAGATACAATATAATATACTCCTCTGCATTATTTCTGTTCCAGAGGAGCAGATGTTTTATTGCTTAGAAGGAACAGCGATTTTACAAAGTTAGGTGATGTTTATATTTCTTATATTAACATTTTAACCCTATAATTAAAATTCAGCCCTGGTAAACAGAGGGAGACGCATAATCTGACCACCCACCTAGGAATGAAATGTTGGTGCCATTTCCATAAGAGGAAATCCACAACAGTGAGAATGTGATTCTGTATTATACGTGTACTCTTGCAACAGGAGTGAGCTGACAGCAAAGGTCTTTGCAGAATAGCTTTGCAGTATACCAACAAGGCAGTGGGAGAGATGGACAGCTATAAAATTCTCTATGTGCCTTTTCATGCAGGTTGGGGATAAACCTTTCCCCTGCACTCTGCTATTAGGTGCACAATGATGCTTGGAAAATCAGGCAACAATTCAGGGCTTCCTTCTCTTCTTGGACTTAGTTATTTAGAAATTAATAAGTACAGGCAGATCTTAAAATAACTACAAAGGTTTTATAATTGGTTTAGTGTCTGTGAGGCCACAGAAGTTAAGAGAAGAATAACTCTCACATTATATTAAGTCAATTGTTATTTACTGTCTGTAGTAAATGTCAAATCAGAATTTCATTTGAATTTATATAGTCTTTTTCTCTCTGATCTCTTTTTTGCTGGTCTCCTGGGCCACCTAAATTTTCTCATTCCTGAGGAAGGCTGCCCTTATAGCCCCTTAATGTGACCCTAGGGGTGAGAAGACCAACTGGTTTTCTGTTTGCTGCTAAATATATTGTTTTACTGTTATAAAAACATAGAAAGGTCTTGCCTCACTACTAGACCTGCTATCTCACATTGTTATATTCAGAGAAACAGTTTCACTGTAGTTATATCTACCACAAAGACTTGAGCATTGAACACTGGATTCCTGGCTGTCCTTGTGTCCTCAGGTACTATTAAGGTTTTTGCAGTCAAAAGGTGTTCACCTCTTTAAGTGTCCAGTACAAAAGAAAGGTTGTTCTACTACTATAAATTTATCAGCTAAATTCAGTTGTGAATGATATTTAATAATTTCAGAGTCCCTTTACTTTTTGTTTATAATTTGTCACATTACTGTATTACTGTTTGCAAAAGTAACAAAGGATATTGCAACAAGGTTTCATTTGGGCAAATTAAATCTGCAGTGGGATTCCAAATGCGGGCATTTGTTCTCTGAGATTAGACATGAGCAGCCTGTGGAATTATTTCTGACATTTCATCCATCATACACTCAGAATAACTAAACAAGCTGGTGCTGCTCTCTTCCTGCTCAAAGAACAACTTTCACAGAACCTTCCCAACCTATTAATGTCCGGAAATTGTGCTTGGAAAGTTCAGAGAAAAAAGAAAAATCTTCCACAAGTGGAAGGCAAAGATCTTATCATTATCAATAACATGCACTGGGGAGTCTGTTCATAAACAGATCTTTAGCTGGTGTAAATTGGAATGACTTAACTGGTGTATGTATATCGATTTAGTTGAGTCCTGGAATTTTTATCACAGGAGTGACTAGATCTACAACTGTGAGAATCTGGATCTGGTCTTCTAAAAGTAAACCATGAAATTGGTATTAGGTGGAAAGTAAAGTGGACTGCTTCTTTTCCTCTTCCTTGTTTGAAAAGCAAACCTCTAATGCATATAAGTTTTGAGCATAACCTCTCACACTCTGCAATTTTCAGTTTTTTCTTGAACCTTTGAGCACATACTTTGATGGCCAAAGTTTTTATTTCAACCAGCTCCTTTCATGCCAAACATGGTCAAACTAGATTAACTGTATTATGTAAATACCATAACATTGGTGAAAAAAACCTTATGGGCTACCTAATTATTAAAGGATAATAACCATTTAAACTATACTATTTTTTTTCTAATACGCACGAATAGGTTATCCATTATGGACAGACCTTCAGGGATTTTTTCAATTACAGGAGGTTTCTCTCCCCACCCTACCTCCTCTCCTCCCCTGCTTTAAAAATGAATATAATGTGCTTTGATGTAGCACAGTCTCACACTGAAATCTACAATCATACACCTAAACTAACAGAAAAGGTAAAATCACCAAAAGGGAGATTTTAGAAACAGAATGCGTAATCAGACAAATGAGAAGAAAAGTTTGAAAAGGATTGCAGAGGAGTAATATAAGATATTGCTGGTGTGCTTCTTACTTCATAGTTGTTTTCCTTCAGTAAAAGTTCTGTCAGCTGGGGAGAGTTACTCACATGTTTGAAGCCGGGTCTAGTTTCTCCGAAATCAGATGCCTTATTCCCAGGACTCCAGTCTGCAGTGCCAGCACAAACACATAGCAGCAGCTGCACAGCACTTTAAAGAGCTAGTAAGGACCTATCAAGCAATTACTTCATTTCAGATCTCTGTCCATTATTTTCACTGAGAAAATGGGAAGTTGGAAGAATCAAAGTCAGAGAAAGCAAATAAGAATTTTGGAAGTCTGAGTATCTCATCTGAGGAGTGAAACTCATCTACTGCTTAACCTTGTAGGTAAGAAGTGCTGATGTGAAGAATGATTCCTTTCCCACAAACAAAGCTTTAAAAAGTACTTGGATTTTCACTCTGATGAGTATAGTGAGTGCTGGTGCACTGAGCTGGTGTCAGCCTTACTTTTGTCAGGGGCAAGTGTAGTTCTGGTTGCTTCTGCACTTGGGAAAATGTGTGCAAGCTCCACCTCTGGTGGAATCCCCTTTGAATAGGGGGCTGTGCTGTGGGTGAGCTGAGTAGAATGAAGTGAATGAAGAAACCAAATTTGAAATTCTTGTATTACTTCCAAAATTAACATTTTGTTGTAGTTGTTACTGAGCCTAGATTTGCGCTGTTTTCTAGTGTGCATGTATGTGTCTGTATGTGTCTGTGTGTGTCTGAAATACAAGCTACTGTAGACAGACAATTGACTTTTTGTACAAGCAGGTGCACACCTACCCTGTCGCCTGAACTTGACAAATGAAAGCATTAACAAGCTACTCATAAATAAGCAACAGGGTAACCATGAAACTCCTTTGCTTTAAAGGTGTTGGTCTGGTTGAGGTTTGTTAATAATGCTTGTGGTGTCCCTTGCTTGACACCAGCAGAGACACAAGCCATCACAACAAAAAGGCAGCAAAATCCCAAGCAGATCTCTGCAAGCATATGAGAAAAGACAGGCTTTGCTGTTTACCCACAAGTTGTCTTTTGGCTTGTATGGTGTTAGTTAATGTCAATAAAAGTGTTACACTGAATAATCTGAGAAAAAATGAAAATACCCTATGCAGACACAATTTACCATAGTGAAGAAGTCAGAAACTCTCAGGACAACACCCTCATGTTTTACAGTTTTCTAATATTTTAGCTACTTAAACTCCATCCTTCTTTGCATTTTCTCATGTGAACATTAAAAAAATTGACTGAAATGAATGAGAGAGCTCTTCTCATATGTACAGTTAGATGTCTATTGCTGTGGACATAGGATTTTGTAAATTTTGACAGGACACTTCTGACAGTTTCCCACAGTTGTCATCTAAAGCAAAACTGTGGGACTGTGGATAAAGAACCTTTACCCTTTGCTTCCTGTCCTCCACCCACCAAGCAGTGAGATTTACCCTAGGTGAGCATCCAGGGTGAATGTCCCTTCTTGGATCCTGCTGGCAGAAGTAGCCAATGTTACTATGATATAGATCACTCAAACTCTGCCACTGAGTTATAGCCTGGTTCTTCATCTATCCCCCTTCATTAATGTATTTCTAAGTGTATACAACTGGTGAGATGTCTCCAGTACTAAAATTACAGCAAATTGTGCCACAGTAGGAACAAATATTTTCCCAGCAGTGCAATTTGTTAATTTTGCTATGGGTGTAAGACCTGTGAAGAGGTTCATGAGCAGTTCTGGGACCCAGGTTTACAGTCATCTTTGTATGTGTCTTTTGCATCTTTGTCCTGGACCTGTTTAATTTCTCTGAGAGCACATTTTTTTGAGCAGGGACAGAAAGTAAGAGAAAAACAAAGCTGGGTAGTATGGCTTAGAGATACCACCAAGCTTTGCATAAAACGGTAGTTCAGACATTCACCCAAAACATGAGAAGATCAGTCCTAATCCCTGAGTCGGTTATAAAACTGCATCAGTTGCAAAAGACAGCACTGAACGCTTTTGGGGAGATGGAGTTCGATGTCAGCTTGAGGGAGACATGTATAGATCTGAATTTCTGCAGAACAGAGACAGGCATCATCTCAGGGCTGAGGATTTCCCAAGATGCTTTAGAATTAGGTTACTTTTTTTATTTTTTATCCCTCTAGATTTTTTTGAAAATCTGGTTCTGCTTCTAAAACATTCACAAGCAAAGAATTATGGAAGATATCTGTAACTGAATACTTTGTAGCAGACAGTTTTTTAGTGAATGACTTATGTAAAATTTCTTTTCTTTCTAGAAAAAGTGAAGTTAAATTTTCAATCTTGATATTGGAGGGAGAGAGTCTAATGTGTGGCCCCTATGTGGTGGCAACAACTTTTTTGATTTACACAAGCAGACACAAGTAGTCTGGAATAAATCTTGAATAACAGATGAAACTCGGTCTCTTTGATTTCCGAAGTGGTCCTGAAGATAATGAGAGAATATGGCAACAAAATAGTAGTCCACTCACCTGTACTGATCACATAATTAGGATGTGAACCTATATGCCAGACTTGATATCACTTTCTTACACAAGGATGGAAGCTCAAAAAGAATCTGTACTTCACAGTGACCCTCGAAGCCCCATCTCCTATGTGAAGCAAAATACAGCACGGAAGTTACGTCACCCATTGCCTCATATTCCTCAAACTGCTCTCTAGTTCTAAGCTGTTTACAACCATAAACTTTGAAAAAGGTTGACAGTTAAAAAAAACAAGGAGAGAAGGCAAGACACCTACAGCACATAGCAACAGTCCTGCACAGCATGAGAAATCTCTTTCAAACAAAGAGGAGTTGGTTGGATACCCAATCTGAAGTGAAGATACCAACTCTGCTGTACTATTCTTTGTTTCCTGATGTTTAATATCCACAAAGGATAGGAGGCAAATAAGCACTTCTAGATGAGAAGAACTACACTTTAGACAATTAAAGTTCGGTGAGTTGAATCCCAAATATCTTTTACAGCTAGCTATTTCAATGAGCACTATAAACCCGAAGTCCCTGTCAAAAAAAGATAAGTTTTAGAACGTTTTATGGCAGTATCTATGCATTTCCCAAAAGACATGAAAAAGTTTCAAAAGGCTGTGATATCATTTCATGTATGACAGTAGCTGAGAGAGACCGCACAAGGCCTAGGTTGCAGATATCACCTACATCCTGTTTTCCTCAATAGCCCTAAAAATTCACTGCCAAAGATCTAGACTAAGGACTCTAAGGAGTGGTACTAGGCTGGGCTTGGTATACTAAGATTTGTCTCAAGAGATACTATACCCACTAGGTTCCTTCTAGCTTCTTTTGTGTTTCTGGCTAGTGGTCAAAGGTTAATAAATGTATGTTCAAATTATCTTTTGCCACATACACATGCATTATGGAGTGAAAACCTGACTATTTCTACACAGCAAATTATACAACACTGTAGGGGTTGATTACGGCAAAACCAGACAAAAACTGTGGCCCTGTTAGTGACAAGTGCAAATTTGATTTGACACAAGCTGAGGAAGATTTCCAAGTAAAAATTGTAAATATCTTCATTGGACATCATATCCTTTGTCTCAAGCATCTAAAGTCATAAATGCCTCAAATCAACATGGCACCAAAAGACATATGCAACAGATAGTGCTCAAGTGCTTTTGCTAAAACTATGGATTTCTTACAAGAAAGTTGAGCCCTGACACCATTATGTGATGCAATCACAAAGACCAATTGATCACTCCAACAGCCAGCACCATACATGGAATTTGAGCAAGCTGCTCATCTTTAACCTGCCTTGAGGCTCAGCTGGTGGTTTGCAGTTACTCTACACATCTATTGACATCAACAAGGCTGACAGAAATGTATGTCAGTGATTGCAACTTCTGCTTTGATTAATTGACTCTATAATTTGTCTCTTTGAAGGGGGGAAAAAGAGACTATATCATCAACATCTTTTGAAAGAACTGTACCTTAACCAAGTATAATTATTTTTCTAGATTAAACCATTACAACCTCTTCCTGTAATAGCAAACATTGTCTTAGGTCAAATGTGGTATCAGTAAAAAGGTATTAATGTATTGACCTAAAATAAGTTGTGCTAGGACTTGTTTGTGTGTGGTGCATTCTGGAAAGCACTGTGCCTCCTCCATCAGAATAACCTACAACAAAGGCCACACATCACAAAGGACTGAGTTCCTGAGTAACCTAACTTTCTAAAACAATAAATTACCACTAGTAAGTCACTGAATATTTAGAAAGAGTAGCAAGCAACTCACAAATGTCCAACTATTTTTTAAAAATGTAACTTTCAAAAAAACTGAAGAGACAAAAAGACAACAAAAAAATTCAAGATGATAAATCAAGCTACATGAAGCATCAAGTTGTATTTAAATAACTCCTATGAACTGAGTGGTCTTGTTTTATTTTTATCTGTATATCATTTTACCCAATCAGAACAATAATGTTCCTTTCTTATTATGGGCATAAGACCATGCTATTCACACTGGTTTTCATGTTTAACAGATTCCAGCTCCATCTGATACCATGGTGACTATTCATTTCCTACTGGTGATCACCCCCTCATCCCATGGCTAAAAAGAGAAATACAGAGAAGGATCACAAGATTCTGTAATAATGATGTATACTTGACATATACTCATATTCTAGCATTGAAGTGAAAACATTGTATTCTGCTTCCTTATGTTGCCATTTGCTTGGTGAAAACCTTAAAAATTAATTGGAGATCAGTATTATTAATTGAGCTAGTTTCCACTTTTTAAAAATCTTTCTTGCCAAGATAATTTGTGCAGACCCTCCAATGCCAAATGTCATGCACATAAAATAAATAGAGATATTTGTGGACAATATGTTGGCAAAGTATTTAAAGTGATATTCTTCAAAAACTGTGAGTAATTTCCTCATCATGCACAATTTGGATTGTACTAATGCAGTTGCTGGTGCACGTACTTCATATTGAGGCTCTTAGGACATTTTCATTTGTTAGGATATAGCTCTGCCATACATTTCTGTCTGCTGCTTTTTCACTACTCTTTAAAAGATCTTGTCTCTAGCCCCGGCTGCAATGCTAGAGTTTAATTAGAAATTTGCAGATGTTTTCCACAGGCTACATAGAGTGGTATTTATGTTTCATCAATGAAATTGGCTCTCACTTGAATATATATGCATGTACACCTCAAATACATGGCAATGAATAGATCCCCAAAAACCAAACCCAAAACACTCAAGCACGTACTTTCTACAGCACTGAGAAACAAGACGCTGACATTAGGGCTATCACTTTTGAGATACATGCAGAAATAGGGAGGAATCTATAATATAACCACAGAGAAAATTCTTGGTTTTCATTCCAGTTTAACAATCTTTCACCCACACACTGAAAATGGGGATGCATCCTCTCTCCACCTGGATCTAGCTACTTGAAAAATTGGCATCTGCTTGCAGAACAGGCACACCGTGCACTTAGTACCAGGTGGGCAATGTTATAATCACCGCTGTAGTGATGAAAAGGCTGGGAGTACATTTCATGCACTGACCTAGATCAATACAACACTACACACCTTTGCTGCAAGCCAAGCTAGTTCCCTGATTCATCTTTTCCTACACACAGAATCATAGAATCACAATAGGTTGGAAGAGACCACAGTGAGGCATCTGGTCCAACCTCCCTCCTCAAGGGAAGCCATCCTGTAACAAATGGCACAGGATTGTTTCCACTATCCATTGAATACCTGCAATGAGGAAGACTCCACATCCTCTCTGGGCAATCTGTTCCAGTATGTGGTCACCTGCATAGTAAAGTTCTTCCTCATGTTTAGGCAGAACTTTGTGTGCATCGGTTTCTGTCTATTGCCTTTTGTTTTATTGGTTTGTACCACTAAGAGCCTGAATGCATCCTCTTGATATCTTTCCTTTAGATATATATACACATCTATAAGGTCCCTCTCAGTCACCTCTTCTCAAGGCTGAACAGGTCCAACTCCCTCTGTCTTTTGTAGTGAGATTCTCCAGATCCTTGACCAGCTTAGTAGCCCTCCCCTGNGAATTTCAGAAGGTTCTTCTCTGCCCATCTGTCCAGCCTCTGAAGGTCCTTCTGGAGGGCTGCACAACTCTCTGGGGCATCAGCCACTCTTCCCAGCTTTGTGTCCTCAGCAAACTTGCTGAGGAGGCATCCACCCCTTCATCCAAGTCCTTGATGAACAAGTTAAACAGCACTGAACGCATGACAGAGCCCTGGGGCACATCCCTAGTGACAGGTCTCCAGCTTGACTCTGTACCACTGATCACAACCTTCTGGAATCTGCTACTCAGCCAGTTCTCAATCCATCCTTGTACCCATTCTCCCACCCTGCACTTCCTGAGTTTGCTAATGAGGATGTTATGAGAAACAGTTTCAAAAGCCTTGCTAAAGTCAAGGGTAGATGATATTCAGTGCTCTCCCCTAATCCATGTAGTTTTTTCACTGTAGAAGGCAATCAGGTTGGTCAAGCATTACTTACCTTTAGTGAATCCGTGCTGATTACTCCTGATCACCTTTATGTCTTCCACACTGGTAGACATGGTATTCAGAATAAGACACTCCATTGTCTTTCTAGGGCTTGAGGTGAGGCTGATTGGATGGTAGTTCTTGTCCTCTTGCTTTTTTTGAAGACTGGAGTGACCTTTGTTTACTTCCAGTCCTTCAACACCTCTTCTGATGGACCTGGCCTCTCAAAGATGATTGTGAGAGGCCTATCTATGATGTCTGCAGCTCTCTCAGCATTCATGGCTGCATCTCATCGTGGCCTGTGGATTTGTGGGTGTGAAATTTATTTAGGTGCTCTCTGACACAATCCTCTTTCATTAAAGGAAGGTCTTCCTCCTGACATTCATACACCCTGGTCTCCTGGCTTTGAGATCCCAGGGGGCTGATGTTATTGGTGAAGACAGATGCAAAGAGGCATTCAATAACTCTGCCTTCTCTGTGTCCTCTGTTACCAGAGTCTGTTCTCCATTTACTAATGGGTCTTTATCCTTTGTTTTCCTTTTGTTATTTATGTATTTGAAAAAGCCCTTTTTTTTCATCCTTGACATCCTTGCCTAGAATTAATTCTAGACTGACTTTGGTCTTTCTAGACTAATTTCATTTCTACTTATCCTGATCACCTCTCTATATTCATTGTGGCCTGACCTTGCTTCCATCTCCTGGGAACCTTTTGCTTATAGTTAGAAATGACAGGGGTTTATTAGTTTATGGAGTTTTCTTGTGCCCTTGGCCTGCCCTGTTCTTGAGCCTGGAGGAGGACAGCCTTAAGGATTGACCAGCTCTCCTGGACCCTGCTTCCCTGCAGGGAAAAAGGGGTCCTTGCACATATTCCTCTCACTGAACAGTCACAAACATAAATTATTTACATGCTTCTGTGTCTTGACACATTGTTGAGTTTGGCCTTTTAGAAATCTTGGGTTAATGAGTCCCCGTCATCACAGCAAACTGCCATTTTGAGTTTACTGAAAATCAGGAAAAGGAATTAAATGGATTTCAAAACCCCTGTTAATTATTGACACATGAGGACAAAAAGTTGTCCTCTTGAATCCTGAAAACTGGTGTAAAATATCAAATCTAGAGGGCTCCTCTCCAGTAAGTTATTCTCAGTAAATTTGGTCTGTTCATTGCACACATACACATATAGATCTGTCTTTATATATGCTTTCTCTTCATGAAATGCATTCTGGCTACTTAACAGGCATGTGGGATCCTGCATAAATTATGCTGATTTTATATGATTCAAACTATAGAATATAAAATTACATCTCATTTTCAATACGCATATATGTAAACTCTGTAGAACGCGAAAGATCAAACTGGAAATTCTTCAATCTCATTTGTGAATTATATTTTTTCATCACACAATCCCATTGGTTTCAACTGGGCTGAGTAAAAGGTCTCACGTAAGATCACATTCTGGCCTTGTTTTAAAAACACATCAAGTCTCCAATCTTGCAACCTGATCTGTGCAAAGACAGTCACATGATGTCAGTGGGCTGTTTTTCTGGCGTGGGAAGACATTTCATGGATCAAGGCCATAACAGTTAACTCAACTACCCAAACAAGAACATGACAAAGCTTCACTGCAACATTTAATCTGATGTTTTTGAGCTTATATTAACTTTTAACTTCAGAGATGTGTAGTGTTTCTCCACCAAAAAAGGGTAATATTCTTGAAGTATTCTTAGAGCTTTAAGATGACAAACACCACACAAATATTTTGAGAATAGTCACTTCTGTAAGTCTGTAGTGGACTATAGCAGCAAAGTGGCAATGCCTCCAGAAAAGGTGTTCTTTTCAGTCTGTTGGATTCTTCCATGCTTGTCTTTGTCTTTGCTGCCTTACACTGAAGTTTCCAATTTTCTTGTGAGCAACATGGGTATGAAAGCTCAATCAGCCATCCAAAAGGTTTAACAGACCACTAGACAGAGGTGCTGTTTCTGTGACAGTGGAACAGAGGTACCCACCTATTTCAGACAGCTTTACAGTGCTGGCTTTCACTGCTGTCTATTTTAATATTACCAGTGATCAGAAATATGAGTACTCTCTACAAGGTACTTTTCATAAACTTTTACTGGACTCTGCCTAGCACATTCATTATCTCTGCAGTACTTCAGCGTGTTCTCTTTTTACAGAGGTATCAGACATTTCACTTCTTTAGTTGATGGCATGCAGATAGATGGATGCACCCACATGAGTCATGTTGCATCAGTGGGCAGCCAGGTGTGCATTACAAGTAGAAGGAGTGTGGCTTGACATGAATAAAAGTCTTCTATTATATTGTACATGAGTTGATCTTTAATGACTTTATCTGACCATTTTTTTTAATGACATGAACACCACTGCAAGATTTACTGCTTATCAGCTGTTAAGCCCATATCATGAAGTTCCTATGCATCCACAGTTTCAGTTTTTAATTATATCTTCCCTGAGTGTAAGCAGAAATGGTGAAGGACCCAGAAGAAGAAGTTTGTCTTTGGGCTTCAGAGGCTCTTAGCTTGTAAATTAACACTGATGAGCTACATGTCTACAACTGCTTAGAGCAGGACTGGAATATCTCAGATCCATGCAAAATTGAATTCTTTCTGCATCTCCTTAGCTCATGAAAAGTCACATTGCTGCTCACAAAGGTGCAAAGGTTGAATAAAATTTCATTTCAGATGGTGTGAATCCAATCCATCACCCAATTTTGGATTGCCATTTTGATAATTGCCAGGAGCAGCATAATGGCTTGAAGGGCATTCCAGTAGGATTTTTCCTTGCTGGAGAGGAGAGCTGCAGAGGTTAATCAAAACAGGTACAGCCCTCCTTACCTGTTACCACTTCTGCTCGTCTCCCATTCAGCATCTGCCCAATCTGTGCATATTCAGTACAGTATCCGATATCTGTGCACTCAGAAGGATCTGAACACAGCTGTCAACATCTCAATCAAGCCACAGTTCTAATTAGATTTCTCTGACATAGTGGAAGGAAACATACTTGGAAAGTTGCTCCATGCCATATTTCAACCACCAACAGTACTTGTTTTGATGAAACTACTGTTATGGTTAAAATAAGGACATATTTCTAGTTAACTTCATGCTTTCACTTAAGAAAGAATTTTGAAGCAAAGGTGAAGACCAAAAAGCTTAGCTTGAGATGTAAAGGCATGAAAGTAAAGGTTAGAAAAATTTAAATACTTAAAATGTAGGAGCTTAAAATGGTAACTGGTGCACCTCTTTAGCCATGGCTATTTTCCGTACCAATCTACCTGTCTGTATGAAACAGATGAAGGCAGGCACATTATCAGTTTTGAGTTGTTTCTGCAGTCAGAGAAGGGGATGGGGTCAGGAACACTGGAACGTGAATATTCAATTTACAATAGCAGAAATTATGTGGGGTGTGGTATGTAAATGATGGGTGCCTGGGGCCAAAAGTTCTCAATAGCAAAGCCAGTAAGATATTAAAAACACCCCACATGACTGTTTTTTCAGCTCAAGAGAAAATCCATGTTGAAAATGTTTGCTGTTCTAACAGCAAAACCAAACATGTTCCATAATGAAAGCATTAAGAGGATGTGTAACCTGCACAGTATTCACAGCTAGGAAAACTATAAGAAGGAGAGATGCTCAAGGAAAAAACTTACTAACCAGAGGTTTTAACATTGACCACACAATGTGGGACCAATCCACGTCCCACATGCTGATTTCTCAAGCAATCCTGTTGCCAAGAGAAATTTTTTCTTGGACTGTAAAATTCATAGGATGTGCTTGGCTTGCATCAAGAACACAGCAGTTTATTCCCCACACAAACAGCTCTATCTAGCTAGGCTGGATATAAACAGAAACACTGCTTCACTAATTATTTATACAAAGATAGCTGAATTCTGGAGGAGTCATAGGAACTGGAAGTTGGTTTTCTTTTGCTTCTTACTGTGTTTTTGACTTTCAGGCCTGTCAGTCTACTGAAAACCACCTAGACCTTCATCCACAGAAGTTTAATTTGCAATTGACTCCTCTCCCCACCCCCCACCCCCAAGAGTACCGATACTGCTTATTTAGTAACAATAATCATAAAATATTTATATAAAACACAGCCTTTACTTGGACAAAGAATTTGTCTTCCAACCTGCCCCACTGGCTTTTGAGATTACTTGTATGAGTAAGGAGTACGCCACAGCTCCCAGCATCAACCGTGCTGCAGATGTTTGCACTGTGAGAAGAATATTTGTACATGTCCTGGAAATTCACTACACTTATGTGCTCCAGCAAAGAGAGGCTTTTTCAAATCAAAATGACTACTTTTATGAGTCAAGTGGAACTTATTCATAAGTGTTTTCAGACTCAACTGACCCAACTGTAAAAACTGGTTTTTACATTATGCACCTCCTTTTTTTCCCTTTTTGCCCCCACTTATAGACCAAGGACTTGAAATTCTGAAACCAGATTAGCAAGGTGAGTAAAAGAAAAAAAAATTTTCTAGTGCTTTACGAACTGTCATCCACATTATCTCACTTGTTCATGAAATACAACCACAATAGGAAATATATGAAATAAGTTCCCAGCAGTTTAAAACAAAGTTGCAGTGAAAGGGGGTGAGAGAAGAAAGAACAGTGCAGCCAGTAGCATTTTGGACAGAGAGAATACTGTGAATCTGCAGTCACCTAGGACTGTACACTGAATCTTACTCTATTTTAAGAACATTTTAAGGGCTTGTGGGATTTGGTCTCAGTTTAGGCTCTGGGATTAGCATTCCACTTGTGCAAAGTACCATGGAATTTTAATGAATACAAGTAGTCAGAGTTTCTGGTCTCTCCCAGAGATCTGTTTATTTGCTAATTTAGAGACATGTTTCACATCTGACTTCAGTGGTGTATTTGCACCAGCACCATACTGAGGCAATGGTAAAAAAATCTGATGCTGAGAAAAGTGGCATCTATGAATCATATATAGTCCTAGACACACACATAAATTTTTCCCCAGCTTAGATAGTAAGATTTTGAAATACTTCAATGTACACAAGGATCTAAGAGTCCAGTCCACTTTGCTGTTGTGAAGGGTTTCAGGATTTAAAATAATGGCAAAAATAAAGATATTATTTAAGTTTCTGTTCTAAACGCATGACTATTTTTCCTTAGGAAATGAGTCTCTAGGATATGATAAACTTAGCACTTGTTTTTGTCAAACAGAATTATTATATTGAAATAACACATCAGGCCCTTTATGCTGGGTCTTCAAGGGGAGCTCGGTGTTTAACTCAATTTGGTAAAACCAAACAGTCAATTTTCGAAGTCTCTAATATAGCTACTCCTTGTCTTTATTGCAGGTTTCCTGAATTATTTTTCCCTTTAAAATTTTCCTTTAGAGTTGCAGGGACCCACAGCAGCAAAAATGAGGGGAGCTTGGTGAAAAACTTCTTTGTCTCATATTGACCATCCTGAAACCTTCATCTAGCCTGAGAATCAAAATGCTTGACCCATGTCTAAAATTTTGTGTGAGTGGTTCATGTGCCTTGAAGAAGACTGTTCAAGAAATTTGTTTTTAGCCTTAAGATAAGGCATTTTGAGATGTGTAGTAGATACTTTGGGACAAAGTTTTAAGCCTTTCATAGGCATTTGCTTTGGCATAAAATTAACTATCTGTCTATGTAAAATCTGGCCACACAGTCCTGGAAATCTAGCTGTATTCTTTTTGTTAATCAAAACCAGACAATAGTATGCAATGTGGTCTTTTTTATTTCAATAGCACACAATATTTTGGGTAGTAGCTCCTTCTTAAAATGACTATAAATTTCAACAAATACCAAGAAAGACAACAGCTTTAAACAAAAGTGGAAACGCCTCACCATGACATCCAACTCTTCCCAGAGCATCTCATACAACATTTCTGGAGCTTAACTGCACTCTCTAGTGCAGTTTCTAGAGCTACAAAAATCCCTTCTACATCATTTAATGTCACAGATTATAGTAAATTTTTATTTGCTGAATTTTAATATTTGTGTTTTTGTTGTAATTTAAGAGTCACTTAAAAAAATTCTGTAAATTGCTGGAGCACAGTCAAGTTTTGGTAAAATCTGGCTAGATGACATATTCTCTTCAAGATATATTTGGCAGAATGAATATTCATAGCTGAAGTTGTGTTCCCTGAAACACAAAGTTTACAACAGAAGTGAGATGGTGTTCTTAGCAGCCTATATGAAACAAATTTTTAAAAACAGCTATATGTGAGGTTAATGGCTCAAGCAAATCGACCACTTAAATGCCCAGGGTGTGCACACCCATCAGTGGAGGCAACTGCTGGTTGTTGAACAAGATAAAGGAAGAGGCTGATGAGAGGCAAATCCTGCGAGGGAGTTTAGTGCTTTTACTACGCCAATGTCCTCTCTTATAATAATGGCTCTGTTGGGGAAACTCCCTTGTGGGAGAGTACAGGAAGTTCAAGGTAGCCCGAAGGTATTCACCCCTTTCGATGGGCTATAACTAACTCAAATGCTCTGACAGGAGAGGCAGCTGTACTGTCTTAAACAATCGAAGACTCCTGAAGTGTTGCATAATCCACAGCATTACATAATTCAGTGTGAAACTCACCACTCCTGGGGAGGTACCTGGGCATTCCCACCCGATATTAAAAGTGAATACAAACCTGGTGAACTCCGATGTTTTATGGGCTTTCCCTACTCCTGACAGATCAATACAGGGACCGTCGCTTCAACCAACAGACATCAAAATTGCAACAATAAAGTCTTCTTGCAGCATCCAACAGGTGGTGGCTCTATACTGTTCTAGTTTCTTTTTCCAATTTCTTTCTATTTCTACTTCACATTTATTGTTAAGTAAAAATCCGTTCTATTGACTTTGGCCTATGGTCTTGCTTGCAATAACCAGACCTTAACACTATATATTGCCTTCTAAGTTAATTACTCTGTTGTCTCTCCCTGTGGCTCTACTCTCCCCAGACTGTATCAGCTATGTTTTTCATTATTATTTCCCTAATTAAAAAAAAAAAAAAAAGAATGAAAAATCAAGAGCAAAGTTGACATGGAAAGACTATAATCTTCTGCATAGCTCTCCTTATGTGAGCATATTCAAGACAGTGTTCTTATTGATATAGGGGCTGCTCCTTTTAATGGTGCTTCTTTAGTCAGTAAAGTCAGTAGCAGTAAAGCCTGGGACTTGGTAGCAAGAAGTCAGCTGCGTGTTTGCATCCTTAATTTTGTGGCTATAAACAGCCACATCACATTTACAGCAAAAACAATGGGATTGTTTTCAGCACTGCTCTACGAAGGAGGCATGGTTTTTATTTTCTTCTTGTATACACAATTAAAATCATTCCAATCACAGAACTCTGCCCCTCTTTTGCTTCTGAAACAGAGCATGAGAAATGGCACCCAAAAATAAAAATCCTGTCCTTCCCTGGGCAAAATAATGAAAGAAAAGCCTAGCAGTGCAGCATTATTCACAGGACTTCTATTAAAATTTTGAATTCATTGAGTAATTGCTAATACTTGCCCCACTGTGTAATAAATAAGAAGACGTTTTGTCATGAGTGGTCTTTTTTCTTTCTGTGTGGAAAAGATGGAGGTATTACCTTTGTCCTAGTTTTGGCCAGGACCTGGCAGTTATTCTGTACCACCTCACATAGCTGCTGGGGCCAGGGGGAAGTGACTCTCTGGCTTCCAAGAAGAGAATAGAAGTGATGGCATTGTCCACTATTGTTCTTTTTCTTGGGGTCCTTGGTGAGAATTCTTGCATGTGAAACACCTTCTCTTTTGCATATTTTTGTTGCTAATATTGCTACTGTTACCTTCTGTTTTCTTATCTCATTGTTGTTTCCAGTAAACTGTTCTTATCTCAACCAGTGATTTTCACCTTTTATGCCTGCAACTCTAAACTCCATCCTGCTGGAGCTGGAGCCGTAAGAGAGGAGTGAACTAGCAACATGAGATTTGGGAGAGTCTTGGTGGGGACACTGAACTGGAGAGTATCATTCCTAAACCAAGACAACCTTTCATCAGGCAAATGATAAGGAATTGCATGCATGGAGTATAGGCAGGTTCTCTTCTTGCTGTAGAGGATTTCCAGCAGTGCCTGTGTTCTTATTGAGTAGTAATGAGTTACCATAATGAAACAGTAGAAGATGTATGTCAGATGGCTCTCCAATAACATTAGAAAAAAAAGCAGCTGATGTATGGGATATTGAAGGCAGATTAAGTTGTTAATGTATATTAGTATATTCTTAATTTCCTTTTAATTGAAAAAGACATATTGACTTTAATTAAAACCATTTCACAGGAACTGTCAATTAGCACATGTCAAACTAGTTAATTCAGAACAGAATTCTTTTAATTAGGGTCTGCTTTCCTTTAACTGTGGGGCCAATGAAATCAGCCTTTCCTTATCAAGTCTTTAAATGTCTCAAAGAAATACAATACAAATCTCTAAAAACTCTTATCTATTATTAGAAGTCCATATGGATAACATTAAAATGATGGTGCCGGCATTGTTCATGCCACAGACATCAGAGTGTCCTTTATGACTGAAAAAAAAAAAAAGCCCAGAAAAAGATGCCTTTGAAGAAAGACTTTTTTAAATACACAGATTTATCCTACATTAAAGAGACTACAAAATTTATGACATGGATGCTCACATTTAAATTATTTAATATGTCTGCTTAAATAAATGGGCCTATTCAAATATGTTGTGTGTTCTATCAGCCAAAGACACATAAAACATTTTCAAAGCATGCAGCATGCAGTTCTTCCCTTAAATTAACTATAATCAAAAGGAGAAAAGAGACTCAATTATTTTTTTTGGACAATAGCAGCATTGTTAACTTCCACTGCACGTGCAGATTTAACACTGATTGCTAATCCAGTGGCTGCGAATATCAGGGCGCTAATGTCATCTCAGTTATCAACCAGCATACAGACCCTGTCTTGACTTTCACATAGTTTCTGAATGCATATCTGGTTTGCTGATGGGTCTCCGCCTCTTGGCTGCTGTACTGGTGCAAAGACCTTCTTCGTAGTTTCTGGGAACTGCCATGTGCAACACCTGTAATGCTGGTCACATACCTTCAGGAGTAAGAACAGCTGAGAAAAATATAACAAATTATAAAAGGAATAATTGCAAAACCTAGATTTAGTCTAATCATACAAGGTTTAGCCACTGTTTTACTGACCTCTGTCAACATAGGATTACAGAGATTAGTGAAAGGAATACTTAATAACTGAACTGTGGATTCCAAAGAGGATTATCTGGTAAGATATTTCATGTATCCTGATGGTTTGTTGAATATATTAGGAACCTGATTATGGGCCTCACTAACTTAACAATAAAAGAAGAATCACTCCCCAAAATTAAGTATAACTGGTGTGTATTATAATTAAATGTGTCCTAGAAGTACACTTTACCTAGGATCCTACCCATACCAATTTTTGCCCCCGGGCAACTCTCTGGTAGTTGGTGAGTAGTAGAGCTGTAAGAGTGCCATGTGTTAAAATCTATATTAAGTTATCTACAAAACCTTGAAAAGTAGATGAACTTTAACTAGATGATCTACAAAACTGAAGTATTGTGCCCCAGGAGTTCTTCAGCTCAACCAAGAGGCTGCGTAGATTTGTCACTTCACTGCCTAGTCTCCTGTGTAAAGTGTACCCCAAGTATAACTAATAGCTGTAGTTTTACTTTTAAATGGGACTGTGGATTGGTAACATAAGACTCTAATATTTATTCATTAATCCCATTGTGGTCCATATTAAATCTGTGCTTATCAACTTAAATGCTTACCATAATTTAGAACCCATCCAGCAGATCTAAGTTACTTTGGCACTGAATTGCATATTTCAACTTCTATAACACAGCAGAATGCAGTGTTTTGCATTTTGATCATCTTGCTCAATATATTATTTGTTTCTAAATGGCAATGAGCAATAATTTTTCTTTTAAAATCACTCCTACAGTGACTGTGCATGGGAAGTATGGTTATGTTCACCATAAGGGTTATAAAACCTTAGGTGACTGCCTTTATTGCTCTGTTATACTGAACTTCAAACTGTAAAAATATTTGAACAATATAAATTATAAGGAATTCTCAGATTATGGTGAAATTTTTAATCTTACAGAATCCCAGTCATGTGGTTAATTATTGATGTAGTTCCTACATAATGGCAGGAATAATGGAAAAAGAGTTTTATGAAGGGAAAGCAATATACCAAACCCTCATGCAAATCCAGTTAGAAGAGTAATTAAAAGCAGAAGATCACCCCTGCAAATACACCAGAGCATCTCTCAGCATAGCCTACTATGTGCCTATGCTGTCACAGTAGTGCAAAGTATTCTTTTTTTTTTGCATTTAACAGTAAGGTGACTCATTGCTTGGCAGCAGCCCTAATATTTACACGCCTATAGATCTCATGACTTAGTAGCAAGCTTTGACTTCAATTAAACCTGGCAGTTTCTGATAGCAAG
This sequence comes from Rhipidura dahli, assembly GCA_013399225.1. Classification (NCBI taxonomy): domain Eukaryota; kingdom Metazoa; phylum Chordata; class Aves; order Passeriformes; family Rhipiduridae; genus Rhipidura; species Rhipidura dahli. Next base: position 2,441 of record VXAC01007977.1, on the reverse strand, counting down.
AAATCATTACAGAACTTCAAAAGCACTTGAACTGCAGCAAGATCTTTACAATTATCTATATAATATCTTTCAACCTTTGTTGGCTCCTTGATCTTCTGTGGCAGCCTCTCTCTGTCAACTTTGTTCTGTAAGAAGTTGAACTTTAAAGCATGCTATTAAAAATATATGTATATGAAAAATCTGCAATATACAAGGGATTTCACCCAGTCTGACATTCTTTTTGGGATAAATGCTTAATAAAAGTTGCCCATGTGAGTCATGTACTGTTCATGTATTGTTCATGAATCAAACGAAGATCCATTTAAAAATTACTAGTATTACAGAAATGTAATAGCTTTTTAACAGATTATTTAAATGACTGTAGCTCTGATTTCCAATCATTTTATCCAAACAGCTAAGGCAGAACTATCCCAGAAAAGGGAGTAACTTTCTGATTAAACTCTTTTGTTGTTGGATTTAAGAAATATTTTAGAAGCGAGAAATTCTCAATTATGTATTCATCTTTCAGAGCATGGGCATAGAGGGTGTAACAATACAGTTCCACAACCCCAGATGAAAGCACAAAAAGTTTGGAGGATTCATTCTGTTCTTAACAGTCACAGTGAAGAAAGCCTTTAAACACATCCAGAGCAGAAAGGACAATTTGTTCTGACTGACCAGTGTGTAGATCACTTCCCCAGGAGCCTGTAGTCCCTGCAGTTTGCCTTGCCTGGTACTTCCTCCTATTCCTAGGAGGACTTTGAGTCTGTGCTCAAGTTAAACCATTAAGCAACTGGTTTGCAGCACCCAAAGATGGAGCCCTCTTCCATTAAACTGTGAGAGTTCCTGGCTCAAAGTCCTCTAGACTGATGTCTTTTGTTTGCTAATGTTTTGAAGCAAAGCCCAGATTTTTTCAAAAGCCTATCTTTTGGACAGCTATGTCTTCTGCTGGTTATTTTTGAAGAAGGCAATCTTTGGTTTAAGCAATGAAAACTAAATAGTAGAAAAATAATGTTAAGGCACCTAGTACATACCTAATTATTTGTAAAGTTGTTGCTAGCTCTAACAAAGATAGTCAGATAGCTGTCCTGTGGTCTTGAACAAGGGACCTATGACCTTCAGCACTTCACTGATCACAGATGCTGGCTTTGGTTCCACTGCCTCTGTGAGCATATTCCTTCAGGTCATATTGCCTCACAATACAGCAATGTTAACTACTACTTTATTAAATAATTCTCCAAGCATAACTAAAGCATTTGTGTTGCTAACATATATTGAAGTGTTATGTTGTTAACATATATTGAAATGACTTCAAATCAGCACATTGTATTTTGCGGTGAAGTCAGAATATGCCAACATGCGCACATCTAATAAGGAAAATTTTGCATGCAGATGTCTGTTTCCCTGTTATCCCATAAAATAACTGTGTATTTTTATTTATATGAGTAATTTTAGACACAAACATTTTACCAAAACCCCATTCATTTAGGAAATACATAAAAGCAATGAGCTTAATATAAGAAAATGTTTTAAACATATTATAGTGATTATAAAATGAAAAGAAATTATAAAAAATATTCCAAAGTAAATTTCTTTCTCCCTTGTGATGAGAAAGAAACACAGGTTATCATCTGGCTTATGATTTCTGATGTGGCAGTGACGTGAAATTGTGCCTCACACCATGTATTCTTTACAGGATGAAAACCAGTATAATTTTATTTTTTTTTATTTGAAGGTTCTGTCTGGGCACATTGGCTACCAATTTTATTTTTATTGCAGTGCATAGATAGCAAAGTCACATATCCTTATGTTAATGCAGGGTACATAGGAAAGGAATGGGAAAGTATAATTTTTGTTGTTGCTTTTGTCATTTGAAATTTCCATAGTGTCTATGCACATTGGGTACCATTTCATTTTTACTGTGCTGCACTGATAGCAAGGTCACATATAATTAACAGCAACATAGAAAAAAAATAGAAAAAAGGAAAACCAGATTTCCACTCCCCCTCTGCTATTACCATTGTTTGAAATTTTTAGTATTGTGTGAATAGAATTTCTGGAGGGTGGTGGATATACTGAAAGATCTTACCTCCATTGTAAAAATAGCATGATGGTATATGTGTTTGTATTGCTCCATATGAGAGTGGATAGAAAATATAGTGCTACTCACTTTTCTTATCAGTAGGATACAAGTTTATTCAATATCTAGGAACAGTTAATGTAGAAACAGCCATTTCTGACAAACACTGGAACAATACCATAATTTAATTTCCCCAAATCAGTATATTTTATTAAAATTCTTACCTCATGCATCCCAAAATAACTTCCGTGTTCACCTCTCTGTGGACATCTCCTGAGTAGAGAATGTGACACCCTCTTTAGGACACGTAGGGTTAATCTGTAGTTGTGGTGGACTCACTCCTCATTTTTGTGTAAATAAGAGTCACTGTCTTGGTTTGAAA
>VXAC01007957.1:34307-58942 GCA_013399225.1 Rhipidura dahli | reverse complement strand
GCCAGAGTGCAGCCTCCTTGGTCCTTCCCCTTTGTTTTTCTTTAGTACCCAGCTATCAGTTCTCCCAGCAACACACATGGGGAAAAAATTCCTCAAGGGAAAAGAAAAGAACAGAAAAGGAAAACTTTCAAACCCCGACAGATGTGTAGTTAATTTTCTGTCTTTTATGTAGTGAACAGATTTTTAAGAATTATGTTTTCTCTCACAGCTGAGGAATGTGTTGTTCACAGGATGAATCTTAATATCACTTTGGTTTTGCAGAAAATTATTTCACCTAAAGATGTTTTTCCTTGCCCTCGGTTTAATTTTTATTTTATGTGTTATTGCCTGCCAGGCTGGCCTTTTCAGACTGTGTGCTGTGAAATGTTGCTACTAAGGATAGTTGGTGTCAAAACAGGTTCTTTTCTAGCTTTTATTTAAAATATTGAAAGATGAAAGATTTCTTATTAATTTACAGAGCCGCATGTTATTAGGAACTGGTGCTTAAAAATAAGAACAGGTAGATCTTCCCTGCTTGTACCCAGAAAGACAGTGCCAACTGGACTTCTGAAATAACATCCAGAGATCATGAGTGGCCGCCACAAGTAGTATATAATTCTGGGGAACATCATTTTTGTTAGAAATCATTTTTGCTTTAATAATGCAAGCTTGTTATATCCTAAAGCTGGGAAAATTAGATGTGTTCTTGGTAGCACATCTGCATTTGCGTAATATTAGTCGTGGGATTTTCTGTTTACCCTTGGGCTTCAGTTTCCTGTCTTTTTATCACTTCTTCAAATACCAATTTTATACACTTGCTGGCTTGTTATTTATATTTTAAAATGGTGTATCTTAGGCACCTTGATGTTATTGTAAACCACAAAAGTAACATTTTTCAGTCTGTCTTCGTTTGATTAAGTGATTCCTGAGAAAAGACTGGGAGGTTTTGGGGTTTAAGATGTCAAGGAAGAAGTTTGGCAGCCTTGGCAAGTAAGTGTGCTGGTTTACAAGGGGAGTATACAGAAACACCTGTGCTTCAGCTGGAATATGCACTATTTTAGTCTGCTAGTGCTGGGGTGTTTTGTTTTGTCTTGCTGGTCTGTGAACCCATACCCTATACAGTATCATTTGTCAGAACTCCATTGCACTTTTACAGTCACTCTGCTTTCCCACTTCTGAATTACGGTTTTCTCCATGCCTTTTATATGGGGACTTCTTGGTGATAAAAACAGTACATGGTCCATAATGTTTTATGAGTCTGATTGGATTTTTTTCCTAGTTTTTAAATAATTCACTTTTTTTTTATCCTGAGGCAAAATGCATTTACAGTTTCAGTGGGTTTTCTTCCAATTGCTAATCCTACTCAGGCACTAAACAAGGAAGAAATCTCTTAACATGAACTAGGTAGTGAAGAACGCCTTCATTTCTGTGTTTGACTGCTGTGCAAGCATCCCAGGCTTAGTTTAGAGATTTGCTTTTATTCCTTATAAAAGCTCTCATTTTGCTTGTTTGTAGTTGTGTTAGAACATAAAGAGGAGGGAGATCATCCTGGAAGATTTTTCATATGAACTGAATTTGTACCCTACAGCCCAACAGTGAATGCTCCTTAATTTTGTCAAGGCATGAAAGAGTTCCTCATAGACTCTTACTTTGGGACAGCAGTCATTTCTGTTTGGCTCCATGAAATGCTTTGCACAGTAGGGCTGGAGCTCTGAAGGACAAGGACATTCCAGGAGGATGAATAATAAATAATTCCTATTCCTTGAATGGTGTTCTAATACAGCAGAAGGAATTTTTTCCTAGTTCTAAGGATAATGGCGCTCCTGACGAGTTTTGCAGTTCAAGAGTACCAGCCTAAGATGTGTAAGGGGTTTCTCTTAGGAAAAGCAGTTTCTGAGACTGGACTTTTGTCCTGTGGGCAGCCCTGTGGTTTTAAGCAGGAGTGTTAAGAGGCAGAGGGACATGGAATTTAATAAGGATTTAGAAGATTAGTAGATTTGTTGCTAGAGGTGTGAGGGGGAAAAAGTCTTCTACAGTCACAGAGCAATTATTAGATAAGGTACTGGAACAGCCTCTGAAAAGGGTGTTGCTGTTGCATATGACTTTCCTGGAGCTCAGCTGATGCACGCAAGATTTGTTATGACTAACAGGATTGCAACTAAACAGAATGCAACCATTTTTCTTGTAATTTAGTGAGGCATCTTTTGATCCATGATGAGCTGAGGGCTTGCTGTGCAAGGCTGAAAGTAAATGACATGCTCTAAAGAGATTCTGGTCTTTGTGACTTATTGAAGGTGGATAGGACGTAATTCCTTTGCTCACTGGGACTACATATTTTAGTTTTATCTCCTCTTTTTCTAAGCAGTGCTAAAAAAGTGTTATTTCCCTCAATTGTGATGGTAGCAGAGACTGAGCTGATTAATATGGATCTAAGTAAGGTTTGTAAAATAAAATAAAATAAAACAGTCTGAAAACCTGTTAGACAATGCAATAATAAATCTTAACAGAAAAGGAAGAAGCTAAACTTCCATCTTAATTTCAGAAATGATTCCTCTGTCCTGCCTGCTTTTCCCATACTGGTGGGTATGTAACCACCACAGTTCATTTTGATCCTTACCCCTGACTGCACCAACTCACCCACTTTCTACTGCTCCCCTTTGCTTTCTTGTCAGATGGAATCACCGAGATAGAAAAGATACTCTTATTTCATTTACTTCATTAAAACATCTTGGCAATTTTTGAAATCCACTTTGCACTTTTATCTTAGGCTGAATGCTAGTGCTGGCATATACCTAAGGTAGCAAATGTAAATGGAAATGCTCTGCTGAATGTAACATAATTACATTAGGAAGAACAGTTATTGCGGCACTGCTAGGAAAAAGCTTAAATTGAGCCTGTGGGACAATATGCCTGATTATACTAATTGGTACCTGTGTTTGTAATGCTTACTAACTTTTTTCCCCAAAGATGTGAAGGAACACTCAGCCATCTAATGTGGCCATGAAGTTCCAGCAGCTCCATGTTGCCGTGCTGGGGCATGCATGAATGGCCAGTTCAGCACTTAACTCTCCATATATGCTTGTGGCCCCCACAGTCCGTTGTTATGGTGATGTCAATTTGGGATGAGAGCACATCTATCTCTAAAAAAATCATTAGCAGAGTTGTTAAGGTTTTCAGAACACTTGCTTTCCCTGCGTGCTTTCATGAAATCTAATGCTGAGCTACTTTTCCTGTGAGAGAATTTAATTTCTTACACTGGGAAGGGAGATGTTCAGTGTCTCTCATGCACAAGGACATTCACTTTGGCACAATTTCAGGATATCTCAACAAGTCCTTTAATACAGCAGCATTCTTTCTGGTTAATTCATTGTTTCCATATTCTTTAGGTAGATTACAAACCCTAGCAAATTACTGGGGGTTTTTGATTTCCTTGGAGCCAGCAGCACAACTTAGCCCTCTCGAAGAGGTTCCAGCAGGACAGAAGCATGACTCATTCTTTTCACCCCAACATATGGACAGGAAAATCTTTCACAGCTCTCATCACCGTTTCTTATGTGGACCAAACCAACCTTGTCTCAAGAGAACAACAGATGTTCTCTTCATCAAAGTCCTGTGGACAGCTAGACAAAGTGACTTCTCTTCCCATGCCTGTTAAGTACCAAAGTCAGCATCTGCTTTTTCACTGCTGCTTTAGCTCAACATTGCCTCTGACTATGAGGTGGCTCAGTCTTGCTCCAGTTACAGTTTATCTGTCTCACTTGCTCCTCTAAAATTGATTTATTTATGAAAATTAACAAGTCCATTCTTGTAACTGTTGCCTTGCTTTTGCAACTGATGAAGAGGTTTATTTTAAGAAGTTTATCCACACAGAGTATGATTAGTTATTATTAAGATAAAGTTTTTAGTGTGTTCATTTTGTATTTTTATTTCTGTTTTAGCCTCCAGTTAGCCAAAATTACTAGAAATCCAGTTATTTCTATGATTCAATATTGAACCAGCTGGCTAACAAAATCACATTACCTTGGTCCTCCACTCCTCAGTGTGAGTCTTTAATTTCTTTAATGAACTTTTCTCAGGCAAACAGAGCTGGGACTGACGTCTTCTGTCCCTTGACATTCATTACCTTTTGAGGTAATGCAAAGAGGCCCTGTGGGAACTCCAGTCTGCTTTAGGCCTCTCTTAATTGATTTTCTGTGCATTTTAATGATAAAGCTTCTCAGATTGCTAGTCTGACTTGTGAAGGGAACTGAGATGATCTGCTTCAATTAATGCAGCATCTTCAATTTCCCATTAGTTGCTGACAGCTTCATGCTGAAAAGCACTCTTCATTTGGGACCAAAGGTATCAGACACAAAGCAAAAAACATCATTCTCATTCCTAATTCCAGGAAAAGGGCATTTGGCATAGAGGGAAAGAGATCTTGTCTTAGGCTGACCCAGAGAAGTTATAATCCAGTGAGGCCAGTTATTAATCTTATCACTGTAGCCCTTATGCCTCAGCAGGCTGAAAAACATCACCTTTTTCCTACCTGACTTTCAAAACAATTTCCCAGCTGGTTGCCTGTAAAATTCCTGTCGTCCTGGGCATCTGGCTTTGTATGTTTTTCTATCTAGATGCTCTAAATGATCAGGAAGCATTCCAACTACAATGTGGCTGGATAGCTAGAAAACAAGGCCATAAGAAATGTGTAAGTCTTGTGCAGCAGGATGCCAACCTTCTTTCTAGACATGTGTTTCTTCTTTTTTTCCCCTGTGTGTGTTATGGAAGTCAAAGCGTCCATTACAAAAGGTTGCCTTTTAGAAACAAACACTCCTCCCCCAAAAAAGCCATACAAACAAACAAAGCCCCAAACCCAAAGCAAGATATTCTGCAAATGTGTTGTAACTGTTACTTTGTTGAAATGTTACCTTTCCACTTAAAAATCACGGAAATAATATGAACCCTACTCAAAAACAGGAAGCCTACAGACTTCATTGTATATTCAACTAGGAATAGAGAGGATAAGTGGATGTTCGGAAAGGTTAAATGAAGTCAGAAGGAAGCGGTCCAAAAGATCTGAATTGTTGCAGTGATGTTAATGAAATGTTTACTATGCCATTAACAGATAAGTCTGTTAATCTCTCTAAGACTTTATTCCTCATATAAAATTGAATATTTAACAGCTTTTTCACTATAACTAATTTCTAAAGGATAGCATAAAGGAAGGGAAACTGGATATATGAAGAAACACATCCTTCCTTAAGAGTTGTAATACATTTACTAGGTCTTTCATCTTCTTTGTTCCTAACACAAGGCTCACAATACATTGTACATTCCTTTATTTGTGACTTCAGCAGAGAAGCAACAAAGAAAAACTGTTGGAGATTACATTCTACAGTATTTCAGGCTGGGTTAACTGAAGGCAAATCTGGATCTTCACTTGACAGACATGCCTCTGAGCAGCCTGGAGTTTTGAAATTTCACATCAAGTATCTGAAATGTACCCCTACACTTGCCTGTGTTTTAAGGGCATCCATTCAGCTGAATACTCCTCAGCCCTTTCTCTCTTCACCATGTACTGCTGAAACCTTCTGGGTGTTCCAAACAGTTTGAGGGTTTTATTTTGCCACTGCTTGTGCTTTTTGTTCTGTTTAGTTGAAATAATTTTAAGCAGCCTATGGTGGGTTTTTTTTGCAGAAGAGAAATTAAATTGATGGAGAATTGCTTTATTTGATAGTGTTTGCAATCTGCGGCTATACCAGTGTGCAATATTTGGGTCAGATTGTTTTTAAGCACTTAATTGTCTACCCAACTGAATGCTCAAGCATAATCAGGCTGATTATGTTCAAGCAGTTGAAAGTTCAATGTACAGTGAGAAATAGGATAGCAATTATCTTCTAAATTCCTTTACATGAGCCACAGGAGGTGCTTTTGCTCAGGACTGGAGTCCTGGATAATTTGTGTCATCAACAGAGTTCTGGTTTTAGTTCCTAATATGTTTTTGGGGAAAAAAACAGCATGCAAATGACTGAAGTCAATTTTTATATTAATCCTCAGGCAGCTATGAGTGGGAGATGCCTGTGATTTCAGACTTCTAAAACAAAGAATAGTTCAGTAGTTAAAATTCTGAGCCCTGAAAGTACAAGACAACTATTTATTCCAGGTATTCATTAAAACCACATTCCAGTACAGCCCAAAGAAGGTGCCTGTGCATTAAAAAAGTACACGATTACATTAGGCTTTTTAAACACTTTGTTTTATTGGCCTTTGAATGTATATGATATTTCAATATCTGGTGTATGTATCTTCGAAATCCTTAAGTCTTTTAAAAATATGTTCTTAAGAAGGCTCTTTTCAAACATGTACTTGGTGCAAGGAACACACTATCAGAATCAGTAATTTAATAACTTTAGAAGTTATTCTCCTAGTTTTCTAGCAATTGTGTGCAGGCAGGTAAGTTAGGAAGTTTTTATGTCAAATGCTCCCAGTCTGAAGGGAATATATTCCTTCCTCTGGGTTGTGGGCAGTAAAGGTGACTTACTAAACACCTGCGGCTACTGTGTTTGGCCTTTCTGGCTGGATGTCACATGGATTCCTCTGAGCAGAGCTCTGAGAATAACAGAAGGACAGTAGAGATTTTTTTATCATCTTGAGACCGTATCTGAAATACAAAATCAACTTATGCTTAATCAACTTCATGATGGGTGAATATATTAAAATAACAAATATGCGTAAACATGGCTTATTTTTCTTAATTGGTTTTGCTTTCTTTTTCCTGCAGATCTACACCTGTTGATTTAATCTAGTTGAAATGTATTTTTTTTTCCACTCAGAGCTCTAAAAAGCTATCATTTTCCCAGTTTTCTTGTAAAGCAATATTCTCTTCAAAAAGATCATACAAATGCTCTGAAGCACTGAGGTCCCTATGCATTTGAATGAGTACACTGGCATTTTCATTGTGTTTTTAGGTTAAATCATCGCCATGTGGTAATTTGTTTTTTTTGTTTGTACCACTTTGACTTGGTTCACTTGGAGTCTGATAGAATTCAGTTTCTACAGACAGCTCAGGAAAATTTAAAAGAAAAAGGAAATCCAAACTCTGCTTTTTGTCAATATGCCTTTATGATCTACCCTCCACAAGAGGCTCATGCTCCCTTACCAGTGTGGGATTATAGATAATAGGGGAATTGTTCTGCTGCTGATCTGATCATAAAAACAGGAAGAGATTAATGAAATCGTCAAACAGGTTTAAAACAGCAGCTTTTATTTCACAGCACCTTTAAGACAGTGCTTCAGAAAAAATGTGAAATCTTGCTCCAAGGCCTCCTGATGCTGAAAAAATAAATTGCCTGAGGGGTTTAAACCCAGCCCTTATTCTGTGTTTTCTAGACTGTTTTTCATGTGTTTTTCTAATTCTCCCTGTTGATGGCAAGTGGCTCACTAACAGTAGGTGATAACTTGTAGTATGGAATTTTCCCCTCAAATGTGTAATTTAAACATTATCTGTAATAGACACAGACTCTTGCTGGTAAATATCAGTTCAAAGTAGAGATCATATCTATCAACAACATCATATCAACAACAAGTTGATCATATCATATCAACAACAAGTTTACTTGTTTTAATGGGGCAATCTTCCTCTGCAATTTCACATTATCTTAAGTTCCCCTTCCACACCTACTTGTATTTCACATGAGTCACTTTTCTTCCTACAGATTCGTTTCCCAGAGTCCTCCTATTATTTCTCCAACTTGGGGATATCCTAAGCATAAATAACTACTCTGACATGGGTGTTTCCATCTGTTCCAAAGCTTTTTTGGTTTTGCATTCAATGCAAGATTTATTCAGTGAGGAGGAAATACCTTCTCAGAATCATTCAGGGGTACCCCAACACCTATAGAAAGAGCACTCCCCTTCTGAATTGGAGGAATCTCCCTTCCTTCGAAGACAGCACCATCTGAAATTGTTTCCCCACACAAAATTTGCTCATGCGTTCTCCATCTCGCTTGACAGGTTCCAGCACCCACTGTGGGTAACACAAATGTGGTGAGAATACCAAGTACCCCATGTTCTCAGTCAAAAAGACACTGTCAAAGACTAAATTGTCAAAAGAAAATTTGTTAAAACATGTTGATAAGTAAAATAGCAACAATCATGATGGCCAGATGGTGCTCACAGAAAGCTTGAAAGAATTAATCACTGTGTTCTGTAGGCTGGTAGCAAAAATACGTTTGCTATATTTAAATGAAGACACTTTACTGAAGAGTTTCAGAGTAATTAGAATTTTCTTAAAACTCTCTGTCAAAATTATATTGAAAGAACTGTGGGCCAGATGATTTAGACCCAAATAACTTGGTTCAAGCATTAGCTGCTTAGTCCAAAACTTCTTCCGTCCTTGTCTTTCCTGTTGATTATTTTAGCCCTCATGGCTTTATCTGGTAAAGTATTTGATAGAAGATTTTAATTCGAGTATTAAAGAAAATAATAAAACCACGCTGTGCAGTATGTTGCAAAGTAATGTATTTTAGTATTTTATGAATTGCTGCTCTGAACCCTGATCTCAGTGATTACCCCAATGGTTTCAGCTGAGCCACGATTCTTATCTTTAAGAATCCTATTTATTCACTGTTGTCATCACTATCAGATTGCAGTTTAAATGGCTGTGGAAAACTTCTTTGTGCTTGAAGACAGCTTCCTGTGGTTTTGCCTTTAAAATGTATTTAAAGACTCTTTAAACAAATCTTTAAGAGTTCTGCTGCAATAATTTGGATGCTTTTTGTGCCTTTTTTGCTCCTGCCACATTTCCTTCTTTTTTATTTTAATTTTTCTGTCATTCTTCCATTGTCACATTTTCTACTGCAATCAGTGAACTCTACAATGAACTCCACATTTCTCTCAATTAAAAATAAAAAACAAACCAAAACCAGAACCAACCACCACCAGCCAACTTCAAGCATGTCACATCTTCCTTTCCATAAATGAACCTGAGTTTCTCTGATGCATTCTTGCACAACCTGCAGGGGGAAAGAATAAAAAAAAAGGCAGTGGTTGATCTTTCTTCCTCCTTCCTTTTCCTCAAAGGACAGGAAAACAAGGTTTCAGATAGATTTTTCCCTTGGAAGACAAATGAGAACATCCCAAGCTGTGTGGATTGGGAATCAGTGTGCATAAAGCAAGAAAAATAGGCAACGTTATCAAGCACAGAGTTTGCAGGCAGTGAACTCCAGAAAAAATGGGCCATTTTCCCATTTCTGTCTAAGCTGCCAAGCTCCAACAAAACCAGTTCCACCTATGATTCCCCTTCCTGCCCCAGCACAGGGTATTTGTGGTGCCTTAGACTGACCCACCTCTGTTCTGAGAAAGTTTAGTGCATTTTTTTGTAATATCTAGTGTTGTTTGGAGTTTTTTAAAGCATGAGCATCAATATTATTTTTTCTTCTGTATATGCCCACACCTTGTGCGTCAAAATTTAAATCTTTCTTTTCTAAAACTTACCCTTAAATTCCCTCTCTTTGCTACCATGAAGTTCCATAATGGGAACAGTATTAGGGAGAATATAGCTAACTGCATCCATCTAAATCCTATTGACTTCTACAGTGATGAATAAGTCCTGCAACTAATTTTAGGACAGAGCATTAATTGTTCCTTTCCATCAGGGACATGACATCAGCAAGGTTTTGTACCAATTCGTTGTGCTTTTTAAGTATGAAAGTGGCTCTTCTAATTCTTAACTATTCTGTCCTGGCATATTCCATGTGTAGAATGTAATTAGGTTTATTTGGAGAACTGCACAGAATGTCTGTGAAGGGAAAGTGTGTGGGTGGAATCTTGGCCCTGTTAAAAGAGATGAAAAGTTTCCACTGCCTGGAATGAAGTTGCAGTTTTTAACTGGGGTTTCGTACACAATGAGATAAGCAGCAGGCAAAGCTCCTCAGTGGCGGATATTCCTTATCTCAGAGGTAAGTTGTCATAAGAAAAGCATTTAGAATCTTCTGACACATCCAGCATTGTCAATTCTCAAAGTGGCAAAAAAGATACCACTTGAGTCAGTGAAAAACCTGGATAGTTGTAGAAAGAATCAAGGGTACATCTTTAGAAACTATTCCTTATAGTCAAACTGAGTGAGATTTCTTGGCACTGAAGCTCTCATTCTGTATTGGAAAATGTGTTTCTTCATTTATAGGAGATAAGAATTTAATGAAAATCTCTCTCCCTGGAGAAGAAGTTCTTTCATTAGTGCAGAAGTAGGTGTAGGTTAATTTTAAAGGTTTTTGCAGTCAAATTATTTTAATCTGCCAGAAAATTTACCTGGATATATATGAAGATATTACCTATTCACATTCATTTGAATAACAGAAAGTCACACTATTTTCTTACTTAATCTATGAAGCAATATTCAGTTTAAATCCCTAAAATTGCACTGCTGCCTTAACATCTTAACATTATACAGGAAATCTGAGCTAGCAATGAGGAAAGTTCTGGACTATTCTCCATGGAAACAGCATCAGTCATTTTCCGTGGGATAGTGAGGATTTTAAAGCCAAACCAAAGGAGCTCTGCCCTCTTTCAGTATCCCAATTAGGCTGAAAAATTTATGGGATACTATATGGATAATCAGCCAATGTTATTTCTTTGCTTGTAAATAATGCTACAATCAGCTTCACAAATTGAGTTCTATTTTCAGCCTCTCTTCTGTTGTCAAAAGAATTTTAAATCTGCCAAATTGAAAACAAGCAAGCAGAGAACACTTGGCTTATTTTGCCTTGAGTATATAATAACTTTCCTCAGTCTGCTGGCTGTGCCACTCTGAAATAAATTACGCTTGTTTTTGCAGTATAGGAGAGTATCTGTTGATGGTATACCATCTTGTCATCCATTTCAAAAACATTTGTGGCTGCTGACAGCTCGGGAGTCTTGAATTTTGATTAAGGAATTCAATTTTGAAATGACTGCTTTCCACTTCTCTTTAATGTTCCATTACAAACGCCTTTACTGCAATTTGAGTTTCGTTTCATTTGATTGCCTTCATCGATTAAAGGTAAAAATGCAAATCAATCACTAAAGGTTATTAGAAAGGAATAGAGATTATTAAAATACATGTCCACATCTAGAACAACATGTGCAATTCCAGTTTCTTTATCTCAAGAAGTGCATTGGAAGTACGGAACAGTTTCTCCTATATACGTAGGACGCTAAGGGTATGTGTCTGTGTAAAGAGCCTTTTACTGACTTTTATTGAGGGGAGCAGGAGATGAGAAATGAGCAAAGAACAGAACTTGAATCAGACTGGAGTGTAGAGTGGGGCTGGTGATATGCCAAGTCCAGAAATAGGGAGGTTGTGTTTTTAAATAAAGTCATATCTCTGACAAAGGACAACGAAAAGAGAAGTGACCAAATTTTTTAGCTTTCTATGAGTCAAAGAAAACAGGTTTCTGTCAAATCATGCCTGTTCTTTCAGAAGTCTGAGGTTCTAGCATGTCTCTCACTCCTGTTTGCTTCTTTGCTCAGTTTTGTGTATTTTGCTGCGTATTTTGTTGCAATATCTCAAGATGGAATGGTAGAGCTGGATACTGCAAAGATAACCATTATAGCAGGCAGCTGGTAAGAGACAGCACACAGGAATGAATAAGAGGCCAAGTAATGATGAGGAGAGAAATAAATAGTAACAGAGAAAAATACCAGTGCACACAGTTCAAACCATGGGTACGTCAAGAAGGAAAGCAAATCTTTGGATATTTTCCAGCTGTTGCTGTTCTAATTTAATTTGATTCTCTTCACCCAGCGTGTATATGAAAATAGAGTATCTAGCACTGGCAGAAATTTCCTCTGCTTGTGTTAAACATCTGTGTAAAAATAGTTGACATTTTATCTGGATTGTCTTGTACCAATATAAAAAGATATATATTTGTTTTCTTTAAGGAGGAAAAGTTAGGCTTTACTGAGTAATCAGACCAGACTCTGTTATCGACATTGCTAAGAAAGGAATCAGTCTAAGCTGAATTTAGTGGTAAAGGAAGCTAACAGTGTTGTTTCTCTGATAACAGAAAAATTGTGCAAAGAGATCAATGTGTTCACAGGAAAGGCCATTAAAATTCTCTTATTGTAGTATAATTTTGCTTTGTTGCTGATATGTTTTTCTCTGCTCTTCTCACTGGCTTTCTAAATTCTAGTTAAAAACAAATCTTTTTTTCTTTCACAGATAAAAATTATTTTTCAGCTGTAAACTAAACCAGGATTTTTCTAGATAAAATAGCCTGAAGTTTGTTGGTTTATTTGTAAATGCCACTTTGAACTGTGACTTTGGCCTAATCAATGCATTGCTGAGCCTCAAGCTGTGTGCCCCTGCATCGCCCCACGTCCCTGTTTGTGTGACTGGATGTCAGCTTTGAGAAATGACCTGTCCTTGCACGGCAGCTCAGGGGTATGTGCCACATTTGGAGATAAAGGCTGGTAACTGGGAAAAGCTGCTATTAATTAGATATTCCTAAATGGGAGAAAGAGCAACATGGAAACATGACCTGTTAATGGCAAGAATGGTAGTTGGATAAATAGTCCCAGCACTGTCACCAGGGACAAGAGGCTGCTTTTTAATTCAAGGAGCAAAATGGAGGCACTTGGTAAATTCATGAAAATATATAATATTATACTACTGGAAAAAGCAACATGGTGGAATAACATCCACAACATGTCTTGAAGGTTTTGCATAGTACAGGGGAGGAAAATGGGAATGAGAAAAGTATATAGAATCCAGATTAAATATGAGCTGGTTCATTATAAGTGAGAAGAACTATAGGCAAAAACATGTCTGTGACTGAAATTGCCACTTTTAACAGGACACATTTTGGTTCACAGGAGCTCTTAGTGTGAAGTCAATTGCGTGGATACAAATGGGGAAAGACTGGAATTTCTTTGAGTCAAAAGAGGAAAATCTGTCACAAATATATATAAAAAGTGTGGGAAAGGGGAACGAAAGTGTTCAAAGAACTCTAAAAATAATGAGAAGATCACTTCCAGAAAAGTGTAGGATTGAATAAGAACCCCCAAAGGCTAGAATGAAAGGATTGATGAAGGAAACAGTCATATTCTGGAGAACAAGCAATACAGGGCTAAAACCAGATTTGACAAAAGCAAAACAAAGTTGGATTGTACAGAGATTGTTAAAACATGTTTTCGAGTTGTCTTGGAGGGATTTATGATGACAGCTTACTCCATGATCCTCAGCTTTATGCCCCAGAATGGTTGCTGGCTCTTGAAAGGCCCAGGCCATGTGTGTTTGTGTGGGGCCAGGCCCAGGAGGGCTCTGGCAGGCATTTTCGAAGCCTCACGGCCTCGTGGGGCTGTGCTTAGCCAACCTTGTTTTCCTTTCCTGAGCAAAAACCTTCTCCCCCAGCGGCATCGCAGGAGCCGCAGTGGAGATCCTCCAGCTGCCTTGCAGTCCGGCGCCGAGCCTTGCAGGGCCAAGCCGAGGAGGGAAAACACAACGAGAGCCGCCGGCCCCGCTGCTCCGCCTGCTGTGGCTGCCCCGGAGAGGCCTCGATGCCACAGAGCCACCAGGTCCGTGCCTCTTGCTGGAGCTCTTCCGTGGAAGCTCCACTCCCCTCAGAGAGAAAGCCCACACCATCTTGCAACACAACTCGGGAAGGGCAGCTTCTTCAACTGGGCCCCATTCTCCGGGCATTTTTGGGTCTGTGTTCCTCTGTGTTTGTGGAGCGAGGGATGAGTTCTGACGCTTCGGTGTTTAGTAGTTGTTTACTTTTCTTCCTTGCAACGTGGGCATTCTGTTGGTTTTGTTTTTTTTTTTTTTCCCACTTTCCTCTATTAGTATTCGTTTTCTGTTGGTGGAGGGGAATTGTTGAAACTTTAGAGGAGACTACTCATAGCATAGTGTCCTCTCTTACATTTGTCTCAAAACTGAGACACAATTAAAAAAAATAGTAATAATATTGGAATAAGAAGAGAATAAAATCTGGCACATTATCAAATAGAAGATTAGCAAATCATTCACAGAGAACTGAATTATCTTCAAAAGTAAAATACTGGGATTTGTAAAATGAGGCAATATTTTCTTGGTGACAGGTAACAAGAATTTTGATCAAGTACTGAATACATGATCTGGAGGAAATTATAGAGATGGAGAAGGACCAGCTATAAATCCCAGAAGGTGCACACCAGAAAAGTGAAGAAAAGGCAGATGTGGTCATAGAGCCCGTCCAGCAAGGTAATTTCAACAGAAAAATATTCATACTATTGGAAAAGGTGAATGGGATCTCACTTGGGAAGCCATATACAATCTGAGTCCCCCACAAAGGAAGGATGGGGCTGGAGAGATGCAGAGGGCCTAGAAGGGAGTAGGAGATCAGTAGTAGAAAAGTGCTGGACAGGCTTAGACACAGGGGAGACAGACAGACAGTGTTATATACACATATTAAAAATGCATCAGACGTGTGCATACTAGAGGCAGAAGAACAAACAAATATGTTTCAACTAGTTCTGTATAAATCGGCTCTGAAAATTACAAATGTATAAATCAACTCTGAAAATTACAATCTAATCATTAAATGTGACAAAGTTTGCAGCAGTCCTCAAAAAAGAGCAGTGAAATAATTGCAGAAATTGTCAGAGTCTGAAGTTTGCAGCAACTGAAAAATTTTATATTTTGCTAAGTAATTGTCAATTTCTTGGTTTAGCTTATCTCACTATATATATTTAACCTTTTATGAGTAGTGACTGAAAAATTAAGCTTTTCATCTTCTGAGACTCATTTTCAGGCCCTGCAGTCAGACATTTATTCATTAAACTCCGTGATGCATTAGAGCTACTTGTCTGCTCTTGGATATCATGAATACAAACATTCACCATCAGGTTGTTTACAGTGCTGGCCCTGAATAAACATGCAGGAATTACCAGGTGGTTACATTGTTTTAGGTATGACAGATCTATGGCCTGGTCTTCCTGCTTTATTACCTGTTTATTTTAAAACGTTTAATTTAGAGCTGGGGGAGTAGACTCCTCCAAAGCAATAAACATCTGTTGCTGTTGTTACTCTGAGCATTTGCAGCCCATAATGTTCTTGTACTCTTTGGTAGCTGAAGATAAATAAGGGAACATCACACAAGTGTCAGTGTGGCGGGACCTGAGTGAAGAGGGGAAAGTGTGTAGTGACTGCAGAATTAGGTCAAAATTTTCTTCCCAAAACCATCTTTTCCATGCAAGTTCACCTATAAATAATATGAAAATTCAAATTTAAATGACAGTCTAGTATCAAAAATTTTATTTCAGAATGCATGTATTAGTTTTGCACAAGTATATTTCTAAAAAAACCCCAAGGAGCCCTCCCAATAAGCCAGGAGTGAATATTGCTACGTTTTGGTCAATGCTTTCTCATCTGCAGTCAGATTTCCACTCAGGTTAGGCTATTTCCTTTCAGCCTTTAAGTTTGCAAAGGTTGTGAGTGGTTATATTTACATCCAGTAATTGGTATTCCATAGATAGGAAAGGTGGACTTGTTAGTGCTCCTTATTGGCACAACCCCGCCATCACATTTTACTGTAAGACCTTATTTTCAGGTACCTTTGTATCTTCAAAATGCGTGTGACCTTCCCTCCTTCCCCTACCACTGTCTCCTTTTAGATAATTTTTTCCTGCTATTTCAGCTAAAATCGCCATTTTCTGAAACTGAATTAAGGAAAAATTCCTACTACCCATGCTAATAAAATCACATAAGCATTTAATCCAAATTATCTCATATCCTCTGTACGGTGGAGCAGAGGCTTGAGATCAGAGGAGCAATCTTTTCCTGGGATGAGTTCTTTCCATCTCTGTGAGATTTGCCTATCAAGTGGCTCGTCTCTGAAAAATCCCATTTTACGGACATTTACTAGAAACATGTGGATTTTGGTAGCTGAAGTCTCTGAAAACGCCCTGGGCACTAAACCTTCTCCACAAGTACAGCTTCTGAGTAAACTGTTGCTGTTATCATTCCTCCCCACTGCAATTGGTTTTCCTGCAGAGATTGGGACCACAGAGACCATGACTGACCTTGGCTGTTCATGCTGCCACCACTTCTTGACTACAGGATGAAACATTCAGGGTCTAATTTTGATAGCATTGGATACCTTTCTTTTTTAATTTTATTTTTCTTCTGCAAAATGTTTCTAGGGAAAGGAAGGAGGAGAACAAAAGAGTATTCTGTCTTCCTTTTTTTTTTTTTTTTTCCTAAAGGAAATTAATTTCCTGTACCATTTTAATCATATTGTTGAACATTACAGAAGAACTTGGAAGGACTAGAAAGGAAATGGTGGCTTTTCAGGAGATACAAGGCCTTTTATTCAGCCCTGTGTTTGGCTATAGAGTGAGGGTAGGTAATTAAATAGTGAATAGGTGCTCAATTACCCCCACAGGACATACACATGAAAATACTCCTGCATTCAGAGCACCTTCAGTATGCACCTCTTCACATGCACAGCTATGACATCTTTATATGATGTTGGGCCATAACAAATGGGAAGATAACCTCACTTTTCTGCCCATTCATTTTTCTTGTCTTCACCCAAATTATTAAACAGAAAGTGATAAACACAGCAATTTTAGCATTCAATAAAACTACCATTTTTTCTTACTTCATCTTTCTTTGAGGGATAGATCTCAAGTTCCAGTTTCTTTATATATGTGGAAAGAATGCAAAGCATAAACCCTTCTGAATCATATTTTCTGAGCCATTTTGTCATCTTTGTTGTTCTCATCTGCTTGGTTTTCAATTTGTCTTTTTAAAATGTCATGTCTCAAACTGAATCAGATCAGTCCTGCTGCTGAAGCCTGAGCATTGCTGAGCAGAGCAGAAGGATTACTGTGCTGGTTTGACACATATTGTTATTGTTAATATAATCAAGTGTAGCATTTTTCCTTTTTCAGTGTAAGCATCTTACATGTGAATCTCAAGCAGTTTATGATTTAACTTCTAATAACTGTGTCTGTCTTTGTAGGAGTGTTCCTTGGCCCACATTTCTCGTAAGTATTTGCTCTGGGTTCAATATTCACTAGCATTGCAATTTTTTGCACTGTAAAAAAAATTATCTGTTTTTTAAAGAGTACATATAAAATGCATTCGGCAATGGAAGACTATGACAAAATGACTTTCTGTGGCAGGGAATATCACAGAATCACAGGATGTTTTTGTGGCAGCCCAGCAATCCAAAGATATTTTTTCATCATCGTTTAATGAATCTGAAGTAACTTGATTGTCACGGCGAATACAGACAGCCATGAGTGCTGCATTTTAATCATGCTGACGTGCTGCAGTACAGCTCAGTGCTATTGCTGTTAATGCAGGGGAGATGAACACAGTCATGGTGACATTTGAAACAGAAGGGACAGTAGGCACTTCATGCTAGAATGCAAAAATGTGCTACCGAGATGTCACAGCTACGGATACCACCTCCTGAGTGTTGAAATGGATGTGGAAATCAGCAGCTGAAATAATTTGAAACTACTGCTTTAGAGCACTTTACTTTTTCACTGCCAGATATTCTGCCTTCTTAATATGTAAGTTCTACAGATGCCATAGTCCATTTTCTGTTTTCTGTCCTGTGACCACACTGACCACATCTTCCCAGAGGGGAAAAAAAAATGCTAGAGCTCTTCAAGTCCCTGTTACCTCTCAGCACAGATTATATACAATTTTAGTAGTTTCTTCACAGATACGAGGAAAAAAAAAAAATCAATCTTTTCTGAGCTCCTCAGAGTTCAAAGTGGTAGATCAAGAATACGTGCTTGGCAGGGGTAGGTAATAAGACAGTGCTCAGATGTTAAAAATATCAGATCAGAAATATGAGATAACCAGTTACTGACTGCTACTAATGAAAAAAAGCCTAATATTTGCTTGGAGATTAACCATATTAAAGAAACATGTTATCTAGAATAAAATGGAATTAGTGGATGAGTCCAGCTGTAAAACATGCTGAGCAGTCACGGTTCCCATTGTGTGGCAATTCTACAGTAGCTCTGCTGTGGGCACAGTAATTTCCACACCAGGAATATTTTTGTATGGGCTAAACGTGGCCTCATATAGGAGTAGTGAAGAACAACTACTAGACTTCAAATGCCCTCCCCTATTTATCCCATCATGGCTTCCATCTGCAGACAATCTGGTCTCATTCCTTATGCCTCATGAGTGAAATGTTCTTGTGCAAGAGAAGTCAAGAGAAGAATGAGAGCAGGTTAAAATCTCAGAATGGGGATGATTTCTATGAGAGCTGTAGGCACTTAGCACCTGCAGGATTGAGCCTCATGGCACTTATGTTTTCTTCACATTCAGACAAGTTTTCAGTTCCTGAAATGAGACTGAGTACTGCATTAAAATGGACACTTAGGGTTTCCATTGCTGTAATTCTGTTAGGGAAAATGGCTGGAATATGAGGGAAGCCAAATGTTGCATTAACACATTTAGTAGTCCTAGCACTATCCAGCTTCCCTTACTTTTCATTGCAAAAGTAATGAAAAGTACTTTTGCAGTTTTCAGCATTGTGGAATGAATGGTAAGACATCCACTAAATTCTCCACTGGACCATTTTCTCTGGGTGAAATTCAGGATGAAGATTTCGGCAGAGGAAGAGAATTCTTGAGAGCAAAAGCTCTGCCCAGCAGTGTACTCAGCTTGATTTCAGTAGGGCGGAAATTGCATGTGGACTGGGAAAATGGGCAAGGATGGGGGGTTTGATGGCTGATTTTGGTTCTGTTGTACACAGACATGCAGCACAGTGGAGTTTTGACCTCTGCAACCACAAGAGAAGCCTGGAGAAGTCCTGGAAAGTCAGATGAATTACTTGTAATTGTAATTGTAATTATTTATTGCAAATGCCCAGCCACTGGATTACATGTGCCAGAGCCTGTGGTCAGTGATGAGAGGGTAAACACTGCTATGGGAGAAGGGGTAATACACTTCCCTCTGAACTGATTGCAGAGTTACTGTACACAAAAGCCCAGATTAAAGTTTTATAATTTTAGGTGTAGCACGCCCAGTCAAAATTCTGCCACGTGATTACAGTGAGATAAAATTTTATGATAAAGACAAAAAAAAAAAAAAAAGGAGATAAATCTTTGTAAATTGATCTATTTTGATAACAATGCAAATACCCCGATTTTGGTTATGTTAGCCAGTTTTTGATGGAAATCCATGTAATGTCAATAAACACCCAGTGACAGTTAGGAGGTTCTGAGCCTGGACATCAGTTTTCAAATGCAGATATCATGAAATACACTATACAATAGAAATACTTCTTCTGTCATTAAAACTGAAGTTGCATATAGTGACAATTTGAGTTACAAGTTATGAGCTGACTTTTTTTTTACATCATGATTTAAATATATCTTTCACCATTACTTTCTGTGTACTTTGAGGAGGGATTATAAAGAAGTCGGAGGAAGTTATAAAATAGAAATTGATAAAAGGCTTATTTGGTGCTTGGGAGTCCAGTGCAAGCAGCTAAAAAAGTCTTTGGAACAGAACCAATCTTTGTGAAAGCTTTATTGATTACACAGAGAAAAGTCCATTTTAAACACTTTCATAGCCTTGTGTTGCCTGAGGAAGCAAAATCTATTACACTTAGATTATGAACTTTTTGTTTATGAACTCAGCTGTCTTAGTGGACAGCTGGAAGAAACTAGCATTATTATTTCTTCTGTCTATAAAGCAGAGTTATTAAAAAGCCCATATTTTTCCCATGTGTCCACTGCTGCTGTTTTCAAACCATAGTGTGAGGTGCTTTTCCACGTGCTCCAGCTGGAGCTGGAATGGCTGGCTCCCGGAATGGCTTTCCAGGTCAGGGAGCTTCTCGGGTCCCCACACCTCCACTGGGTAAGATCTGGGCTGTACTCCCTGATTAGTGTTTGTGTAATTGCTCCAGTTGCTCCAGGCGTTTTTCAGGCTCTGTGTTGTGGTGTGTTAGGAGAATGACTCAGGTCTATCCATGGTTAAATAAGCTGTGAAATAGCTGCCCAAACAACTATCACTCACCAGGGTTATAATGCTGCTTTACACAAAGAATTGCCACCTCTCTTTGACCTAAGGAAAGGTCTAAGCCAGAAAGATGAGAGAGAAAAGAGTGATTACTTTTCTTTCCCTTCGCTTAAGAAGGCTGAATGGTAGGCTGCAGTCGAGGAGAGTCTGGATATGGAAGGTGCAAGAAATCACCACCTCCTGGGGAGAATAACAGAAGCTGCTGGAGGGGTAGGAGAAGAGGAGAGAAGGGCACGGTGAGGCTCAGAAAGACAGTGGGGTCTCTTTCAGCTGAAATCAGCAGTGGCTGCCAAACTTGTGGGCTGTGCAGGTCAGCTCTGCCTGGGGTGTCTGAGATTGCAGCCAGTGGGACTGAACTAATTCCTGGAGAGCAGGAAAGGTGAATTTTGTGTACACTATGTGGTCATCTATTTCTTGTGGCCTCCGGTGATGGGGCTGACCTTTGGCATCTCATTGAGGGTGAAATGATGTGACCTGCTTGTTCCAGTGCCGTGTCTTTTATCAATTTGGGCTCATACCATCAATCCAGCTGAAATTGGTACCTGTAAGTTCTTTAAATCTCAGGAACTGTGAAGTTGATTAAATTGACTCTGAACAAGCATCTTCAAACACTTCTCCCTGTCCCCTCCATTCTCCCAAAGCTCAAAGCATGTAGGGAAAAGGGTAAAAATGATAAAATGCCTAACTTACTTCCACCTAAATCTTTCCTTGGAGCTTACAGTTCTTATCCCTCCAACTGACCCTCACTTCTGACTGTGAGAAACAGACTGCTGTGCACAGCATGTTTTCTCTCTCCTCTTGTAACACCTTGCCAGCCTGACAAGTTTTAATGACTCCGTGAAATTTTTCTTTTCAAGCAACAAAATAGAAAAGGATGTGAGAAACCTTTCTCACCCGTAATATCAAAAGTTAGAGCCTGCTGATTTGGACAATAGCACCAGGTAGCTGCACTTTTACCGTTGATTTGTGTCTCACAGAAGATGGGGATAAACACAGAAATACTGGGAAAATGCCTCAGAGCATTCGCAGTTCTATTCTCTTTTACTCAGCTTCTCTTTTCAATATAATTCTGAATGAAAGCTTTAGCAGAAGAGTTCTGGCATTGTCAGGCATTCAAGTAGATTAAACTTCTTTGTCAGGATGAGCATTGTAGGAAAGGTTTGCTGGAGAATTAGAAAATAATGCAATGAAATGATAGAATTCTTATGAAATGAACAAACTCCCTACATTTAAGATCTAGGCACACCAGCTTTAATTTCTGTTAGCTGTGATCTTGCAGGGTTTTTATTACAGTTTTACAGAGGTTTGTTTAATATTTAAAACTTTGCAAAAATAGTGTGTTAGGATTCCTCAGCACTTTTCTCTGTACAAATCGTAGTCAAAATTAATCAAAATGTGTGCTCTTGATTTGAGCAAAAAGGGTTTGCAAAAATTGCTGCAAGGGTAGCAAAATGCATGATTGGATGAGTGGGAACTGGTTTTTTTGCTCAAAATGGCTTTATTTTGATAAGTTTTTTACCAGCAGAGACTCAGTGATGAATGTGCACTGGTATCTGAAAGCAGTTTAGAAGAAATTCCAGATCCTCCCTATTAGGCAGTATGGGAGTCATCAGTTTTTAGGGAAAGATCAGTCCTGATGTCAATGAATTAGACTTTTCAATTATTAAAAAAACCCCGAAACCCAACCAACCAAACATATCTATAATTGTGTCCCACCAAATGAGTGTTTGTGTTTGATTTCTGCTACAAGAGTTTTGGTGAAACTGTTAATTTCATTAAGCCATGTTTCCTTTAAAGGTGTTTCACGCCAGTTCAGAACTTATCAAGTGCTTTATAGCTGTGGAAACAGTGCTCTGTGATTAAATGAGGGCCTCTAAGCAAATGTTTGTGATCTTTAAACAAATTACCTTAATTCCAGGTTTGTGTTTGACAACACCTGATGTATCACTGTTGTCTAAAACTGTGCTGCCTGAAAGGAGGGATGGTATTGACCACCTTTAAATTGGTCTGATTTGTTTTACTGAATTTTAATTAAAAAAAGAATTGGAGTCCTCTAAAGTAGTCAGTGGGAAGGAAGATTATATTGGTGAAGAATCGTGTGGGTAATTTACAAATATGTGTACCAATATCAGCCAGACATTTTCAGTGCAAAGCAGCTTTAGCAGGCAAGGTTAGTCAAATTGAATTAATTTGCCTTCATGTATCTTTTGGCATACTGTTAATCTGATTCTTAGGTTTACACAGGCTTTAGCAACCAGAGGAGAAACACAGGTCTGTGAACAGCTATGGGCTGGAGACAGCTTTGAACATTGGGTGTGTGCTGACAGGGAGTTAGAATGGCTCTCATTCCTTCTCTGAGCCTTTCCTGCTTTCCCCGTGTTTAGGGACACACAAAAATGCAGTTTTGGAAAAAAAAGCATCTCCCTTCCTTCAAAAGTGGGAAGGGAGATACTGGCCTGGAATATCAAAAATGGGCAGAAAGGGGTTTTACCCATACTTTCTCGTCCTTGTAACACAGTCACCTCATTCATGTAACAACGTGCATTAATCACAAGTTTTCTGCTCCCGAAAGTATGGGAGCAGAACATGGCATTCCCTAGAGCCACTCCCTGCAGCAGAACTGATTCAGCTGCAGGTTTTGTGCAGATACAAACTTGAGACTTTGGTGATAAAGAACCAGTATCCTGAAGACTTTCTATCTTCTTTATATCCACTATTTTTCTAGAAATGCTCTAAGGTATTTGCTCTCAGCTAGTATTTTTTGTTCTATTTGTAATATTAAGACTCCAGGGTAAAGCAATGCCATGCGTGCTGTGATTAAAAAAATCCCACCAGATTCAAGAGATGAAGAGCAGCAATGTAAATAGTAGGGAGGAAGGAAAAATTGGTTCTCCATTTCTCTCTGAAAGTACGTAGCTTTTTGTCTGGGCAGACTTTTAATAGGTTGTAGCCATGGAACTGTAAAAATAGAACTTACCTTTACCTGCCTGTATTATCAGCAATGTGTGGTAAAGGTTTGCTTGCCCCCCTCACCTACCATATCACCTCTCTAAATTATTATCAATCCAGAGCAGTCTAGATCTTCCAACTGAGTATAAAGTTTGAGTAGCCATGCCAGTTTATGCAAACACTTAAAAAACAGTTTCAAAATTAAGTATTTGCCTCATTAGTCTGATCTGCAGGAAATGGAGAATTATAAATTATAAATAAAATAAATACAGATTAAGTAGTTCAATTTGTGGAACATTAGCTAAATATGGTTCTGCTATTATAAAAATCATGCTAAGATAGCCATAGTATATTTAGCTAGATAAGATCAATGTTTCAGCTTCTCTTTTAAATGGGCACCTTTACACCTCATCTCTGATCTCTTTGAGGCTGGACTTCACTCAGCATCTTTATTCCCAGTATCATTTCCTTACTATATCATTGTTTACTGCAGGAATTCATGAGGCTGCCTTAATCTCATACAGCTTATTAACATTTCAAAAGATCTTCCTTCGAGTCACAGATAACATCATCTGTGGGAGAAAAATCTGATTTTTTTTGTATTAAGTTTGTTGTTTGCTCTGCTCTGAAGCAGTAATGGCTCTGAACCAACAGCTTGGTGTCCAAATTTTAACTTTAATGATTCATTTAGAGCATCAAAAATTAAATCCTTGAATTAGCATAGTCAGAATTGACATCCTTGTGCAAAACTTTGGACAAAGTTATTACAGGTGCTGTTGGTGTGGAGAGGGAAAAGGTGATCAGTCAGAGATTGAGCCTAATGAGGCACCTCAGTGAAAACTGGATGGGGAATGAGCCAGGTTGTGCCCAGGAAGAGTTGAAAAAACAGCCAGGTCATGAGCAGAACAGGAAGCAAAAGGTGAGAGAAGTCAGGCTAGCAGAGCATGGAAAGTGTAAATAAGGGAGGGAAGTGTTGAGGGTGGCTGACGGGTCAGAGGCTGTGGAGAGGTGGTAATGGGTCGGAGCCTGGAAAGGAGAAGGTCACTGCAGGCCGTCAGGAGGAGTTTCTGTTACCAGCTGGGTTTGGGCTGGTGTGGAGGGGAAGGGGCCTGCGGCAGTTTCTGTAAACAATGAGCTGAGAGAGAGGAGAGCGATCCTCAGTCTACGGCGTGGGGAGAGGCTGGGGCCTCAGTGTGTGCCTCCAGAAAGGCCGGGATGCCACACGGGCAGCAGGGGGCTGCAGCTCTAAAGAGAAAAAGCTGGTTCTGCTGTGCCAGTTCAGCTTCCCAGTGAATTCTACCGCAAACGGAACAAGGGCTTTGCAGCCCGCTTACAAAACACGACTGGAGGAATACAGAGGTGGGGGGCATTCAGCAGTTTGCTTTAGTGGCCAGGAGACACTGCCATTATCAACTTCAGTTCCACTCTTAAGGAAAGAGGATACATAGAATATGATTATTGTAGAGGAGGAGTTCGAGGCTTTAAATTGGTGGATCCTGTAATCCATGGGCATACTTCTTATGTAAGTGTTATGAATATATTAGGTGCATTTAATGACACAAATCATTTGACTGTGAAGGAATGGCTAGGATAACATGCCAGTATTTCTTTATGAAACAGATTTTTCTCTTTCAAAATAATACCCAAGGTACTGTGAAAATAATGGTTTTTTCCTTGCTTTTCTTGGTTGCTTCTTAGTGATAGATTTTTTTTT
>VXAC01007957.1:16963-34301 GCA_013399225.1 Rhipidura dahli | reverse complement strand
TTTTTTTTTTGTGGTGGTGGTTTCAGATATCAAATAAGATTTATGGAGAATTGTCATTATTCTCCTTCATTATCTGGATTTTTAAATGAAGGTTCTAGGTGGTAAGAACTCTTAGCATATCTGCACAACCAGATCGCATTAATCTGTAATGGGTTTTTTATATATATTTTAGTAACATGATTAGAGGAATAAAATGCCAGAGCTCTATTTGTCCTTTTAGAAGACACTAGATACTAAAAGAAAGCCATCTTAGCAAATGAATTTTTATGATGTAAGCTGGGCATGAATTCAAAACACTATTACACTTGGAACATAAGTGTACTAAACTGAAATAACAAAATTAGAGCAGACAATAAATAAAACTCAGGGGGTGTGCTTTTACTGCCTTAACAAAATGAACTCCTCATAATCATGGAAATTATCACAATATCACTAATGGAAGGATTTTTCTGGGAAACAGACCAGACTGTGTGTCTCATTCCAGCACATTCAGACATTATCCATGGGGTTCCATCAGTGCCACTCTTTTATCTGTTGCCAATTGCCACGTACAATTGGTTGTATTTACACAGTGGTTCTGATGAGAGCATCATCCAACAGCAGCAAAGCCCCAAAGAGGCCTCTAGAGCAAATCCTTCTCAGTTTATTCACACCACTGAAGAATGGCACCACTCTCCTGAACAGATGGGGAGCATTTAATATTATAGTACGATAAAAAAATCCTTAATCAAAGAACAGTACATTAAAAGAATTAGAGAGGGTTAATGCTGGTGGCTTAATGCAGGGGAACAGCTTTTTAATTGAATTCCATTGGAACACATTTTGCCTTGCTGCACACTTCAGCATGCAGCATTAGCTGGGGAAAGTCGTGGTTGAGTACAGGACAAGGACAAGAGAGGCAGAAGGTGAAGAAAGAACTGATGTAAAGAGAGATCCAAGCATCATTTCCTAATCAGACTAAGACTTGGATGTGTTGTTTGATACTGAATTTTAGAGCTCTTACTTTAAAAGCCTCCTGCCATCCTTTGGATACTCTTTGCAAAAGGTCTGTTTAAACTCCTAGGATTCCAGCAGAGATTTCTGATGCTGTTGTCTATGGTTGCAAAAGCAGAGTCTATATGGATCCAAATTCTTAGCAAGTCTATTTCTATTTGAGAAATGACCAGGACACTGGAATATGTATTGAGGAATTTTCCATGTGAACAATTGGTTTGTGAGAGCAAGAGGGCAGATGTGAGTGTACATTTAAGAGGTGCATTTCCACTGAGTTCCTGACACCTATTCTGAACTTCTGTAGTGGTCCTGGCAAATCACATTAAGCAAAAATATTCTTTACATTGTTTCTCTTATTTCAGCACTAATCTATACCTTTTCAGCCTCCTATTGCAATAAAATGCCATTCCATTTTTAGATCCTGCTTCCCAGCATCTGCTCTTTCTTATTTTCAGATTTTGGATGCTAATGGCAAAACACTGGAAATAACAGTACTTAAAATGAATTTATTCTCATTTTAAAATTTTTCTTACAACTTTTATACTACATTATTTAGGAATTCAAAAGTCCTCTTCTGTTGCCTATTTCATTTTGTATTCCATAGCAGCTTTCCCTTAGTGTGTGCAGGAAAGTGCTGGAAATTTGAATTTATCTATTAGATATATGAACCCTATTGATTGTTTCTAATGTTTCACAAATGTACAGACAATGACTAAAATCAGGTTAACCTACATCTGCATTATTATTTTCATTAAACCCTGGTTATTATTCATCATGGTTTTTCTTAAATTTCCCCAGAGAGCACATGTAAAAAGATTAATGTAAAATTTACTTTTAATAGCTGTATAATCTGAATAATACTGGTCAGGAGAAACATAGTTGAAATTCTTTCTGTAAATTTTTTGTAGTGATTGTAGACATAAAACTAATTGCCTGTGATTATTTGAACTGCAGGAATTAGATTGGGATGTATGTCCTGTTTCCCATCTCTTTCACTGATTTCCAGAAATAAGAGGCAAAATAATATTAGTGGTGTCCACAGATATTAAATTGCTATATTTTGCAGCTAAAAATGGAAATTCAATGAACTAATTTCAATGTTATTAACTCTGTAGGGGTCTTTGCATCTGTGCCTGATCCTGAGGACAGCATTTGTCCTGAGTCACACTGGTAATGGCTGTGCCACTTGCATGGTTTCCATAGTGCCGTTTCTTTCCCCCATGTTGGCACCTGTGAGCTCTCAAATACAGAACAAAAAGAAAGAACCAAATCCCTAAAAAGCCAAACAAAAAATCCCCACCAACAAGCACAAATAAAAATTATGTTTAGAATCTTTAATTCTGTTCATTGCTCTCTGAAGATCATTAATTTTGTGATCTAGTCTCTGTAAAACCTCTTGAAACTGATATAAATTCTGAAGTTCTGTTGAGGTGCTGCCAACAGAGTCTGACTTTTGGCTCAGTGTTCTCTGTGGAGATGCAATTTGGACCAGAGTTGTGCCTGGTTTCTTGTGTTGCCACTGTTTTGTTTTTTTTTTGTTTTGTTTTGTTTTTTTAATCACCTGCTTCATCCAGGATTGGGATGGTCAGGAGTTGATTAATACTGTACACATTATGTAATTTTTGAGTCTTTGTGAAG
Source organism: Rhipidura dahli (assembly GCA_013399225.1). Classification (NCBI taxonomy): domain Eukaryota; kingdom Metazoa; phylum Chordata; class Aves; order Passeriformes; family Rhipiduridae; genus Rhipidura; species Rhipidura dahli. The sequence goes on along the minus strand of VXAC01007957.1, from coordinate 31,670 downwards.
CAATCCTCAACAGCTACATTTTTGAGCTGGCATTACTAGATTCAATTTGGAGTTAAGACCCGCAATCCTACCCAAAATAGATGCCAGCTCAATTGAAATAAACTGCGTAACAGTGTGGGGAGAACTAACACACCTGTGCTATTCCAAAATCTACAAATCTTACACGCAGCTACTTAAACCTTACGAAATATGCTGACTCTGACTTGAAAAGGGTGGGAAGTTAAGCATATTTTGTGATAAAGAAATAGAAAGAACCCTGATGCAGGGGAAACCAGCATCTGAAATTTTGGCTGAGGCTAAGATTTAAGATGCTACATAAGAGTGATATTTCAGATAAGTAGGAGATTCGATACATGTGCCTGACTGACAGAGGTTCGGGTCTTTTTGCCTCTGTATCAGGAGAGCTCGGAATCTTGGCAGTGCATCTATTGCTTAAAATAGCATTCTGAAAACTAAGCCAGTACAGGACAAATTGCTTTACTTGACCTGTGGTAGAAGAGGCCTTTCTCATAATGTGTCAGCCTTAGGAGGTGAACTTGCAGCCCATGTTTGTACTTCCGAAATAAAAAATGGATTCAGGCTGCTTGGCATCCAGAAGGCAAAAGGCACAACATCCCACAAGCTCATGGAGCTGAACTCTCTTAACCTCTCAAACAGGAAGGCTGCACCGAGGCTGCCTGAGGGGAACGGTCCCTGAAATGTCCTGAGAGGCCAAAATCCAGCTGTGGGCACTGCCCCAGGGTAAGAGCAGAGGAAAGTGTGTGCCACTTCTCTGGCAGGGGAAAGTGTGTGCCAGGGTCTCTGCCTGGGTCCCTGCCCTATTGGTAAGAGGAAGGGAAAGTGTTTCTCCCTGGATTGCAACTCTAAAGCTTTATTTCCCCTTGATCACAATGATGTCTCTCACCATTAAATGAAGTACTTTTCATGCATTTTCTCACTCCGGAGCTGCTGGTGGGGGAAGAAAAGAAAAAAGGGTGCTTGTGATGTTTATTCTTTTTTCTGTGGAACTGAAAATAACACCACCCCGCTGCCTTTCAAGCGGTTCATTAGCTGTACAGTGACGCACTTCCCACAGGGGAGGGCTGAGTCTCAAGATGGGTGTTTTGACAGACTTTCTAGCATGGTTTCCTATGGAAACCAGTCTTGTATAATCATTATGGGAAATGGCAGAGGAGGTGGAGGAAAGAAAGGGAGGGCAGGGGAGGTGGAGCAAGGGGAGGAGTCTGTCTGTCCAGCTCCCTGTCTCTGTGACCCTGTTGTTGTACCACGGGCTGTTCTTTCTCTCTTGTTTGAGGGAGATCCCTTTTTGTTCTCCAGTAGCTGGGAAGATGTTAGCCAGACTTTGACTCTGCCACAAGGAACCAGCAGGCTAAACTCGTAAGAAACTAGACTTCATTAATTCATGTGTTAGCAGAACTACTTCCACTCTTTCATATGTTTTTTCCATAGGAACATCAGCGAAATCTGTATGAACGTGGAAAAAATTTGTTTTTTCTGAAATAGCTTTTTCAAATGAAAAACCTTCAGCTGTTAGACTATACACAGACACGTACACATGTGCACACGGACATGCCATCTTTTTTTTGTTAAACATATGCACACACATAGACACAGCAGATGTTTTTGTCTATGACCAAACTTCCACGGTCTAAAGTAACGTAATAATCCCATTATTTTCTTGATAGGGTTTTCTTTCTCCATCTGGTAGCATGGCATTCTGCAAAGTGGTTAAAATAGCCTGGCTTTTAAAAACATTTTGAATTGTCTGGTCTGATAGACTTGAGCCGAAGGTAGAATTATTTTTGTGATAATCAATTACTGTGATGAGACACAGCTGAAATTCAATCCAAATGTCTGAAAGTCCAAATCTCTCTAGACCATCTTGTTGATTATAAACACATCACGTTCAGAACAGCTTTTTCTTCCCATAAATCTACAGGATTCTATAAACAAAGGAAGAGAAAAATAGCCAAATTTTAAACTGATAGTGTTGGAAACCCTGGCTTCTCCCCAGACGAGATCCAAATTCAGTCTATTAGATGGCATTTCTTGAAAATGGATGGTGTCCACATACAATACCATATCCCACAGCTACTGTGCTGTGTTTTTTAAACACTACACTGTTGTTTAAACTGCAAAGATAATATATAGGAATGGAAAAGAAAGGCAAACTTCCCAGCCCATGATTCTCTGTTCTGTCCTTGCTAAGAAGAGAAGTAGAATTACAAGTGAATCTCAAATATCAGTAAATCTATTTTTTTAGGTTGTAGTCCAACAGTATATGTCATTTCTGTTAGGAAAAAAAGTTAAATTCGTACTGTTCACCTTCTGCAGTTACTCATCGAGTAAAAGTAGAAAATAGTTTTGCAGAATTGCTTTGAATAAGCAGTGAACCTCTGATAGAATGAAAGATGACAGACCGTTGTTGCATCGGGTTTGTGGGTGACTGGATGGAGGGATCTGCAAACGTGTAAAAGTTCATCATGAAGCAGAGATACTGCAAATGCTTCTCTGGTTTATTGGTAGCATTGAAGCAACATCTCATGTTAGACATAAAACCAGAATTATTTTAAGTAGAAAAATAACAATATTGAAACCTTTACAGACATCTATGAAATCTGGCTTGTGATGCAAATGGCACCTCTTTGATTGAATTCTTATGTGCTCTGTTTTGCCCCTCTGTAAAGGGGGGTGGTAGGAGAACACTAAAATGAGTCCATGAAGTTTTGAAATTGCAGAATTGTGTGGGATTTTGGACCCACAGGGTTGTTGACAAGTATTATGCCATTGCACAGATCCCTTATACCAGAGTCACCAATGAAGCCAAAAATGAACAGTTTTGAAAAAGTCCTTCTTCCAAAAGATGGGAAACATCCTAAAATAGGAGAAAATCCCTTGAAGCAACTGAATTCTCAGAGAGGCTTCCCATTGTATAAGTCCTGGGCTAAAATGATGAGGCACACTTGTGAAAGGTTTTTTTTCCCAGATGTCAATAGGCACCTCCTTGTTTGTTTTAGTGGCTAAGTGGCCCTGAATCACGCTGCCATGCCAGGGTCTGTATTCAGGGCAGGACAGCTGAGTAAAGGGAGCCCGGGGCCACTCCTTAAACACTGGGAAGGCAAGGGAGCGCTGCCTGCCTGCCTTATCTGAGCACTGCCCACGCCCTGTGCGGAGCCCAGCACAAAGCCTCTCGAAGAGTTTAGCCCTAGGCAGATAAATTTGTATTTAGAGTAGCGCGGTCTGCCCGCATTTTGCATTTCCCGGTGCTTCAGCTTGTGTTTGCTGCAGGTTTCATACCTTGATAATGTGTGCTGGAGGAGAAAGGGATGGGAACCGGGCTGTGGTACTTCCTTGCAGTCTGTTGTTAATTCTTTGCTTGAGAGATTTAGGCCTTAAGAGACTTGTACCTTCTGCAAGACAAAGAGGGGCACAAGGCAGCTCTGTCCTGCAAGAAACCTCCTTGCAGGAGATGTTTAGCTGAAGGACAAATTCACTGGCGAACCAAAAGACTGAGCCTCCCCTGAAACGTCTCAATACTTGAAGGAAAAGTCGCTTCAGGAAATCTTAACAGGCTCTGTGCCTGGCACGGTGAGTTTGCTGGCCCTTTGTACAACAGAATTCATGGAATGGTGGGTTTGTGATGGAATTTTGAGTAAGGCTAGGAATTGGGATGCAGAGTTATTTAGGGTACCTCATTCTACTATTAAAATAGAGTACCTTGATAGAATCTCTTCCACAACTGGTGAAATACACATATATATCACAGTCCAATCACACTTGAAGGCATCTAAGAATGACTCTAACATTACTTTAAGAGCACACCAATGATATTTTTACTTTTCTCCTGAGTCATTCCTCTTTCTCATGCACCGTACAGTGTGATTTATAAGAAGTGGCATGTCTTCTAGTGATATGTAGTAACACACCATTCGGCTAGAAAAAAGCAGTTTCATCTTGTTAATATTCCATATCTCATTTGGTTGGCTCAGTGAACCCTTAGATACGTATTCAGAGATCGTGCCCGCAGATGAATGTGGAGATAGAATTAGCAACAGAACCAAGTGCAGAATGTTAAAAATGATCCGGAAAAGGTTTCAAATTCTTTATTTCTGTGACAAGAATTATAACTGGACAGGAAAATGGCACCAGCTAAATGAATTGTAGTGACACTTAGCTGTAACAGTGGAGAAGAAAGGTAAAAACGCTAGTCATTTATTTTTAGAACTTCAAGGTCATCATATTTGAGTTGCTCTCAGATGTTGCAGCATGGAGAATTAGATAATTGTACCAGAACTAGATAAACATTAGTTAATTTTACACAATTTTTCCATTAAGGCTACAATTCTCAGAATTGAAATTTAAGAATATATAATTTCTAATAATTTCCTTTTTAAGACTATCATGCAACTAGTTTACACCGAGCCATAATAATTTATTTTCATTCTTTCTTGCTCTGCCTTCATTTGAATGACAAAAATCATAACCAAAGTAGAAAATAGTGCAGATGTAATCCACTGTTGTGTCACAAATCATAAGGAGAAAAAAGTAAGGCAACAATTTATAGTTTTGACATGCCTAAATTACTCATAGGAGTTAATACCTATTTTTTTCCTGTCAAATTCTTGTTTGACTCTTACAGTGGTTTATAAGTAATTTATGTGCAAAACATTGTAGCAGGCATACAAGATGGTACCTAATTATTCCAGTCAGAGACATTTTAAAGCTGCACATTTTAGGCCTTCAAATATGCCACATGTTACGGTCTGGCTGCAGGGTAGAGCAAAAATTTTAGAGATACTGATTTTATAAGTTCCAGGTTTTCCGGCACATAATTGTTGCAGGATACGTGGTGTAAAAAAAAAATGCTGTCAGATTTACAGGACTCAGCACACAGAGGTGTGGGAGATCTTTTGCTATATGCCAATCAGAAAGGAAATTTATCAAGCCACTATCGTAGCTTGAGCTAGAGTGGCACAGAATATATATTTTAAACAGCCTTGTATTAAAATGTTTTAATGCTTCACTTGAAACAGCAGAAAGCATCCGTTAGAGTGCTCTTGAGCTCTGTCATTGCAGTCAGTTTGACATCACTCCGTTTTACACGCTTTAAGTGCTGGCTGCTCTTTAATCCTAATTTTTCCCTAAGTGCTGTTTTTAGTGGAACCTTTGTTTGCATTTTCAGTAACAGGCAGAAGCCATTTTTAGGTCAGTTAAATCCTAAAAATGCTGTCAGACACAGCAGAGAGAGGGAGCAGCAGCAGGAAAGCAGGCTTTGGCAGTTCCTGCCATGTCAGAAATGCCAACAGTGGGATGGAGAGTACTCTCTAAAACACATCTCTGAAATACATAGACTGTGAGAAGGGACTCTGTTTTTATGTTTCAGTGCTCCATCTCAGGGTGGGATTCTGCCTTTAGACAGCATAAAGATGGTATGTGCTTGCATGTATGTTGCTTGCAGTGACTCTGTTTTAATGTATTTTTAATTGATAGAAACAAAAGAAAGAGAAGAAACTTTTGGAAGCTTCATCTTTTGGTCTGAAAGCCAAAGCTCTGCCTTTTCTGCTTTCTGCCTCATCAGTCATGAAGGTTTTGCAGGGAGAGCTGAGTTGATGCCAGTAAGCCAAAATTGAAAGCAGCTCCCTTTTCTAGACTGCATTAGCTTTGCAGCACTAGCAGGACAAATAATGAATAGGCATTTATTTCAGTTCCTGGGAGAATCAGCCATGCCTATGGATTTACATGGGCAGCAGCTCAGCTGAATGAAAAGGCACAGAATGCAGAGTAGAACTGTGCTTGAATGTTGGATGACTGCTGCTCTGGGGCTGGTGGTTATCACTTCTCTGCTCCAGTGCGTGCATGCATCCATCCCTGGGACAAGATGGACCAGGGGAAAGATGGACCATGGCTCTCCTTCCCCTCGGGTGGTGTCAGTGGGTGGCAGTGCACTGGCTGGGCAAAGCTCAGAAATGTGTGCACAGGGCTACCCACCAGCACTGCTTACAGGCTTCCCATTGCCAAAATGGATCTTCTCACCCTTCCTTAAACTAACTTCTTTAAAACATGTCCTTTGCAGCCATGGGGAATGCTAGATTAACAACTGTGCTTTTAATAAGAAGTATCTTGCACCAATTCAGCTTCTCCAACGTGCATGGTCTGTTCGTATTACAGGCAGATATTGGAGGATGTCCACATTGCAGTCTGTAATATTTAGTCAAGGTTACTAAGAAAGTAATATCAAATTAGAAATGTGTTCCTCCAAGATGAAACTATTCTCATTTCATTGAGGTTTTCCAGTGATCACTGTACGTTTCATCCATTATCTCCCTGTCCCAAATTAGCAGATGGCATTTGAACACAACAGGCCAAGGAATTCCATTCTGAAAGAAATACATGATTCATTCTTTTTGATATGCATGCTTGAATTTTGGTATCTTCTCAAAAGTTCATCTTATGATCACAGTGTTCTTAGTCTATAAAGGCCTGATTTCAGCAACAGTACAAATCAGGTCAGAATCTGTGAAGAGATCCTAATTTGTGAAAGGATTTTCCCCCCACATTTACATTATAAATGGTCACCTCTTCTCCCTCAGTCTGAAAGCTCAGTCAAAGAAGTATCAACTGTATCAATTTATAAAGCTCTATTAATCTACTGAAAGAAAGAAGAGTGAAGAAGAAGAAATGTAAATTGATGAAGGTACAGTTTGCTATACTAATAAATTAAGTATTTCAGTACTTTTACATAGTTGTAAGTGAAAACCAGTCACGTTACTAATTTCCAGCTTGAAAATCATGTCTTTTAAATCCTTATTACTCATCTTGTTGACTAAAAGTGAAATCAGCTAAACTACAGTGCCTAAACAGATACTAAATCAAAGCTACATCTCAAGAGCACAAGTTCCTAGCAATAAAATTTGTATTTCTATGTTTTCTGGCATCACATTTACTGTCTGAATTTGGATTATCTATTATACCATTGTACCTATAACAGCAGGGCTCAAAATATTTTTATGTCTGAATAAGTCATTTCTTCTATAATAAACATTAAAGATAGGCTGCTGTATTTAATTCTGGAGAAAATGAAAGGCAAGCAAGTAGAGAAGTGGTTGCAATAGGTTGTTTAAAACTCCTCATGCTATGCAGAATTAGACAGGAAACAAATGAAGTTTTATGGAAAATCAGTTAATACTCAGTGATACAAAAGTTGGCTTTGCCAATGACACTTCATCTCTCAAAAATATTCTACAGCTCATAGTGCATATACAGAACCTTGTTCCAGAGGTAGGCTCTGATTTCAAATGAGCCATGTAGTTTGGTTTAGAAATTTGGGGTTGGGCAGAGGGGAAGCGGGCTCAGAGCATTTCCTACAGCCAGCGTGGGCTGCCCGACTTCACATCTGGGTGGAAGGCAAGGGAGCTGCTTTCACACTGGGAGATCAGGCATAGGAATCAGTGACAGGATTCATCACTTGCTAAGTCCTGAGACCCTTAGCTCAATTCTATGTGTAAAGCATTTTGTGCTTTATTTATTAATTTATGGACATTTTCCTCAGCTGCCTGAGATTAAGAGCAACTCTGAGGCTGCTCTTGAGTTTCACTTGGCCCAGTTCGCTCTGCCCAGCCCCAAGTTCACTGCCACGTAAAAAGGTGCAGATGCTCTTTCCTCTCTGCTCCACCAAGATCCTCTTCACAGCAGGAAGCCTGACCAGGTAGATGAGGTATCAGATTGGCCTTTTCTCAGGTAACAGAAGGCAGGTTTAGAGATCAGCTGCCAGTTTCAGAGGCTGAGAACTATAGACTATTTTTAAAAAAGGTGTTTGTTAGTAGATCATTACATTATTACACTAGATGGGGAAGATCTAGCAGGGCTGGAAGAAGGAACAGAGAGATGAAAGAAGACAGGAGCCCCCTTGCAGGCTTTTGTCACAGAAATTTCCTAAAATTGTGCTTGCTTTTGGAAGGGACAGATGGGTTGTAAAAACTGGAAGCTGAGTGCCCTCAGAGACACAGGAGCTTATTTATACTCACAGCTTCTGCCTCACTGAGTACACCTCCAAGGGAGACCCTTCAACCAGCAGCCATTCTTAAGTGAATTATCTTCTCTGCTTTTCCTACATGGAAATCTAGCCACGGGGAAAGGAAACCCTTCCAGCTGGTCAGGCCCCAAACACTTCAGAACTCCACAAATCTGTGTGGAGCTGCTGCATTCATCTCCCCTCTTGTAAATGCAGCAGCTGAATCCATCCTTCTTTAAGATCTGTACATCAGGTGGAGATCAAAACAGACCTTTGCAAGAGGGGTGATAAACCACAGGTATGCCTTCAGTTTAGGGCAGGGTGCATTCTGCAGAGTGCAGCCACTCCTGCTGTGATTTTTCTAGGATAGGAGAAGTTCCTCCTTTATGACTCTTTTGCTTTTGCCTGTTTTTCTGCCACCCCATAGAGCTGGCCATGCCAACTTGTCCCTAGACTTTCAGACAGGTCAGATTTGTTATCAGTACTTTTGCTGAATGATAATCTGTTTATGATTTCTTTCAAGATTTCACTGTGTGAAAAAGAAAACTGGTACAGGTATATTTTAAAGCAAGTGCTAAAGGTTCAGTTTATGGAAGGGCAGTTCTACAAATTTGCAAAGCTTGAGTTTGACAATGAATTTATTCTAAAAAGATTTTCATGAAAACTTACCTTCACCAGTATTGTTTCAAGTCTTTATTTTGAGGCTCAGGATATCATTAGCTGACTAAACATAGATTCAATTCAGATCACCACTTATCTTTCAATTCAATAAACACAGTCATCCTCCAGGATGTAGCTCTTCCAGTGAAACCACAAATCCAGAAGAGTGTGGAAGTCCAGTTCAGCAAACAACATCTCTAAAGACCATGGAACAAACAGTAAGAAACATGTCTGCCATTGTGGAAATGAGTGTCTGCCTGAATAATTTTTCCTCTCTTTGCACTTCATTTAATCATTTGCCATGGTGGTTTTGGGATGACAGAGGTATTTCAGAGAAAAACTCTTTCATTGTGTTTCTGATGGAAAAATCAGCACTTTTCCCCCCTGCAGGTTATAATGTGACATCATTGGCCAAGCATTATCTATTCTGCCAAAGAGCTTACTATGGACTGCTTTCTCTGCTAAGTGGAAGCTGGCTGTTCCCAAAAGCACTGGTGAGTTAGAAGGTGAGGTTTGATGTGAGTCATTAAGAGCCAAACCATTGTGTAATTAGGTTGATCAGCATTTACAGCTGGCTCAGTATTTACAACTGGACCTTTCCAAGGTCCCAGCACAGGTTAACTTATGCGGATGAACATTCTACAGTCCTCTGTCCAACAATGACCCCACAAAACACAGAGAAGTAGTTATAAAACTAGTGAAAGGCTCCTGAGTAAATGGGTACTAACCTGATGAATTAATATTCCCAATCATACATAGAAATCCAGTTCTAATTTGTGGGTTTTTTTGTTTTTATGAAGTTTCTGACATGGGTGGTATTTACTGCAAAAGACTTTATTAAAATAAATGATCACTCATGCATGTAAATCTGAATTACTGCAAGCCATAGAGATGAGTCAGCAATGTAGATTTATGCCTGGTTTAATGTGGTAAGAAGGATCCTCTGAGAAGACAGAAAAAAATTATTCATATTTCCATAATTTAAGAAATGAAGCCCCTCTCAGCAGCACTTGAATACCTTGAAGGATATACACGAGGACTTTTCATAAATTACCTGGTGCATGTAAAATAAAGGTTATTCAGAGTAATTATGTAGGACAGTCTAATATAGTAGGGCTGGAATTTACTCAAGTCCATTAATATCATTTGTGTCCTGTCAGAGAAAAATCAATTAGAGGTGTACATCAGGGGATTGCACTTTGTTCTGCAAAGGTGGAGCAGGTACTAAATCCCCTTGGATGTGTGGGTCAGTTCCCCCAGGTCACTGTTGTTTAGTGGATTCACATCAACTGAGCTAACTGGGGATTGTCATTTTGGTGCTGAGTATCTAAACGTCAGCTACAAATCAGTTTATGTGTGTAGCACTTAGTGTGAACTTCATCCTAAAAGGACCAATAGCAAAAATCACACCAGAAATCTGAGGAAAAATGGGGGTTACACTTACTAGGAGAAACACAGTTTTTTTAGAGAGCAAGAAAAATGCCTTCCTGCCTGCCTTCCTTCCTTCCTTCCATCCATCCATCTTGCTTATTTCTTACAGTGTATTTCATCTCTTCAAATAAGTTAATATAGACAAGCTAAATAAAAGAATGGTGTTCTCTGCTCTGCCATTGGAAAATGTCACTAAGACTATAATTGATTTCAGAATATATATTTGCTCATCTTAATTCCGTTTCTAAAGAGTAATAGAAAAGTAACTTTTCCAAATGAGGAAGTAAGCTTGAGATAATGATATGATAAGAAGAGCATCCTCATACCCTAGTGGAAAATTCCTTCTGTTCTACTTCTGAAACTGCAGAGATAAACTCTCTAAAAAATACATGTCTTTCTTACTCTGAGAGTTTATATCACCTGCAGAAATTAGTTTCTCTTTTTTCCCTAACCTGTGAAATACTTTCTCTTGTTTAGCTCCAGAAATGTTCTACATTTTACAAGTCCCACTAGAGAATCAAAATATTTCATACCACATGGAGAGATAAGGTTTCTTTGAGGAGGGACAGCCTGCAGGAATCCCAACCCCCTGGCAAACAGGAGCAGTTTGTTCCAAATTCTTGGAAGATAATGAAGAAATGTGCTTCTTATCCTAGATCTTTATTCAAGAAATCTCTTAATGGGATGTGGGCATCCCATTAAGGGTTTAAAGAAAGGACTTGCACTTCATGAGAGCCACTTAATGCCTGGTCTAGGTTGTTGTGTGTTCTCCAGGTGATTTTCTGGAGCTGCTTAGGAGGTGTTTGCCCTGCTGGTACAACAAAATACAGCTCCTTGATGGCAGTAATCCAGAGACTGAGCCATTGATGGAGCTGTTTAGTTCCATCCAGAGCAGTGGGAATGGGACAAGCTTCTGCACTTGCCCACACCCTGTTTGGCTAGCAAAACACACCTACCAGAGAGCCAACTACTTCGTTCTGCAATCCTTAGCATGGTCGATTCTTTGTTGACTCGTTGCTGACTAAAATGGCCTTTCTCACCAAAACCTGATTCAGCTGGGGGCCAGAAGAGCAGCTGTTTCAGGTAAGTGTCTGTTGTTTACTCTGTTCTGGAGTTTGGGGCTTTGCTGCTCTTCTGGGGGCATAACAGAAAACCATGGGAGTTCTAAGATGTTGTGGCAGGTCCTGTTTAAAGCTCGCAAAGGCAACTAAGCAGTTGGCAGTTGTCACTTTATGGGTTTTGTCTCAGGGATTCTCTCAGTTCTCACCTTTCCTAGTGTTGGAGAACAAGCCCCATTTTCACTCTGACATCTGAGTGAATGTTTGAATTTACATCTGTCAGTTTAGCATGTTCCAGTTCCTAATTTTGCAAGGTAATATTTCTGTTTATGTTTTTATACTGTCATGGAGAACCAGATTTCCAGTTCTCCAGCTTCTTCTTGGGAAATAATCTGTTGCATTTGCAGTACACTACCTTGTATCTTGTTTAAATTTAATGAAGCCTGCAAAGTACTTCTGCCAGTTTTCTAATCTAGTGTTATTCCCATAAGCCTCTCTATAAGTCTTGTTTTATAGGCATGGTTACTGGACAGTGATTTAGCTGAGTTCTTATCAAAATATTAAATGAATGATGAAATCAACCAATGTTTTTTATTCAGCTTTCTTCTTCTGTTTGATTAGTGGCAGCTGCTATGCTAATAAATAGATGGTGACACAGCAGACAACAAATACCACCACACCTTCCAGCTGCATTTTAATTTCCTTACAAGACTGTCTCCCATTTTAGCACCAGAATTTTTATCTTCATTACAAAGAAAAAATTATTAAGTGTATTTTAAAGTCTCATTTAAATATTCTTCAGGAAAGCAGAATCAAAGAAGACGTGTTTAAGGAATTACTGAAGCATCTGATTAATTGCAGGTCTTTTTCTCCCTTAGCTGCACATTAATCTTGACTTGCTGCTTCAGTCTTTGGTGACTAAAAGCTCCCCATTATTCAGGGGACTTTTCCAGCTGTCTGTGTTGGTAGCAGGAAATGACATTCATAGGTCTTTGCTAAGAAGCTGCCTAAATCTGAAAGCAAGCAGCACAACAGCGTCATGACAGAGCCAGAACATCTTTTGAGGCTGTCTAATCCATCACTTGCCTGTGAGAGGAATACAGTATTTCCCCAAATTTGTCTCCAGCAAAAGGAATTTGTGTGTAAAACCCCCGTGGGAGAAATTTTGTTGTGACTCCCAACAGTGGTAGAAGTGAACCGTGCAGTTAGTGCTGATTTACCCTGTTGTAAACAGAATGGGAATGTGGCTTTGGGGCCTTGATATGGCTGAGTGTAACATTATTGGTGTTATCTTCAGCCAGCTGCAGATGATATTTCTGCCATGGAGAAGGCTCACCTGGTTCTTGGGTGGGCACACTCTTGGTGGTGTGTGTACTGGGCCACAGGGAACGGGAGTGCCTTGCAGGGATGTGCAGGGAGTAGGGCATGGTGTGAACAGGTGGAGTTACAGTGACCAGGGTTTACCAGGTGATTACTTCTCACTGCTTTCATTGTGGTGCCCAGCAGCAATACATATTGTTGTTGTGCTTGTTATTGGTTTTATTCCTGATTATTGATGCAGACAGTATGCACTGAAATAAAGGGAGAGATCAAGTCTGCAAATGAGAGAGAGATGAGATGTCTCTATATACTAGTTTGTCTATGTTTGCCTAGTCGCATTAAATTAAAAGCAGTCTATTTGTGCTCTTTTGTTCCATACATAGTAAATGATTGAAAAACATAGTTTTAAATGTAATTCCTGATCCTTATTACTAGCAGCACAATTTCATTATTCAGACCTGCTTCCAGTGAAATCAACTGAAATTTAGTTTCTGCTCTCACTGAGACCAGGATTGAAAGAATCCATATTGATGTGGGAAATGAAGGCAGCCACGTTTCTGAATGTGATTGGATATGTGTAATAAAGCATAGGACTCTCATTCATCCTAATAGGCATGATAAAAAAATAGTTTTCATACAAGCCTACAAGTAATACAAATGAATTAAAGTCATTTAATTGCAAAATATTTTAAAAGTCACCATGATAACTTAAAAATAACTGCTATGCCAAATTTTAATAGGATAATGACAGCTTCATTAGCTTTAAAAATGTGCATAATTTACAGGAATGTTGTATTAGCATTGAGGTGACATTTTCTATTTTATTCAGATTAAAATTGTGTAAATAGGCCATTTGAAATGCTCCCATTGTATATTAAAATTAACTATCACGGAATTAATTCTTCAGCTTCTCTGGAGAGTTACCCTTATTCACACAAGAAGTCCCATTGATTAATGACATTTTTCAAGCATAATCAGATGACACTGGGACAAGTCTAAGAATTACTCATGTGAAAAATACCAACTCCATCCTTCTTTGTTAAAGTATTTGCTGATAATGGTTCTTTTCATGCAATTTGCTATTCCACTGTTCAGTTCTGTACAGGAGACAGTGGGAAATTCTGACCACCTACTGTCAGTTTCCTTGAAGAGTTCTGTGTAGCAGGTTTAGGTCTCTTGACAAATAATGCTTGTTTTTATAAGCAAAGTCTTTGATGGACTCCCAGAGCAATCCATGGACATCAAAGAGTCTCTGGAGCACAGAGTGGAAAGCTGTGGTTTAGCTGCTGCATTGCAGCTAATTTCAGAACAATTTGTATTCCTTTATCAACATTAGATAGACTTATTGATGGCCTAAATGTGGATGCAGAGCCCTAGCTTATACTGCTAATTTTATTGCATATTTCACATGTGTTCTACTTTTTCTAACCATGCTTTAATACAGCTGTTGCTCTTTGAACTGCTCTTCCTCACACCCAGTATCCTGCTTGCATCATTGTTTCTGTGTCTCATTAAAACACACACATGTTTGAAATGAAAACTCTCCTGAGCATTTAAAAGTCATCATCTGGTAGTATATTGAACAAGGCTCCTTGGGATTTATTAAAAGCACTTGATAAAATGTGTCAGCTACTCATGCTGTAATTTATAAACAGATAATCCTCATCAACAAGAGAGAAGGAACTGCTTCCTAAGGCAGTTCTGTTGCTTTTGTAATAGATGAGATTTGTGCAATATGGTACATAATTCAAGAGAATATTCAAAGAGTAAAGCCATAGATCCTCTTAAATGACTCTTTCTTGTCCATAAGTCTGGGCTGAAGACTACTATCTGTCTCATATCCTACTCTACTGATAGCTGGAATACATTAATATACTATTGAAAGGTTTTTTTGCTGAAGAGTTGCTTGCTGCTCCAATTCTATTTGGTCAGCCTTCGTAGTTGGTCATGAGAAAAATGGTTTTGTTTTTATTATTTGCTTTTTGTCATATCAACTTAATTCTTAAAAAAGGAAAGTATTAGTAAAATACTAATTAATTAGTAATTTGTAAATTAATTAGTAAAATGCTAAGTAAACAGCTGCTACTACCTCTGACTGCAGGATCTAGAAGCTCAAATAAAGAGGTTTAGAAAGGAGTATCCAGAAGTTAATATGTCCTCATGCAATTGTGTAGCTGTCTTTGTGTATTCAGCTGCTTAAACAGCACAACCTTTCATTCACCAGAAA
>VXAC01007957.1:0-16953 GCA_013399225.1 Rhipidura dahli | reverse complement strand
AAAAAAAAAAAAAAAAAAAAAAAAAAAAAAACAAAGCAACATTTGGGTTGAGTTATTTCACTGAAGGGCAGTAACAGTGTTAATTCACTGGAACATTATATTGATATTCAGAGTCCTGGTGTGAAGTGTTCAGAAGGAGCCAGTACTTTTCCTGCAGCCTCAGAAGACTTCCAGAGATTCCAAGGAGGTGATACATTCTTTTAAAGCACAGTTTTCAGGATTAGCCCTTCAAGCAGGAAGAGAGAAGGGGTTGTAATAGAATGAAAATGGCTTTGGGGTCTGTGTGAAGAAACATCAAAGTCAAAATACAGAGCCTTGTAAGCAGGCCTTTTATCTTTAAAAGATGATTTTTTAAAAAACAGGATGGAATATCTCTGATGAGAGTTCAAATCACTTTTGTCACCTAAATTAATCTGCCCCTGTCTCCTGTAAATCATTTCATGCCACAAATAATTGATCAGCGAGAGAAATTTGGGCTGTGATTTAAAGGGAATTAATTCTTAATTAAGTTGGCTTACTTTGGATTTTCATCTTCAAGGAGAATATACTGCTAAGCATTCCTAATATCCACCACTTAGTTTGATATTAGGAAAACCCTTCATAAGAGATTAAGGAACTTTTCACATGAAGGAGATGGGAATGAAGTACCTGAATTTAAGACTGAGAACCAGAACTCCTGGCCATGTGTAGGGGTCTGGTGTCTTCTACTAGGTCAGCTTCCAATTATCCTAAGAAGTGAGGCAGAACAGCAAGTTTAGAATCCCATGTTTGCAAGGGAAGCAGGCAGTTAATCCAGAAATCTTTACATGATGATCTTTCCTCTGCTGTTTCTCTGATACAGCTTCTATCAGCAATTTCCAGTGAGAATAAGACAGTCCCTTTTTTGTCACTAATTGTAGGAGCTTATGGGAACTTTTCCCTGAATATTTCTAGAACTGTCTGTACTGTTTCAAAAGTGCTGCTTCCTTATGTCCTGTTAATTGTTATTTATTCTGTCCTGCTCCCGGGTTATTTGCTTGCAGATGGATGCTTTCACAGTGCTTTAATACAGTTTGGAACATTAGTTCTGAGTGTCATTTTCCATTTTATTTTTATGTTGCCTTAAGAGGTGTTTTTAAATAACCTGAGTCTCTGTTTCTACCACTGGAACACTGTACAATCAATTGCCTTTGTATGTGTGTGTTGATAAGATTAGTGGGATGCTGTTCCTTCTCCGGTATATTTCAAACCCTGCTTCTACCTGATGACTTGATATATTTGAGAATGTTACTTGATTAATTGCTTGAAGTGCCCGCAGAAGTCAGGAAATGAAGCACTGTGGTCAGTGCTTATGCTTTTATTGCAGTGGTTGTGAAGTCATGTACTTAGATGAGTTTCTGCTGGTGTGTTTTCAGGCCTTGCAGCTATAGAAAAAAAGTGATACAGAAGACTGACGGGAATAGCAAGCATCAGGAAGACTCAAAATACCCACACACCTCATGACTGTAAGACAGTTGCATAGGGTCTAGCTTACAGTTTGTCAGTGTGAGGGCAGGCAGCCTTGCTGAAGGTATAAAAGAAGAAAATTAAGGGGAAAAAAAGGGAGAAAGTAGAGAAGAGCTTGTCCTTGAAAATAAGAGAGTGAACTGTTATCTTTTTGGGCTACTCTTCTGGCAAGGTATTCGTCCTCTTGACTGACAAAGTTCTTGTGTTTCCCTTGGAGGGTGTCTGTTCATTAGTGTCTCCAGACAGAGGTAGTTTAGCTTTTAATTAAAATACAATTTGCAGGTTTTTTAGTGTGTTAATGAGACAGCAAAAATGAATTCATTGAAAGAGGAACAGATATCTAGGCCTTACAGCAGTGAAAGTTAGAGCCTCATTAGTAGCTAATTATGCAACGCAGTATATAAATAGAGCTGTTATGGCATTAAAAACAGCCTCAGTGCACTATCTAATGACATAAAATGTTTACAGTCTGTTCTGAGTATGGTATAATGTCTTCCTGAAGTAATTAATGGCATATTTAACAGTGACACAACTGGAATCACAATTGCTGTGCAGGTACAAGTTGAGGGCAAGGGAATGCATTTAAGTCTTTGAGGAGCAGAGTATCTGTCTGCTAATAAATATGAGAGTTTCAGAAGATGCAGGAGGAGCACATGATTTATGCAGGAGGTGGGATAATGTCTCTTTCTGACAAGGACAGAGTACTCTGGCCTTTATTGCCAGGTTTTCCAGAAGTGAGCAGTGAGATACCAGAGGTCCAAACTGGCACTTCCAAAAGGGGAATAAGAAGAAGGTGGGAAGTATTTTGAAAAACCTTCTTTTTTGATATAAAAATGGCAATCAAGACTGATAATACACATAAGATGAAAAAAGAGGTTTTTGTTTCACTATGAGGGCCCATGTAACCAGACAGACACACTCAAAACAGCACCTTAAGATAGCAAGCTAAATTATGCTATTAATAAACTAAAGCATACACAGGATTTTTTGCTCTGCCTAGTAAGAACTGCATATGTAGCTTAACAACCAGTTCCCCCAAGAGTGGGGGAAATGTCCTGGCCTAGCACACCAGAGGTGAGCTGAGGATATGTTCATGCAAATAAGAAAGGCCAGTAAAATGATCTGTGCATTAGTTGTGATTATTCCAATTACTGTGGTATTGACCAGCAGCCACAGAGCCACGGAATCAATTATTCCTTTAAAAACACAAAAAGCTATTTCCCGGTTCAATTTGTTCAGCAGTCAACAAGTTTAGAGTTCTTTCCCAGGAAATTATTTTGATATGATGACCAAGTAGGAGACTGATTAATGTTTAGCTGGGCATAGGTGAGTTGAAATGACTTTGCTGTCCGTTCAATGCTTTATCTTTTAGTTGTGATGCTCAGTCAAGTAGCACAGAGTAATGGAAAATATCATTATTGCATGTGTTAATGACATTATCTAGTGGGAGAGGAGTTAATGACCTGCAGGTTGGTGTTACCTGCAGGTAGGAAAACAAGCTACTTATTAATTGTGGTGGGATTAGTTTAGTTCATTAATGAGAATAACTTGGTATTCATAAAGAGGTCTAGGTAGGCCAGTGCTGAAAGCCTGAGAAATCTGTTCCAAGTATAGTGGGTGCAGTGAAAAAACATCACTGCCACCATTGCGGAGAGCCACCAGTGTGCCTGATTCTTCATTTTCAAGGACAGCTCTGTGTGTGCATGAATTATTTTTGCTCATCACTGAGTCTGAATTTTTTAATTACCATAGTCAGTGTGAATTCACTGATTTGCTGTGTTAAAAAATTTCTGCATGGGCATTCTTCAACAGAAAATTGTAACCCCTGTCCACAGAGAGATCTGCCAGGAGTGTTCTTTTGGATTTTGAAATAGTTTATATTTTGGATTTATAATCAGGAGGGCAAGCAGGGGGCTCAGAAACTTTCCAGATTAAACAATGCTTCTTACAGTGCTGCAGATGGTTTCTATATTGTCAGAACCCTTATTTAGGCCTGTATGGACATAATTTTAAAGATGCTCTTAGAAAACAAGCTATTAAATTAGGGGAGTAGCAAATGTAGAGGAATTAAAGAAATGAGTAAGAGCTTTGTCTCATTTTTAGGTAACTAGCTGGCTTTGTAGCAGAATACACAGGGAAGAAGAATTAAAATGTCCTGTTTTGTGGAGAAAGCAGATGAGGGATGGAACATTACATGTTCTTAAAATAGAATATAAACTGTAACTTTGCCCAGTGGAGAGCTGTTCAACAAGGAATAGAGAATGCCATATGGATACAAGTCATGTGGAAATAAAGGAACTAAGAGGCCTTAGAAGGGGCCCAGGGGTCCCTCTGGTGCTAAGACATCCATAATCCCTATCAAAGTTGGTACGCAGAACCTCTTAGATAATAAAATACAACTTCAAAGCCAACCAACACGAGCACTCCTGTTGGATCTCATCAGAGGGACACGTGAAAGCAGATGTTCTGTGGCTAAATTAACCCTTAGGATGTTAATTAGTTCATTTTCTTTTTTTTTTTTTTTTTCATTTTGTGCTTTAGTTGTTCCCTTTGCCTTGCAAGTTTTCACTACTGGATCCCTGTTTTTGCAGTGTACTTTTCCTTTGTTTACTTGCTCACAGGAATTAGATTTTAATGGAGCCCAGGAACGTGGTCCATGGAGCTGTACAGTGCTATGACATAAAAATTAAGCAGAAGAAAGTGGTGGCTTATGTTCTTTTCTTTTTTTTATTTTTTCCCTACCAGCTAAGAGAAGTATCCTCACAATTCCTAATCATGCGGGGGGGGGGGAAGAATATTTTATGATTAGACTTCCTAATGCTGGGTTACCTTACACAATTGGAGAATTCCTCGGAAACCATTAGATTTGCATTACCAAATATGTACAGTTAAATTATTTTACAGCTATTTAAATGTGAGGCTTTCGAAACCCTTTAATATCGGTTTCTGGCAAGGTTTTGATATTTTTCTGCTTTCATTATAAAAGAAATAATCGCTGTAATATTGTGGTTATTAATGTAAATTGCTTCATGTATCAAATCAATGATGGAATCATCCAGTGGAAAAAAGGTCTGGTAAATGAATCTTGGTTAAAACATTTATGGATCAGAATGGTTTGAGAGACTGTAATGCAGTGGGGCAAACCTTGTCTTTATTTTTATAGCTATTTTTTAATTGAAAATCCTACCTAAGCTGTAATTCAAAGACTTACTTTCTAAATTTCTTTATTAACTCACATTTATTAAGAAAAATATGGCTTCTTTTACATGGCTGTGAAAAATACTGAATTAATTCTAGATTAATCTTTAGTGAAGATGGAAAAATGAGGACTCTTGGAGACTGGTACACAGTTTAGCTTGGTGTGTTGCTCTGAAGGTCCTGATGAAGGAACCAAACTGGATATTCTTGCTAGAAAAGGTCCAGGAATGATCTTTCCTTCAAGCAGGGGAGGTGGGGGCAGAGCACTGGCCAAAGCCAGGCCAGTGTCCATTCCCTCTGTCTAAGAAACACTCAAGAAATGTAGTTAATCCAGTTGAGGACAGTCAGCCATTTCAGAAGTGAGGGAACAAAAATCTGTCCAGTCCCTGACCCATTGGACTAAAATACTCAGAGTGCAGGAAAAAAAGGCTGGAATTTCCTTGCCAGCCCAGGAAATAATGAGTTAGTACCTTGTCACACCGAGATTGAGATTGCCTGCAACTCTCTGTAACCCACTGGAGCCCTAGCTGGTATTTTCCTTCCTTAAATGTCTGCTTCTTTTGGAAGCATTGCTTAGTGTTGCTAGTAATTGCCTGAAGACACAAAACACTGTGGAAAGTAAATATTCATTTAAATTTGCATTCTTCTGTGCAGTTCACCTCTTCAAATATCCCAGTCCTCTCCCAGCTGGTTCTTCCTGTGCCAATCTCTTGTAGGTCTGCCCTAATCAATTTATTCTCCATCTCTGTTACCTTTTCTGTTTTGACAACTATGTGCCCACAGCCTGATGTAGGGTAAGTGAAGTAGAAAAGGCTCCAGCAGACGTGGAAAATCAAATTCTGCTTCCGACATATGGACAGAAGTGAACTCAGTTCTTGTCATGAGCAGCCACAATTAATAACTTTTGTTTCATTACTGATACAAACAAACATGCTCTTGGCTCACGACCAGAGCTCTGAGCAACTGTTCCTTACCTTCCGATGATTCAGTCTGTGTGAGCGTCTCGTTGTATGTGTGTGAAGGGTTTATGCTGCTTTTCCCTTTGGTTATAAACTAATTTGCTGCAACTAGATTATATGAAATCTGTTGGTGTCTTTTCTAGGGGGGCTTCTAGGTCTTCCATTTGTGTCTTCCCCTGCCCCCTTTTTTCCCTTGTTCTGTTGTTAAAGCTGTGCAAATATTTCTCTCTCTGCGGTGACTCAGGGACACCAGCAGAGCTGTGACAGTTCCATATCTCACCTGCCTTGGCAGTGGTTTCTGCAGAGATCCAAGTGAGTCCCTTGGGACAGATGAGCATTTTTTACACACTTTGACAGGAAGGCAGAGCTGAATTGCTCCTTTGAGGTGAAGGTTATCAGAGAGAAGTCGGACGTGTCACAGCTTCCTGCACTAAGTGGAAGGTGATCTGTAGCCCCAGTGAAAATGCAGTCCATCCCCTGCACTTTCTGGCTAGAATTTAGTTAGGACTGTCAGCATCCTCTTCATCTCCACTGTCCCTGGGGGAATTGCACAGAAAGTAGTACCGTGCGAGATTAATACAAATCCAAGTGCCCCCTGTGTCATCAAGTTAGATGTGAGTAGATCCCATTATCTCAGTGGAGCTACAGTGGTTTTCCTTAATCTGTAAGAAATGTGAAATACCAGTAACTTGCTTTTCAATAGTAGCAAAATATTTTTAGGAGCTTTTTGGTTTTTTGAAAGTGAAGAATGATTAGTGGCATTAGTTAAACATGGTGCTAAAGGGAAACTTGCAATTCCTTGAGGACTGTCAGGTGAGGTGCTGAGATCTGGTGGACATGGCAGAAACACAGGTGGAACCATGAACAAATTTGGAGGATAATGCAGAATTTCAAGTGGAAGGGCACGAAGAGATAAGAGGTCATCTACTTTCAGTAAAAAGATACCCAGCTAGAAGCAAAGCTAATTGTAAAGAAAAGAAAATACATGTAAGTACATTTCTGAACTTCTCAGAGCTTCTTCATTTTGTAAATATCCATTGTGCTTTCCACGTTCAGCAGAGAAGGAGGTGGAAAACAAAGTGCATGGACCCCTGAGTGACAGTGCTGCTAAACCCTAGCAACAGCCTGGCTTGTGCGAGTGAGAAATGAGGGTTGCAGCACTGCAACCATTCCAATTGGCTCTGAGGAGATTGATCCTGCCGCCTGAAATAGCAAAGATGAAACCAGCAACTGGTGCCAAGGTGCAATACAGGGCAATAATGTAAACCAAACCAGCTAACCTCTTACAGCCCTGGGAGGCTTGGGACCCCCTCGCAGAGCAAGGTTTGCCACATGCCACAGACTGAACCTTCTGGTCGCTTGGAAGATGCTCTTCCTCCAAAGCACTTTGCATCTCCAGTACAGGGAACTGTGGCAACACAGGACTTTGTGACATACATAGAAGAGACTTGATCTGCTTTATGAGCCATATGAAAATATTAAATGTGCTGTCCACTAAATGGGAACAGCATTGGGATTCCAGCCAAAGAGTAATAGGATTAATCTCAAGAACATAAAATGTGGTATTTTAGTGAAATGTGAATCCTCCCTCTCAAACAATTGCAACAAGTGTGCAGCTTTCACTTGTTTCCATCATATCTGCTTAGGCTGCTCTGACAAACATTTGATTTATCCCTATATATCTAGAATGAATTAGTATATTTATTTCTGCTGGTTGGATGATCTGCAAATCAATTGGCATGGCATACTTTCCAGGGAACTGCTTTAGCAGCCACATCACTGACTTCAACATTTTGTCAAAATTCTTGACTTCCATAAGCAAAAAGAACACTGGGAAAATGTCCTACAAAAACTGCATCAGCAAGGTAGAAAACTCTGAGATAAAATAGAAATTAATTTCTTATTAAATATGACTGGATGTCTCAATTATTAATTGCGATCTATTGTTATTTAAATCCTGGGTGCCCATGGAACACAATTAATGAGAGTGTGAATGATAAAAGTGTGAGAGAAATTAGATGGAGGTGATTTCTTGCTTCATTTTCCACAACATAAGTCAGGGTAAAGTCCACTAATTCAGAGAAGACTTTGACCCACTGAGGGGTGGGAATCAGCTTGGAGGGTTTAGAAAAATCCAAAGACTTGGCATCAAAAGCTACTTCATAGCTGGTATGACAAAGCTAAAAAGACCAATGCCTTGCTTAATAAAAGAATCACATTTCATTGAATATAGATTCCAGTTTTAATAAATACATCTTTTTTTTTTTTAATATAAAGCAACAGTGCTACCAATCTACTCTGAAATTAAATCCATTATGATACAGTTAATAGTGTATTTCCTGTAGTGATATATTGTCTGAAGTGGTTTGGTTTTGTCTTTATTACAGATTCTGTCCCTTTTTAGGGAAAAATTGTTCTCCTTTTTATTTGTGCTAAAATTGTGAGTTGATCATAGATAGTATTGGTAGTATTTAATGAAACTGTCAACTGCTGCTTCTTCACTTAGAAAGAAGGCTTGAAGTAATTAATTTTAGTATGTTCTATGAACTTCCAGTTGTGTTTAGCTGTATCCAGGTTATTCCTAAATATGTCAGTTTCATTTAAACAAGGAATTATAAATGAAGGGGTTCACTTTTACCATCAGTAAATTTATTGAAAATAATCAAATGAATGTATGAGAAGTTGGGCAGCCAAAGCATTACCAGGCAGTAGTCCTAGGTGAGCTTTTTCTGCTTCACTTAAAATCAGATTTACTGGGTCTGTCTTGCTGGAATCCCTTCTTGAAATAGGGTGTGTGCTTACACTTCTTAAGCTTGAGATGGAAATTGTCTTCTTATATGTAAGATTTATTGAAATACTGTACATTAAAAATAGAATTTCAGCCTAATTCAGAACAGCAAACTAGAGAAAGGAAAGCTGATGGTTTGCATTCATAGGTAACTTACTCTGAGTGTACATATACTCCTCTTATCCATGTAAAGAGGGAAAAATAGATGTTCCTGCACAGTTCAGAACAATGTGAAACCTTTTAAATCAAGTCCAGCCATAAAGCATATCTGCTGCAGTATTCCCTGCAAAGCTGCTCAGAATGGACTGAAATGGACTGAAGAAATACTCCATCAGTTCAACGTGGCTGTTGGAAGAGGTTGATAAAGCAGGCAACAATGTAGCCACTGGGATCAATTTTTACAATGATACTCACCAAGTCATTAACAAGATAAATGAACTCTAATAAAAAATGAAGGCTTCTATGCCACATTTTACTCAGCTCATTGTAGCTTAAAATTGCATTTCATGATTTTATTAGACACATTACTTATTTTTTCTCAAACTGGCCATTTTATTTAGATTAAAACATATTAAAGAGATTTTTTCCCATAGAGAAATAGGATTTCTTTTTTAAAAAAATGACTTTGTATAGTAAAGTACCTTCATAACATAAATAGGTAGGTAATCAATAGGCTGAAGTCTGCTTTGCTGCAGTAGCAGAAGGCTTAGATGGGCTTTGAGAGTGGGACAGTGCGTAATTGCACCGCCTTGCAAAAGTGCCTGGAGCATGAGGAGTGCTACATCCCAACCATTCATCACCTCGGGAAGATGATTCCTTGTGGTGACTTGTATGCTGGGGGAGCAGTGCTAAAGCTCTGTTTAATCCTCCTGCACAGTATGACTGCAGCAGGATCCCCACAGAAGCACAGCTCAGTGAGCTCCAGCACAGAGACCCAGCTTCCCCGGAAGGCAAATCTGCACTATGAGACCCCTTGCACAGCTTGTCTGGGTGGCAAGGTGCCTCTGTGTCACATGGAGAGGCACATTTGTAGCTCTTGGTGACAGCTGGGAGATGGCTGAATTAATGAATGGGAAGTGACTCAAGAGAAGTCAAAACCAGATTACCACAAACAAGTTATTCTTTGCCAGTGATTCAGAGTGAAAGAGGCTTACTAACTATGTTTTTGCATCTATATTATCTCTGACCTTATTACTTCTCATCTGATCCATTTTTGTGGGTGTTTTGTCTGGTCTGAAAAATTCCAGCTTTGTGCAGCCTCTGAGAAGCTGCCCGTCTTTCATGTCCTACTGCTTAGTGCTCTTCCACAGAAGATTTCTCCTTGGGATTTATTGTAGCCCTGCTCCTTTCACATACCTTTGTAGTCTGTTCTCTCTGAAGACTATCATTCTTCTTAAAAAAAACCTTCAGGAAATTAAAGAAGTCCGGGTAGGAGAAAGCAAAGTTTAGTGGATTTAGTGGCCAGTCTTTGAAAATGTGGTTTCCAATCAGTCAGTGTGCTGGGAGTTTGTGATGCATCCTTCTGTGCTCCACTGGGATTCTTCTGAGCAAACCCGACACAGAGAAAGTGGCTTGTGTCAAAATACAGTTGGATACCATTTGTTTTTCCTTATGTGCAAGTTTTACTTAAAAACTACCTTGAGTGTTTCATACAGCTGTGCTCCAGAGACCAGATTCAAGATTGGTTACTTCTGTGATTTAAAAGTTAATTCAAAGGACATATAGAGTGCTGCAACATGCAGAAGCAATGCTTATTTTTGATTCACAGAAGTCCTAGTTCCTGGATTGATTGGTTTAATAACCTTTCTTAATAAAGTAAACTGAATGCATCTTACTCCTCTGGGCTCGTGGGATAGAGAATAGGAAGTTTCAGTCTCTTTATAACTTGTTGGCTTTGACTTTACAAAGCATATTAGAGTGCTATGCTCTACAATTATTGCTTAATGCACACACCTCTTGTTTGAAAAGAGACCTCTGTTATACCTGAAAATGCATGTATTCACAGGATATGAGTGAGCTTTCAAATTTAGCTCTCAAGCTGGATATTTATTTGAATGATTCATTTGGAGCAGTTCTTTTGCACTTGCAATGTTTTGTCTAAGGGGTTTGTGGTCCTGAGGCGGTGCTTCAGGAAAGCAATCTTAGCAGGAGGAGATGATTAAGACCACACTTCAGCAAGTTCCCCAGTTATGAGTCAAGTTAAATGTTTGTTTCTTAGTAAAATCTCACACACAAAAAAAATAATTTTCAACATATACTTAGATTCTTCATCCTATTCCATTCCACTGTTTTGCTTTCCAAGGGAAAAGAGAGGCTTGCTGCAATGATTTAAATATTGTGATAAGCCATCTGGGAAGCTGCTGACTTGTACCAAGTTTTAATTTACTGTGCTCTTCTCAGAAAACATCTACAAAAGCCTTTCTTTTATGGATTCTGGGAAGGCCTTTAAGAGGTGATAAATGTGGGCAGTGACCTTCAAACTAGAACTGGCTTGGGATCTTAAACCTCATTCATTTTCAGCTGAGCATATGCTTCCAAATGTGATGAGAAAAGTCCCAGTGAGAAAATCTCCTGCCTGCTTGAAGCCTGGACGTGACAGAGATGTGTATTTCGTCTCACTCAGAAACTCCAGAACAAGTTTCTTGTTTAGGAATCTGAAAAGCATTAGATAGCATTTGTTAAGTGTAAAGGGACTGTTGTTTTTCAGTTTCTGGAGTTCGTACTTGTATACTTCTTGTGTATCAGAGAATCAAGGGAGACAGAAGATGATCATGTGAAACTCATGAAAGAATGTATTCCTTTATAACTTTTCTATGCAGATGTATTGAATTCTCTGATTACAAGATTCAGGAAAATTTATGTTGTACTGAGAAGCAATGAAGGTACAATGTAAAGCAGGTAACATAGTTTTGGTAGACCCTGTGTATTTAGGAAGAAAAAGTTTTATTGTTTACAAAAAAAATTGTTCTCCAGTGGTGCTGAGTTTTGGGAACAGAAATCATCAAGAGCTTTTTGTCATGTAGAGAAAGAGAATTTATGCTTCATTTCCTTGGTGTCCTGTAGAAGGCCTTTGGAGAATTCACATATAGGCTAAAATGTGAGCATTCCAAATGAAGAAACAAAGAAGTAAACAGAAAGGGGCAAAGCAAAATGAAAACTCAGGTTGAGAATGATAAACGAATCTTACGCATTCTTGGTCCTTCTCATTCCTACTGTACAAAAAGCTGACTGCACAGGGGCTTGTGGGAACAGCAGTGTAATGCCACCAGCCTTGGAAGGATGATTGTTTCCTTGCAATTTATTTACCAAAAAGGTCAGCTCCAGACACAGTATCTGTTTGCACCGTGCTCCCTATTTCACCACATAATTTTGTATGCCCCTGAAATTTTCAGGGAAAAAAATATGAGATTAATTAGCTGTGTCAGTGGACTTTCAAAAGTAGTCTGAAATACTGTTGCCATTATGGGCACCTAGCATTGTTCTGGATGAGATTCAGCTCGCTGTCCTACAGGAAGAAGCTTGGGGAGAGGTATCATGAAGTGAGAAAATAGCTGTCTGAAAGGAGAACCATTATGGGACAGGATGCATACAGTTATTAAGTTGCAGTATAAATCCTTCAGGAAGAGAGGGATACAAAGTGAGTTTACAGCCTAAAAATGTGTTAGCTAATATTTATAATGTGCATCCATCTTTCTCTCATTCTTGCCTGTGCGCTGGGTCTTGGCTGGTCTTATATCAAGTACAAATGATAATATTAAACAAGTGATTAATGTCTGCTTGAGACAATTGGAAGGTTATTTCCAGCCTTTACAGAGCTGCTTTTTGTGCAGCACACAAGCACAGTGTATGAGGTACTTTGCTAACAACACAGAGAGGTGTTTTATTGATCTCCTCCCATTCCACTTCACTAAGTATGCCTGTTTGCAGTGAGGCACAGCACCGGGATAATCAAGTCAGCATTTACTGTAGCTATCTGGATAAGCTGGGTCTGGTGAAAACAAAGAAATTCTAAAACTTATGGTGAAGAGAGGAAGAACAGGGGAAAAAACCCCACTTCGAAGGTAGTGGGGTTAAAGTGATTTAAAGCAAATTGGAGGCCTAAAAATAGAAGCTGTCATTTAAAATGGCAAATGTGAATTTCACTCTGAAATTAAAACATACATAGATTTTGAGGATGAAAGTTTTATGTTCTAAGCCATATATATATATATATTTATATATATATTTATATATATATTCTTGAAAGTGTTCATCCCAACCAACAGATTTTATGCAATGCAAAAATAAAGGAAAAATAGAGAATTACTAAGTAGAATGGTGTGAAATAAAGGCCTCGTGTCTCTATACATTTTCAACACATTTCTCTACTGGAAAAAAAATTCTACATAAAAATGTAACTTCTTGGTAAATATTGAAAAAACATTAATGCCTGAGCTGGCTGGAAACACAAAAAACTGTGATTAATATCTGATTAATTATTAAATAACAACTTCAGTAATATATTTTCCCTGCAGACATAGTCATAGTTGGTATAACACACATTAAGATAATTGCGAAAAGCATGTCTATGT
Source organism: Rhipidura dahli (assembly GCA_013399225.1). NCBI lineage: Eukaryota > Metazoa > Chordata > Aves > Passeriformes > Rhipiduridae > Rhipidura > Rhipidura dahli. The sequence continues at coordinate 3,952 of VXAC01007957.1, read as the reverse complement.
ACAAGAATATACATATTATCCAAATGGATTCAATTAAACCCATATCAGCAGTCAGTGCCTCAAAAATTAGGAAACAGCTGATATTAGCAGTTCGAGGGCATACTTAATTTATCCCCACTTGGATTTTGGCAATATTAATTTATTCTGGAGAAAACATCCTAAGTGTACAGTAATTTTACAGTAGGTTGAAATGCACAAAAGGGAATGAAACTAATTAAACGAGCAAAAGAATAAAACAAAAGGCAATGAGGAATGCTTTGCTCAGGAAGTGGCCTCGTTCTGGTATCTCAAGATCAACTCCTAGATCTTGTATTTATATTTTTCTTAACAATCCTGTGAAAAGGCAAAGGGAATATTAATTAAATTATTAATTAAATCCAGAGTTCATACTGTATTGTGAAGCGCTAAGATAACAGTGTGAAGAGACATAAATCCATTAAATGGGACACAATAAAATGAACAATAGTGAAATGAAATGCATTGTAATCCATGATTTCCCTTATTATTATCACATCAGGGAAACCACTTCTGTAAAAGTGTCTCATGTGTCTGAGTAGCTGACAACAGGACAGTCCCTGGGAAGCATTCTTACCCCCTTTTTGCACAAGGTGTGCCCAAGACACAGAGATACAAAGTTACCAGCTTTTTTTGGATTACTGGAGGAGGAATTTCTTCAATAGTGTGCATGTTTTGATAAGAATAAGCCAAATTTACTCTAAAACTTGTTCTGATAAAGCCTCTCTTAGAATGGTGCCTGATATTCAACACCCAATTCAATACTTCCAAGATCAAAATGTTGCACTCCTGTAAATGAGATAAAAATATAAATTACAAATTTAAGATCTTATCCGTGTTAATTAGGAGTAGAATTTTGACATAGATGGTCTATTCAGACCATCAGGCTACCTTAACTGCATTTTTTTATCAGCTACATAGTTCATAGGTTGTAATGGTTTCCAGACAGGTGCAGATTCTTTTTTTGTGATAAGTGTAATCTGCATTTTTTTACTATCTTGTGTAAATACTCAATTTACTGTTTAGCTAATAATGATAAAAAGGGTGATTAAATAAAGGTGCTGGTTTAGTATAATTAGCACAGCTGTTCATGGCTCTGTTTCAGGTACCAATAGTGTTTATTTCATGACTACCCTAAGACAAAATGGAGCTGGGATTTGCTTGAGAATTCCAATCAAAGGAACTGCTTTAACAGCAGTTTCTTGTCAGAAGTCAAGCAGGAAGGAGGAATTCCTCAGTAAACAAAGCAAACCATTGCAGCATCCAAAGACACTTCTTACTTCTTAGGAACAGCAGTTTTCGTGTACCTGCATTTCTTCTTTTTCTCCCCGTTTTTTGGTCTGGGAAAAGCAGACTTTGATTGCAACTGGAACCCCTGACTTGAGTTTTGAAGCTTCACAGATTAGATTTGTCTTTTGGCACTACCCTGCAGATAAAAGGCATCTTTCAGCCAGCCGAGTCTCCAATAATTAGTACCTGAGCTTCATAAACATCTCACTTTATCACTGCTTCTGTCACTATTCATATGTGAAGTCATAAGCTACTCTGGGTGTAGGCCATAAATTACTTGATAATATTAACTGAATGAATTGATAATATTAACTGAATGTGATGTAAATCAAGGCCCTATAAAGCTCATCAGTGAGCAGGAATCAATATGAAGGAAATAGTAAAATTTCAGGTATTTTTTGCTCTGATAAATAAATTGATTACTTAGGGGTCTTCTGGGAGGAAGCATGGCACTGGAATGGAAACCTGCATATTGCTTTTCACCTTACTCTGCTATAAAATAGTCCCAACACCAATAATTTATATTTGACTGAAGCTTTATCTATAAACACAGCCCTGGTGGTTTCCTATCCTTACATCTAATTTTAGTTACGTTCATCATTTACAGGCATATAAATATCCCCTGGAGATACATCCTACATATAATAAATATTTATACTTAATAGTTTAGGGATTAGAATAGCTCAACTTTTTAATCTGTATTTCTCTTTCACACTTGTCTAGGTACCTGGAATTCTCTGCCATTCCAGTCAAGGCAACAAGTTATTTCATCTCTGAGAAAAGAGCCAATTATTTCTGCCCTGGGAAAGCTCCCAAATGAGCACATCCTCCTGCCCCCAAGGCCAAGGTGATCACCATTCTCAGTGATCCATGGGCTCAAGCATACTCCTGGTACCAGGTATAATGATGTAACCTTTTGTTGCTACCATTCCTTGTGGTTTTGCTCCTCTGTTAAATGATCAAAAGAGTGCAGTATGCACCTTGCTGCATCTGGAACAGTCACATTTGTTGAACACATTTAGCATGGCTGTGATCCTGCTACGACCCTCCAGCAGTGCACTAGGATTTAAAAACAATTCTCCAGCAGCAGCAGGGTGTGCTTGAGGATACAGCAGTCCTGAAACGTTCCTCTGGGCACTGGGAAAAGTAAAACCTTGTCTGCCATGTTAAAGCAACAGCTGAAAGAACTTGCATTTTGTCAGGGCTTATTTTCTTCCCCCATCTGTTCTACCCTTTTCTACAATACCTTTTTTATTTCATTTTGAATTGTTACAGAGTTTTCTGAAAGGCTTTGGAGAAAACATATGCGTTGATTAAATGGGGAAACTTCTGAAAATAAAAGTTTTCAAAGTAGAGGTGGGTTTTCAGTCAGTGTTTAAAGAAATGCAGAAGAAAAAAAAAAGACAATAAAATAATGCCCAGACACAATGACATTGTTTTTAAGGGCAGTTTTGGTTACTTTAAGCAAATTCTTCAGACTTAGTGATTTCTCTTGAAAACAAAGAAAAACAGATTTTCTGTTTAGAATAATAATATAAAAAGGTGGTTGAATATACATTTAAATCACTGTTACATATTACTTTTAAGACATGAAAAATTTAATTTATTGAAATAGCTTGTCCTTTTTCTTTTCAGGACCTGATCCAAACTTAATTGCAGTCAAAGGTAGAGCTCCAGTAGTTGATAAAATATGCTAATCTACTAACTTCAGTTAAAATGAGTATTGGAAAGAAGATTTCAGACAAAAAGACGAGCAAATTTCATCTAAGAAAAAGCTTTGGAAATTTGTGGTTCAGAAATGCCTGCACACCAGCACTTTATTACTGATGGCAACATTGCGACAGCTTAGGGGTGTGAACCCCGTTTTAAATGCATATTCCCCAAAGAGTGGATTTTGAAAGCCTGTCAGAAAAACCAACCCTTTTAGCAGCATTTAAATCTGTACTCAGCCTTCAATATTACTGAAATCGCTGTGGGACTTAAACTTATCCCTAAATGCTGCCCCTAGGAGAGATTTTCATGACAAACTAATTTTCTGAAACATGGCCTATAAATGTGTGGAAAACCAGCAAAGCATCTTTGTCTTCCCATTTCCTGAACCTCGGATCAATTATAAAAACACTGATTTTTAAAAGTTCTTCCAAAGGAGCTCTTTTCCTGTCAGCGTGTGTCAGTCTGTCAGTCACATTTCAAGCCATGGATTTGAAAACCGACCTGCAGAAGCAGCTACCTCTGTCATAAATTTAACTTGACAACTTCTCTGTGGGGCTTTCAAGTAGGATTTTTTTTTTTAAAGAAAAAGAAGAAAAAACCACTGAAAGTGTCAGTCCAAATACAGTGAACAAATGCTGGTATATGGGAGGCCTACACATATTGCCTTCTTCTCCAGACTCCAGGATGATTAGGAACATAAAATGCCTGTTCTTGGATAAAAAGAACTTTAAACAACTTGTTTCAGGGACACAAAAAGAGCTGGCTCTGCTCTTTGAAGGCCTGGGTAGCTCTGGGGCCTGATGGGCGTTGCTGAGGGCAAGAGGCAGAGAGGTGGATCTGTGACCCTGCTCATAATGCCGTGTTTTCCACTTAAAATTTGGTAGTCTCGATGGAGGACGTTTCAAAAACTTCATCATCTTTCAGTGCTGTTTGC
>VXAC01007955.1:6659-22468 GCA_013399225.1 Rhipidura dahli | reverse complement strand
TTTCTCCTATTTGTTTTTTCCTTCCCCCCTTTCATGTCCCGGCTCGGAGGCTCCCGCGGCGGCCGGGCCCCCTCCCCGCACACAAGCCGGCGTGCGGGCTCGGAGCACGCCAGGCCTCGCAGATCAAAGGGACCTCTCCGGCCTCCGCACACGGGAAGAGAGAAAAAAATAAAAGGAAAAAAAAAGGTTGATTTCTTTAACGATTGTTCGTAAAAGTCTTGGAAGCAGGGACTATCCCGCCTCCTCCCTCCCCTCGGGCTGCGAAATTGCACCGGGAAACGATTTAGGGAAGGTAGAAAGAGGATTTGGGAGAAGGGAAGAGAAAGGAAAAAGGGGGAAAAATTAAAAATCTAGAGGAGTTGCTCGAAATTTAGCAGCCACGTGTCTGCAGGAGCGCACACGCCGTCCCGGGGGGGAGCCCCAGCCGTAGCCCCCGCTGGGCAGCGGAGTCGGGGCCACTCTCGGACCTGCACTGCACCAAATGGGGCTAACGCCGAGCCCCTGAGCGTGCCCGTGGGTGTGCGGGGGGGCACTCCCCCCATTCGTGCCAGCAAGCCCGGGGCGAGGGGAGCTGCTAGAGGGTGACCGGAGCGCGCTGCTCCACGAGCGGCCCTGGCCAGGGCTGAGAGACAGCCGGCCGGCCGGAGGGATGGCTGGACGGTCACAGCGGTTGTTTGCTGTCTCGGGAGGGTGAATGGGCTGATGAGGCGATTGCCTCGGGGCGCTGCCGCTGTCACGGCGGAGGCGAGCAGCAGCCGTGGCAGCGTGCGGGGACCGCCCCGCTCCCCCCGCCCCGGTCCCTGTCACCCGGCCGGGAGCGACAGTCGGCCGGGCGGATCCGCGCTGGAGGCGCCGGGACGGCGGGGTTGGAATCATCTGATGGGGAAACGGGGCGGGAGAAAAGAAACCTCCCTCCTTCGGCACCTCCAGCCGCGCCTCGCTGAGAAACTCCCGGCCACGGGGGCACGGGGGCAACCCCGAGCCCTCATCCTCTTGCCCACGGTCCAGGCATATCCCGGGGGAGTAAAGAGACCCAGAGCAGGACATTCCAGCCTGTGGAGCTGGGGGTTCGCGTCGCGTTATCGCCCTGACCCGCCGAGCTCTCCCGCAGCCCGCCCTGCCGTGCAACCGTCTCCCTTTGCACCTGAAGTTTTCTGGTTGCGGGTGGGGAGAAAAAAAGCAGCGGTTCCCAGGGAGCCAGCTCCGGAGGGCGATGCCTGGGGGTGCCTTGGGGTTTTTCTTGTTGGCATTTTTGTTTTGGTGTTTTGATTTTTTTTTTTTTTAGCCAGCCCCAAACTTCCCACGTGCTTCTCCCCAAACCCCGCACTAGTAGGGAACAATCAAGGCGTGTAAAAACACGGCGAGGCGGAGCCCTTTAGTTGGAAATGGCCGTTCAAGCCGATGTTGGAGCTCCTGGCGCCATCCTCTCGCCCCGACGCGGGGGCTGCCGCGGGCAGGGTGAGCCCCGAGGCCGGGCCGGGGCTCCCGAGCTTCTGCGGGGCTCTGGAGGTGCGCTTTCCTCATCTGCCACCCTCCTTCGTGGAAGCTCAACCCGCAGCCGCCTCGCATGCACCACCTTTGGGCTTTCCCTTTTCTAATCCAATTGTTTTTATTTCTTTATTTGGTTTCTTGCTTTTTAAATGATTGGAATATTCTAGAGTAAATACTTTATTATTATTATTATTATTATTATTATTATTATTATTATTATTATTATTATTATTATTATTATTATTATTGTTTTAAAGGCTCTCAGCCGAAACAGAGTTCGACCTTTAGCGCGGGTAACCGCGGCTATAGTTCCTGCTGAATTTCACCTTGGTCTCACCAAACTAAGCTTTCCCTCACTCTCCCACATAAAGACCTTCCCGGAGAAGGCACTGAAATAAAAACCAAACCAGCACCGAGCGGGCTGGGCTGTGAGGAGCCGACTGGACCGCACGGAGAGCCCGAAGCCCTCCCCTCCCGGAGCAGCCCCCCTCTGCCTCCGGCTTCTCTCCTGCATGAGGTCCTTTCAAGCTTTATTTCCTTTCAAGCCGCCCAAGTGCCACTGACAAAATAAAGTTATCAGGGAAATAAGCTCGGGAGGAAAAGCCAGTGGTGTTTTTTCCCCCGAAACTGCTTCTTCCAGGGAAGGTACGACCGGAGCCGCTCCGGGGAAGGGGGAGCCGGCCGAGGATGGGGACGCGAGGTCCGGTTTGGGGCATCCCATCGGCTGGGTAGACGGGTCGGTAGAACGAGGAGGTTTTCTTGGGGCAGGAGGAGGCGGCAGGGAGGGAGCTGTAGGGATTTCTCCAAGCTTTCGAGCGGTCCCGTTTTAGGTCCCTCTGCAGGCGAGGGGTCCCCGCCGCCGCAGCCCCCCGGCACCGCGCTGCCCGACCGCGCTCCCTGAGGAATGTGTCACCGCGATCTCCCGGCAGGATCCTGTCCCTCCTGCCATGAAACTGCTCCCAGGCGCTCCCGCGTTTATTTTTCACAGGTTTCTCTAAAATGTATTTTTCCCGCTTTCCCTTGCTGTCCGTTCGTGGCCTTGCTCGTGGATTTTCGAGGGGGCTTTTTAATTCCTCCGTTCTTCCGAGTCCTTTTTCAGCCGGTTTTCATTTCTCCCGTCTCCGATCTAAAAAGCAAGCAGAAAAATCCCCTCAAACCTTAAATACAAATACAGACCAGGTCAGGAGGCTCCCCCGCTTCGCTTGCTGGAGCGGGTGGGGGTAGGGGCTACCCCTAGGAAAAGTGAAAAGCTCGATTTAATGGGCGGTCATTGCTAAATCTCACCTTAGGGCCAAAACGACTCGCGACCCATTGCCCTCCTTACGATGTATTTATTTGTCTCAATGGCACCAGCCGTCAGTCATTACTGGGGGGGTTAACCCGAGAGCCGCCCCACGGTGGTGGCGGTGGTCTTGCGGCTTTTTCGGTTTGTTTTAAATACGATTTTTCAACAGAAGCCTTTCCAGCAGAGGAAGAAGAACCTGTCCCGGGAGGGCTCCTTGGCGGAACACGGGGGGTACACGCGTGGGAGCGCAGAGAACCACGACCTTTCCAAAAAACTGTTTTTGTCCGAGCAAGCGGGGTTTGGTTCGCACCCCGAAGGGTTCGCTCCCAGGAAAAGCGGCGCTTGGGCCAGCAGGGACATTATTCCATGGATAACAACGTTTTCCAATATTAACAATAACGGAGGGGCGAACCAATCCAGGACCCCGAGTCCAGCAGCAGCCTCCCGAGCCCTCGGGCAGCCAGGAGGGCGTCGCCGACCCGGGACCGGGAGAGCAGGCGGGCAGCAGCTCCGGACAGCCGCCCGGCTGCGCTCGCTGCACGCAGCTCTGGGTTACGGCCACCCCGGGAGCTCCAGAGCCGCTCGGTAGCTGGATGTCACTTTGTGTACAGCTGTCTCCGCACAGGATACGTAGAAAGCGCTACGGCGTTTTCTATACATTTCAAATATTTATACAGTTCGAGTACGCGCATGCGAGTCGTTATGTAAAGCTGATGCAAAGAAATGTGGCTGTGTGCGCGTTTGTTTCCCTCCACACGTAACGTGTGCGGTGTGGGACTCCGGGCACGGTGCGACCTGTCCCCGCTGCCCGCACACATCCCCTCCGGCCTCGGCTTTCCCAGGTTTAGTTCCTCCTAGCCGAGCACAGCCCGGCTGGGATCCGGAGGTGGATTTGGGATCTATGGCTCGGTTAATTCAGCGATACTTTCGCTATCGTGTGTTTTGGGCAAATTCTTCTCCGCCAAAGGCAGCTCGCTGAGCGGTGCCAGGCTCCCCCGTCACCCCCGGGACAGCTTTGGGGGCCCTGACCATCGCCCTTCAAGGAGAGAGAAATGTGGGGGTCTCTCCGGTGCTCCCCGGTTCGCACCGCTTTCACAGCCGGCTCGGGTTTGTTCCCTCTGCCGAGGATTTAATCGGGGTAGGGACGAGGGAGAAACCATAAATTCATCCTCCCTTTCGCCCCAAATCGCCATCCCGCGGCCCCAAACTTCTGCTGTCAGGAGGATGGACCGACGGTGCCGGAGTGCTTGGCCTGGCCGGCTCCGGGCAGGGAAGGAGGAAGATAGGGATGGATGGATGGATGGATGGATGGATGGATGGATGGATGGATGGATGGATGGATGGATGGATGGGTTGGGGACGAGGTCGGGGTGTGGAGGGGAGAGCTCCATCCTCCTGCCACAGCTCATTTCGTCCTGAAATCGGGAAATAACGAAATTCGGGAAGCATGAAACCACGACAGCAGGCAGGATCGGGGTGCCCGGTGCCAGCAGCCCGCAGGAGGAGGACGGGGGGCTCCTCGCTGCTGGGGGTGTCCCCCACGGCCAGGAGCGCTGAAGCCGCGGCCGCTCCCGGGGCCGTTCCCGAGATCGGGGCTGTTCCCGGGACAGGGGCTGCTCTCTCCCGGGGCCCCGTGTCTCCGTCAGCCGCTCCTGGAGTGCCACCTGGTGGGAGCAGCCCGGCAGCACGGGCAGCGCTCGGCTCCAGGGGTCCCGCAGCTCCCCGGGAAGCGTTTCCCCAAGGCTGGCAGGGGCAGCGGGGCAGCAGCGGGGTGAGCGGTGTCCTGGGGGTCCCCAAGAGCCTGAGCACGAGAAGTGAAGAGGATGCAAGCAGCAGGACCCAGAAGGAACAATCCAAATTGAAAGTGTTTCTTCTTCAGAGCCAGAGAGAAAAGAGGCTCCTGTGGAAACTCTGTGAGCCCCCTCCTGTAACCTGGTTCACCTGTAACCGGGGATGGGCTGACAGCAGGAGGGCCAGGCTGCCTCCAGCACTGACACGATGGCTCCTGGGGCTTTCCACACACTCCAAATCAGAGCCCGCGTGCTGGGCACTCAGCGGGAAGCAGCTCTGGGCCTGGCATTTTTGCAGTAAACCACCCAGAGCTCTCCAGGTGTGTGTGTGGCTGCACTCCGAGGGCAGACGGGGGTTTGTGAACTGAGCTGAGCCCTCCTGGCCGTGCCATGGGCTGCTCTGGGGGGCAGAGGCCTCCTTGCATTGTTTGCTGGGGGTTCTGCTGCCCTCCCTCACATATCCACATGTCCTGAACTATTTTGCTGCTGTGGTTTTGTCTTTGCTCACTGCCTGCCCACTCACAGACAGATCCAAGTGTGAGCAAACACAAAGCCAGCGTGTTTATGTTTGCTTTCATAGCTTTGTTCATACTCCTCTGACTTGCCTTACCCTTTTTACTCTCTTACACACAAATCCTCCTTCATAAGCACTTTGTCTTACTATATCCTCATTGTAGCTCTGATTTCTGCCTCCTGCCTCGTTACAAACCCATTCTGCACCAGAATCTGCCATTTCACATGAAACGCTTCGCCCTGGGCCAGAGATTAACTGGCTTTGGTGAAACTGGGGGGCACCAAAATGTGAGAACAAGGATATAAAACCAGGAAGACATGCATCAGACTTCAGGGTAAACAATGGGAATGATATTGATTGCCTTTTTATGTGCAGTGGGCACACATTGGGGAAGAAAGCCTCCCCAGAGCAAAAAAATGTTGCCCCGCTAGAGAAGCTTGGAGCAGACAGTGCAACTTTGGGATTAACTCAGAGGGGACCTAATCCCAGGGCTTCTGTAGGGAGGTGGCTTTCCAGGTCTAGCAGAGCTCCCAAATAAAGTGCTGTCCTACTTTCTGGCCGTGTGTACAGAGTGATGAGAAATGCCCATTGTCTCTGCCCAGGCTGCTGCGTGCTCTCATTAAGGCTCTGAACTGTGTGTGTGCATGTCGGCATCAGAGCTGTTTGGAAGGCAGGGACAGGCAGGGATTTCATGGGAGGTAATTCCCGGGTTCCAGAGGTCTCAGAAGTTTCTGAAGGAGTTTTGAACTCGTGGAGGCTCGGTGCTTCCAGGAGTGGTGTGAGGGTGGGGTGGGGGTCCAAGGTGGTGCAGGCATCACAAAGGTTTGAGGAAGCTGCATGAGCAGAGCTCTGGGAGAACCCACCCGGGCAAGGGCAGAGCCTTTGCTGGGAGCAGCAGGATGCAGTAACCCCACCCTGCTCCTCGGGTGTCGGGTTTTGATCCAAACTGACAGGGGTTAGGGGCCCAGAGAATGGCCCTCCCTGCCTTCCCTTAACGAGTCACCTCAAGTCCAAATTGCTTCATATTCAGCAAGGGTGGTGCAACAAGGAAAAGTGTCAGGAAACATGAAGGCACAGCTGTTCTTTCCACTTGGGTAGTTGCGATGGGTTTGAATAATGGATATTCTGTTCAGCTCCTTCCAGGGGAACTTGGGAGTCTCCAGCTCCTCGCTAAGAGGAGACATGCTGATTTATCATTTATTTATTGGATTATAACCCTGTTTTACGGGTAATCAATCGCTGCTTTTTCGGCGTCTCCTTGAATCACATCACCCCGGTGCAATCAGGGGGTGAGGCCACTCCAGACACATCGAGGTTTCCACTGGAAAAAGTATTTCCATCGGATTTGGAGGTGTTAATGTGGGCAACTGATGGGGGAAATAAGGCAGGGGCTGATTTGGCCACGTTCTCTGGGGTTGGGGGAGCACCCTAGTGGCCCTGAGGACACTCTGGTGGAGAGTGATGTTTTCTAAGCTGCTTTGCAGTTTGGGGACCCTGGTGTTTGCACTGAAATGAGCTGTGACAGAAACAACACCCATTTTGGGGCTAAATCCTATTTCTCAGAAAAATAGAGAGGGGGCAGGGGCTGTGAAACAGGAGTTTGAAGGCTGCCGGGTGATCTTTGCACATCACTTGCACATCCCCCCAGATGCCTCCTTGCCCTTGTGCAGCACCCAACACATCTCTGGTGGTGGGTTCACATGAATTTTAGTGCCAGGACCCTGCACAGCAGGGTGGGCATCTCTGTGAGGGCACTCACTGCCTGCCTAGAGGGGGCTTCCTCCTCCTGTGCCCAGGTGCAAGCGATCCCCATCAGGAGCAACGAGACACCACTGTGGCCAACAGAGAGATAATTCAGGTGTGAATTTGCTGCACGGAGGAAGAGGGTCTTGAATTTTTATAGGTTTGATTCAAGCTCAGAAAAGGTTATTTCCACCAGGCTGTGGTGTTGAAGGAGCTGTGAGATGCTGTGGGGTGAGGATCTATGATGGGGAGCTCTGGAATCCTTCCAGACTCCTTCTGGAACTGTGTGAGAAGCGAGGGGGACGTGGTGTAGGTGCAGGAGGAAAATGGTTGCTGTGTGAATTCCTGCCTCCCCTCAAGAGCTGAGATGGGGGTGTTTCCCTGGAGGGAGTTATGCTGTGTTAGATATGCCTTCCCTGTGACTTAGAAGGGCTCCAGGGTCTTGGAACTTCTGGTTTGTGCTTCCTAGGGGACTGGTGGGATGAGCAGAGACAGGAGCAATGTGATTTACATGGAGCTGCAGGGTGGGGGAGAAAGCAGCTGCTGTGTGCAAATCTGAGATCTGAATGTGTGAGAAGGGCTCATGAGCTTCCCTGTGGTGCTGCTTCTCCTCCCTGGTGCTTCAGCTGATGCTGGGCCTGCTGCCCTCCATCCACGGCTGCGCCTTCCAGTCACGCAGAACATTGAATCTCAGGGGTCTGGGCTTTAAATCTCAGAGCATTAGATCTCAGGGAGCCTGAGCAGATATTGAGCTGCTTTTACTCCTCACTGAGGCTCTTCCAGACTCACCCTTGCTTGTCTGTGGGATTCAAGCTGGACCTAAGCAAGCCCAACCTGGATTTGGGTCCCCAGGTGTGTGTCCCCACGGGAAGTGGCTGGGAAATGGTTTGGGTTTTGCATGAAGCCCTGTCCCATCAGTGTCTGCTCTCTTTGATTTTGGAGCTCCTTGGCTAGAGAAAAAAGGCAGGTTTGGGGAGGATGTTGAAACGCGGGGCTGAGCATGGCAAAGGTTCCGCTCCAGAGTCGGGAGCGGAGCTGGAAGGGAAGGAACTCGACAGACGAGTGAAGAGCTGCCTCCGGCTGGCCTGGGAGCCTTCACCATCCTGCATCCACCTGCCAGCCCGGCTGGCCCGTTCCACACCTGCTTTCTTATGTGAGAAGTCCCCAAACTCCCCACCGTGGTTTTTCTTCCTAAGGACCTCAGCCAGCTCCAGCATCGGGGTGTAATTTCCGACTCTTGGCAAGGCACAGTCCAGAGAATCTGGGACAGCCATCTGCTGATAACACCGGTGCCTCAGGGCTCTGGGTGCTCCAGGGGAGGCACCGCAGGAGCCAGCACCCAGGAACAGGGTGGGAACTTCTGGGTGAGCTCATGGCCCTGTTCAGTCAGAAACGGAATAGAAATAAATGCTGGTTTTTAGAAACTGTCCCCAAGAAATGTGATTGTTTGGCTTTAAAACAACCTGTTACCCCCTCTGAAGGTTTAATGCAGGAAAAGAGAAATGCTGGAAGGGTGGGGTGCCACTGCAACCTTCAAAGCTGCAGATCCTTCTTGTGCCTGTTGTCACAAGGATGTGCTTTTCTTTGCCACAAGGCAATACCAGGGATTCGATCGTTGAGGAAATACTGAGTTTCCAGGAAAGTTACTGCACGGGATTAGTTTTTTATTTGCTAGCAAGTGGGATGTTGGATGTAGGAGTGAACACCACAACCTTTTAGGCTGAGTTATGTTCCCAACAGTCTCCAGCTTCATAAATTTCATGAAGTCTAGAAACATAACAATATTTATTTATAGATATAAAATATCCAGGAGCCTCTCCTTGCAGAAAGACACAGGGAAGAAGCTGCACAGCTGTTGCCAATCCACTGTATAAGTGCTGCCCTCCCTATTTACTGGTGACGCATCAGGCCCAGGTGGTGGGGAGGGTGCTGGTTATGGTCACATCCTACAGCTGGGGGCTGGAGAACCAGTTACAGGTTCGCAATGGGCAAACAGACACCAAAAAAAGCTCCAGAAGTGCCTCTCAGGGAGCAGAGCAAGGGTGGGGGAGTTAGGACACAGCCCTGGCTGGTTTGGGGCTCTTGGTCTCCTCTGCTCTGGTTGTGCCCAGAAAAGTGGTGTTGTTTCCCTCTGCAAATATCTCTCTGGGGAGCTCTGCAAATATCTTTCTTCCAGTCCCTGCTGCCATCTCTTCCTGCAGGCGATGGGTAGGCCTGGCTGGAGTCCCTTGTGGCATCCTCGTGTCCAGGAGCAGGGCTCCCCTCATCCTCCTGACCCCTGTGCCATGCTGGTGACACAGCTGAGGGCTCTGCTCCTGTGTGCAGGGAAACCACATGAATTTCACTGATCTGATACCACTGCAGCCCTGTCTAGACCAGGGAATGCTTTTCCTAGGCTCGAGTGGGACTTGTAGGAATCGCTCATTTTATTTAAAACACTTTAAGCAAAAAGTTTTGCTGCTTTTTTTTTTTTTTTGACGCGGGGCTTAGTGCATGGGAACAGCTACATGCATATCATGTGAAACATAACATGGAAAAATTCTGGGTGCAGTGGCACAGGTGTTTAGGTCCTTAACTTCAATGGAGATTAAAAACTTAAATCCTCGTAGCTAATTCTGATTACTCTGACTTGGCTGTGAGGTGTCAGGCTTTGAGGTATAGATGGTATCCTTACCATTAACCAGCCTGCTGCCTCAGTAAAAGCATAATTTCGGATTAAAAACATTTATACCCAGAAAGCTTTTAAATCGAGGGGCAAAGGGAGCGCGTGCTGCTCCCGGTGTGTGAGAGGAAGAGCAGGGAGGAAGAGGGAGGTGGCAGTGCTGGGGACAATGCTTTGTGCTCGGTGCAGAAGGGCTCCGGGGAGGCTCTCAGAGGCTCTCGGAGCCCAGGTGCGGGTGCTGCAGGGTATGAAAATGTGCCGCTAGATGGCCCCAGGGAGAAGGCGGAGCGGGCAGCAGCCTCCGGCCGGCACCTGGGCCCCGCCGCAGCGCCCCGGGGCAGGGCTGGGCAGGGCTGGGGTGCCTCGGTGCGACCGCCGACACACCGCTGCTGGGAAAGAACAAGAGCAGCACCCGCGCTCCCACACGGCCTTATCTTCCGCAGCACTTTCTGCTGGGTCCTGTGCCCCGGGAGCGGCACCCGGTGCCCGCAGCTGCGCTGCCTCCTCGGAGCGCTGCCGTGGGCTCCCCGTCCCAGCGCCGTGCCCTATCCTGGGACCCGTCGGTGACAGCCCAGCATAGCTGGCACACCCAGGTGTGCTTTCTGAGTGTCCTCATCGGATTTCTCGGGGCTCTGGTGGCCCACAAATGGTCCCTTCCATCTGCCACCAACGTACCCAGAGTTCACGTGCTGGGATAAATGACAAAACCAGCCCTGTGCTGAGCAAACCCCTGGGCTCTGCTGGCCTGGACAGTGGGGTTTGGGCTCGGGGCTGCTCCTCAGGGACTGTCTCGTGTCTGGGATGCAGGTGCCTTTCCTTTCCCCCCCTGTGCAAAGCAGCCTGAGCTTTAGAGGGGGACACAAAGCGTCCAAGGCTGAGTTGGACGGGGCCTGGAGCAGCCTGGTGTCCCTGCCCATGGCAAGGGGGCTGGAACTAAGTGGTCTTTGAGGTCCCTTCCAACCCAAACCATCCTGTGGTTCCGGGTGTCTCGTTCTGGTTTCTGACACTGCTTCAGCTGGAGGCAGGGCCACAGATATTCAGGTCTGGATGCATCAAACTCCAGCTCCTCTGGAAGGCCAGAAGGTGCCTCTGCTCAGTTCCAAAGGGCACTTGGGGCTGCAGGGTGCTGTGGCTCCTGCTCCAACCCGGAGCCTGTGGGAAGCAGCAGGGATGAGAGGCTGCAGATGGTTCCAGCACTTCTCTCTGGTGTGCTGATGAGCTCCTGCGGAGGATTTAATGAATGGAGCTGCTCTGATGGAGGAGATAGGAAAAATTGCTAACCTGGGGAGCTGAAAAACAGCACTGGGCCGTGGCACAGGCTGAGCCTGGCCTGGTGGCCCTTCAGGAGGCGACGGCTGCTGCGTGAGGCAGCCCGGGAGGAGAAGCCCAGCCAGGGAAGCTGGAGCTGCCACCAAGCCGCAGCTTTCTGGGCTGTGCTGGCACAAATCCGCTCCGGATGAGCTCTGGGAGGCTTTGCAGCGCTGCAGGCAGGGGTGGGCAGTGCCAGGGAGAGCTGCGGGGCAGGCTCCCTGCGGCTGCCCCGGTGCTGCCCTGCCCCGCAGCCCGCTGCCAGCCGGGGAAGTACCTGTTCCGCAGCAGACAGGGAAGCTGGGTCCCTCTTCCCTCTGATATGGAATTCTTGTGGGGCCCCGGGCAAGCGGCACTGCTCTTCCAAGCCAAGCTTGGCTCCTGAGGCAAACTGGGATGAGTCCAAGGGCTTGTCTGGTTTCCTTTCTAGGTTTCCTCCCCTGTTTAGTGGGATTAATAACACCTAAGGGTGTCAGAGTTAATTACTCATCAGGCTTCAAGCGCTCTGAGAAAACCCTGTGCCATCCATTGTTTGAATTTACAAGGTGCTGCTGCCTCCTGGCTCTCAGAGGAGTGACTGAGCTCCCTTCTGTGACTTTGCTTTTTGCAGGACACACAAAAGCCCCTCTGTCGTGGCCACTGATGGCAGCAGGGATTGGTGGGAATGGCACAGGAGGGAATCCCAGGGTTCTTAGGAGCAGTTTGATTTAGGAGCTGGTCAAAGAGGGAGGATGTGGCTCCTCCACAAGACCCCTGGATTTAGGGAGCAAACCAACCTTCAGCTGAAAACCTTGGGACAAGCTGGAGTTTTGTGGCCATCGGCTGTCAGGGCCAAGCGCAGGTCTTTTAAGTGTGAAGTGTAGATTTCTATCCCTGTGTTTGAACTGACAAAACTGAATTTACTCAGTTTGGGGCATTTTATGCAGATTTGAGCCACAAATATCCCCTTTTTTGGTCTTGATATAACCAGTGTGAGCTGAAATAATCCCTGCTAGGAAGTGTCCCTGTGTAGCCATGGATAAATCCAGTTAAGTGTGCCTCAGAAAGGGATGGACAAGGCTGAGATACCTGACTGCTGTAGTCAGAAGCTTTTTCCCTGAAAATCTTCATCTTACCCCTCCCCATCTCAAAATATCAACTCAGAGCCTTTTTCTTCCTCCCAGCCCTCTTTCTAGAAAGCATCCAGTAAAAAACAGCTGTTCACTAGATAAATTCCTTCAGACAGGTAAACTGAAACTGCTGTTGAGCCCTTTTGGGCTGGGGATGGGGCAAGGCTGGGATGTGCTGGGTTTTGCTGCTTCTCTGCCGGGGAGGTTTGGTTCCAGCTGAGGCACAGCAAGGACCTGCTGAGTCAGTCTGGCTGTGTGCGATGGGAAGGGCAGTGCCCTGCCTGACACCTGCTGATGAGCTCAGCCAGGATTGTTTTACCTGTGGGAGGAGGAATTTCTGGATGGGGAAATGCAGAAGGGAGCAGGAATGGCTCCTGAGCACTCGGAGTCAAGCTGAACCTGTTCTGTGGGGTGCAGGCCCTGCTGAGGCACCTGAACGGTCGCTGGTTTTGTGGGAGCAGGGAGCTGAACCCACCAACACATCCCTGAGGATCTTATTCCCAGACTTGCTGAGCTGATTAAGTGGCAGCAGTGGTAGGTTTGGATCCCTTGTGATCCAGGAACTATGGAGGATGTGTGCTGGGAATTCATCCAGCTGGCTGCAGGTGCATCTCGAGGCTTTTGGTGTCTTGAATTCAGGCCTTTAACAATGTGGGGGATTTGGAAGCATTCTGTGGTGTGTGATGGATGCAGGAGGGGGAAGTGGGGATTCACTGGGCCCTTTGGGATGGAGAAGAGTGTGGGATGGCTGTGCCTGGAGGAGCTTGGGGCTGTTGGAGCCTCAGGTGGCTCCTTTCAGCCTTGTAGCCTGTGTCACTCCCAGCCTCCAGGACCAGCGTGATGGAAATGTGTCCAGTGTCTGGATCTGCACTGGCACCTTCCCAGAGCCATGGAATGGCCTGGCTTGGAAGGGATCTTACAGCTCATCCTGGTCCATCCAGCTGCCATGGGCAGGGACACCTCCCACTGTCCCAGGCTGCTCCCAGCCCCAAAGTCCAGCCTGGCCTTGGACACTGCCAGGGATCCAGGGGCAGCCACAGCTGCTCTGGGCACCCTGTGCCAGGGCCTCCCCACCCTCCCAGGGAATGATTCCTGCCCAAAATCCCATCCAGCCCTGCCCTCTGGCCCTGGGAAGCCCTTCCCCTTTGTCCTGGCATTCCAGGCCCTTGTGAAAAGTCATGGAAGCCCTTGGAAATTCCACGGCAAGATGAAGAGGAAACTCTCGGGGTGATAGAAATGAGAACACCTCCAATGCTGCCAGGCCCCTGCTCCTGTTGGGCTTTGGCTCACCGGGGTGGGGAGGTCTGGGGCAGGACAGGAACAGGCTGTGCTGGGCTGGAGGAAAGAATGCTGATCCCTGCCAGTGCCAGGCTTCCCTCAGCAGAGCTGTTCCCATTCCCACTGCTTCTGGAGCAGCTGTGGAGGAGAGCTGGTGCCTCCCAGCCCTTGCTTCACTGGGGGGAGCCTTCCCTGGGGGATCCCAACTGCGGCTCCCACCCATCTCCTTGCGGATTGCTCAGGGTGGGATGAGCCCAAGCTCCACGTGCTGCACCCCTGTGCCCCCAGACTGCAGGGCAGGGGGAAAATGGGCCTTACCTGCCCCTTCTCCCCTGCAGTGGGTGCAGCAGGCTGGTCCACGGGCTGGCTGTAAATCAGAATGCACGAGGAAGGCAATTTTCTGCAAGCGAAACCTGCCCTCACCAAGCCCTGGGAGAGGGAGGAGAGCTCCCAGTGTCAAGGTGAGATGGAAGAGCACCAGAACGAGATTTAATTTCCTTCCCAATAATTTTCTCAAGCTGTATAAACTTTCCTTATTTAAAACAAATACTCCCTGAAAACACATTCTGTGTCAGTGGCCCTGTGAAAACACCCCCAGCCACAACCTGTGCCTGTCCCTTGCTCGCAGCCTCAGCCAAAAGCCAGCAGTTTTACATTTTGCTCTATTAACTTGAGCTGTAAATTTCCTTGTGCAAAGTCTCCCAGACTGGGCAATGAATTTAAGTAAACAGGGTGTACAATAATAGACTTGTGTTAGGGCAGGTTTTTCAAGTGGCCTGGAACTTTTGGAGTGAGTTGGTCTAAATGTTGCCCTGTTACAGTGGGGAGTGTGTGAGCTTGTCCAGGAGGTGGAGGGAGTCAGAGAAAAGACCTGGCTGGTAACAGTCTCTGGATCCAGAGAAGAGCAAGGTATTCAGGTGAATCTCTTACCTGGCCCAAGGCAGAAGGGTTGGAACTGAGGGATCTTTAAGGCCCCTTCCAACCCAAAACACTTTATTATATTTCATTTTAGTTTTTGGTTTAAGTCTTACATAATTATTTTTTTCTCTCAGTGACCGCATCTGTGAGATGCTTATAAGGAGGCTGAGGGGTTTTTTTTTTCCTCCCCTTGACGTACAAAATCCTGAATGCCCACTCTAAAATGAGTTTTGTTTGCTCTGGTGACTAAAGGTTTCATTTCCTCTCAGAGTTATTCTCTGTGGGGAAGAGACAAGAGGAATTTCTCCTGTGAGTGTGGGGGAAGCCAATATTCTGGTTCAGGTTTGTGGGCATCATCGCTCTGAGCCAGCTGAAATTCTGCCTGCTTGGTGTCCAGCTGTGCTGGATCCGTTTCTGTCTCACATTGCCAGGGAATCCAAAGGGATTCTGGCCATGTTACGAGGTGTTCATGTTTCCTGCTGCTCCAGGAAATCTCGACTGGAAATGCAGCCTGCTTATCTCAGATTGTTGTTCAGTCTGCAGCTAAAACCAGGCTCAAGGTGATTTCTGTGATCTAGAGGGCTGCAGCTGAGGAAAGACTGAGCCCACTTGGCAAAATAAGCAGCTTTCCCACCTGACACTTCTGTAGCAGATGATTTTATTTCCCCCATGAAGCTGCAGTCAAAATGCACATCTGGTCGGTGTCTTTGAGTTGCCTTGTAAAGAGAATTTGATCATTAGATAAAGAGGAAAGGAACTTGTGGCTCATAGGCAGCCCTGTCCTGAAAAAAAGAAAAAATGGAAGTTGTAAGGAATAATTTGGCATAAAAGCCTGTGATTGGGGTTTCTTCTGACTCTCCTGGGTTTGGGGATGTCTGGTTATCCACCCTTTCTCCAGCTGGCTCCTGTAAAACCACAGCAGAGGGGTTCTGACTTCTGCTGGGAAAAAAACCCAAGAAAGCATCTTTAAGGCCTTATCCAGAACTCAGTAAAACCAAAGGAAAACCTCTGAGTCCGGGGGATATTGGATCATTTCCAAAGACTGGAAAAGAGTGGAGGAAGGTTGAGCCCAGCCTGTGTTAGATCTAGAAGCCAAAGGAAATTCTCTGCTCCTGGGAATGGAGGGGGAAAAAAAAGTCTTGGCAAAATCTGGATCTTGGTGCTGGAGGAAGTGATTGACCCAAAATGGGAAAGGTCTGGATTTATGGGATAGAAGGAGGACAAAGCCTTGTTTATCAGGGTACTTGAGCAGCTTCTGAACTGGGAATTTCCTCTTGGTCTCTTTATTAGATGAGAGTGTCAGGGCTGCTGCTGGCACAGCCTCTGCTGTGATACATCTATTTCCCCTCTCTGAAACAAGAGTTTGCACCCAAAATTCCTCCTTCTCCCAGGCAGGAGAGTGACCCTGCAGCGAGGCTTAGCCCAGGAGTTGCTGTAGCCTCAAAAGATGTCAAGTCTCACCTCTGTGGGGCTCAGGGTCCTGCACCTGAGGTGTCACTGGCAGCAAAAGGACCGATTTGCCCAGCTGGATGCTGAAGACTTTTTTAGATAAAACCGTGTTTGCTTTGGCTTTTAGAAGCTCGGAGATACCTTGGGTGGAGAGCTGCCAGCTGGCTGCTCACCAGCCACTGACTCAGAATGCAAAAGTGCAGTGTGAGTCGCTGTGTTTTTCACCCCACTTCTTCACAAACTTTATAACTGGCTTTTCTTT
>VXAC01007952.1:75670-99511 GCA_013399225.1 Rhipidura dahli | reverse complement strand
GGGGGGTGTGGGGGGGGGGTGTGAGGGGGAGGGGAGGGGTCCTGGTGCCCAGGTTGCCGTGGTGACAGGATGTAAATCTGCCCGCTTCCTCAGGCTTCCCCACACAGCATGGATGGGTGCTGGCAGCGTGCATCAGTGAGTCCCAGGCACCGGCGCTGGGTGTGAGGGTCCTGGTGGGCATCTGGGGGCGGGGAGGTTTCCTCTCCCTGCTTTATTTTTCAGTTGTTTTTTGCCACTGTCAAAACTGGACGGCGCCGGGGGAGATGTTGAACATGGTGGGGTCGAATTTCTGGCCGCGGAACGGTGAGCCCTCGGTGTCCCAGCCTTTCTTTAACATCTCATGCACCTTCTGCAAAGAGGTCACAGGCTTCCGTCAGCCCGGGGTGACCCCATGCTGTTTTCCACACCCCTTGCTCTCCCCTGCCGCTCATCCCACAGGCATTGGGACCAACTGATCCACGGGAGGGGGTGTGGGCAGCAGTCCCCCTCCTCTCTGGCTGGCAGCAGTCACTGCCAAGGGCATACACCACCTCTGTGCTCCCCCTCCTACCTGGGAAAGGGCAGACAGCACCCAGGGCAGCACCAGTCTCCACTCTCAGACCCCTAAGTACCATGCCAGGGAAACGTGTATGTTTCTGAGGCTCCTGCCCAGCTGCTGGCTATGAGGTGTGGGCCTGCAGCCCCCCAAACACCAGTGCTGTGGGGAGCACCCCCACTGCTCCCTGACAAAGGGGAGGCAAACCCTGGGGCATGGCTGTGGTCTCTGCCCACTCCTGGGTGTCCTGATAACGCTCCAGTGTGGATGTGAAGGAGGGGGAAGCCACCAGGCAGCTCCTGGGTCGGGCTGAGCCCGGACCCATGTGGGTCCATCCCTCAGCAGGGCCAGCTTGGCAGAGAGGTACCAAGGCACAGGAGGTGGGGCCCGTCCCTGCTGTGGGGGATCTGGGCTTACAGGCACTTACCAAGGTGCCAGGATAGGGAAGACAAGAGTGCATGGCAAAAGACTGATCAGCAGAACCTCACACCCCCCAAATGTTAACGTGGGGGGACACTGTGAAGAGGAGCTCTGAGAAGGAGCAGAGCCATGGGGCCCCTTTTTCTGGGGAAGAGATCCTTGAAGGGCAGGTGGGAGGGCCAGGCTGGGCCGGTGGCACAGGGTAGCCAGCACCTACCAGCTCATGGCTCTGGGGCTTGCCCTGAAGCTTCTGGTGGTAGTCAAAGGTGAGGCGGTCAAGCACAGCATGCTCCTCCTCATCCACCGTGGCCATGGAGCGCTCCTTGTTGATCTTGTCAATGTCGATCTGCTCCTCGCCCTCTAGGATGGCATTCCACCAGTACTCGTCCCCCTTGTTCAGGTTGATCTGGGGACAAGGTGTGGGTCAGCAACAGAGGAGAGGAGCCCCTGTCCTGCCCAGAGCGTGGTACCCCTGCCCACCTCACAGCTCTACAGCAGTGATGCAGAGCTTGGCTGTGCTGACAGCAGCATGGGGCTTGCCCACAATTGGAAGTCAAGCTCATACTGATTCAGCCTCACAGTTGGCAGAGGGAGAGGGATGCTTGTGCCTCCCTCCCTCAGCAGCCAAAGGCTTTGCTCACCCCTGCTGTGGGCCCCCATAGCCCTAGCTCAGGCCCCAGGGATGAAATCTCAGCCCATGCTATGGCTCAAAGTCAGGACCAGTGTCCCCCCAGCAGTGCCTGTCTAGGGGTGACACTGGCTCGGGGCTGCACAGCTGACACAGCAGCAGTGACAGAGCCCAGGACTGTCAGACGAGGAGGCTGTGTCTGGTGGAGCGTGGGGCCAGGGCTCCCGGTGTGGTAGTGCAGCCATCTTGCCTTTCCCTAACCTAGAAGAAACCTTGGCCTCAGCTCCCCTGGCACTGGCTCGGTGGGCAGCAGCATGGGTGGCAAAGGAGGCAACGATAACACCTGCTGCTCTGTGCCACCCATGCTGACTGCCAGCACCTGCTTCCTGTGGCACCGCACCTCAGCAGCAGCCCTGGAGGGATGGACAAGGAGACAGGATATCTCCTTGCTCCAGCCAACATCCTCACTGGGAAAAGCCACCGGCTGTATTCACAGGCATCCCTGATAGCAGTGCCTTGAACAGAGAGCCTTGGCCAGTGGGGCTGTGCTGGGGCCAGCATGGGGCATCCCGCAACGGGAACTCCAACTTGCTTTTTGTTTTTCCAGGAAGAGTGGGCTGCTTCCTCCCATGTTATTTTAGCACTAATCCCAGCAGCAAGGCAGATTTATGGCATTCGTCGGCCTCTGCAAAATCATCAATAAAGGCAGACAATACAATTTGCTCAAACCTCCCTGGAAGCTCAATGGCTCCAGAGGGGAGAACACGGACAGCCATTCCTGTTACGGAACTAGGCTTCTCTGCGGTGTGAAGAAAAGGAACCAATTAATACAGGAGGGG
This sequence comes from Rhipidura dahli, assembly GCA_013399225.1. Taxonomy (NCBI): domain Eukaryota; kingdom Metazoa; phylum Chordata; class Aves; order Passeriformes; family Rhipiduridae; genus Rhipidura; species Rhipidura dahli. The sequence goes on along the minus strand of VXAC01007952.1, from coordinate 97,089 downwards.
GTGGCTGGGGTTTAATCCTTCTGGGAGAGCAGAGCCAGTAAAATATTCCAGCCTGGGGAAGGCGTTAGTTTTTCCAGCTAGACAGGCATGCTTGTTCTCTTTTCAATTGCACAGTTCCACTTTGGAGGGGAGGGAGAGCCAGCAAGGGTTTGGTCCTGGGCTTCCCAGCCCTGGGTGGGCAGGTGGAAGAATGGAGGAGCCACCAGAACCCCTCAGGCAGGAAGCAAAGTGGAAAGGCAGCAGCCCTGACTGCCCCACACCTGAAGCAGGAGCACCCTTCAGCTCCTCAGGGTTTGGAACATGAGGGATGTCAGCCTGCTGTCAGAGGGACGGACAAGTGTTGGAGGAGTTCAGGCATCACCCCAACTCCATCGCAGAGTACTGGGGGATGGAAAACCCATCCTGGAGCATCTGGGATGGAAACCCACCCCCCCTCCCTTCCATAGGGAACCCCCTTTTTTTTTGCTGGCACCCTGCCACCACCTGCACACCTCTGCAGCCTGCCTGGGGCGATCCATTCAGCCCTCTTTATTCCAGGGGGAAAGCTGTCAAAGTGAGACTCAAAGTGAGCACCAGTTTCTAAAACGGCCATGGGCCAGGGCAAAGGTCGTTCTACCCCTGTGAGTCTGCAGTTTTGTGGTTCAAGGCGGTGCTGGAGGACTTGTTGCAGACAGGTCTCACCTCCAGGATGGGGTACACAGACATAAGTAATTTTCCTGGACAGTTTCTGCCGATGTCCTCTGTGGATCCAGTCCCTGCTTGGCTGAGTGTCTGGGTTATGAGAGCCAGTGGTGACGGAGATGCAGGGAGTTCCCCTCACAAGTGCTTTGGGTGCCCGAAGGTGGAGGTGAGGGAGAGCTGAGAGGCCATGGCAGGTCTCAGGGTGATTCCCCACACATGCCAGTCCTCACCCACCCACCCATGGAGGAAGCTCTGGCACTCAGCTGACAGGCCCCTGCAAGGCTGTGGGCACCGCTGGAGAGAGCTCCAGAAACTGGGGGGCTCCAGGAGGGACCACGACTTCTTCCACAAGGACAAACCCCGACCCCATTATGTTTCTCACTTTGAGATAAGGCAAAGCTTTGCTTTGACACTGCTGCCCAGTTTTCCAGCCAACGGCTCTGGCTGACCCCTCAGGGCCCCCAGAGATACTGAGAGGCACTTGCCAGAAGAAGGATGAGGTCCCTCCAGTGTGCCAGTGCCCTCAGCCAGATTTTGGCTCTGCCTGCTGAGTCCCACTGGGGTAAAAGCCCAGCCAAGTCTTTTGGGATGCGCAGGGAGGCAGGAACAGCCTCTGCAGGGGTGGCCTGAGGAGAAGGAGGCTTGCTGTATCTGAAGCTGGCAGTGTCCTCATGCTGAAGTGCTCACTTCCCACAGCCAGTGTCCAAGATACGAGCCCTCAGCCATGTCAGGATGGACCATTCCCTGGAAAAGCACTAGGATAATGATGGATTGCAAGGAGGATTGCTGCAGGAACAATGGGACACTCAGCAGGAGAGACCCTCCAGCAGGTGACAGGCGTCACCAGCACGGACACAGCGTCACGTCCCATCTTCACACCCTACTGGAAAGGTCACAACCCCTCATTGTTGGTGCTGGGCTTCATGGTAGCACAAAGTTGCCTCTCTGATCCCAAATACCTTGTCAAAACTGGAGAGATGCTGCCAAGGGGTATAAGTAGGTCTTGGGAAGACAACCTCTCCCTGCCTCCTTTCCTGTTGGAACTGTATCAGTCAAAGTCACCACAAAAGTCACTAGGAGGTGTTTAGGGGGACAGAGGAGGCAGCAGTGGCATTCTCAGCAGTACATGGAGGGCAGGGCTGAACACGACTGAGTCGTGTCCCCTCAGCCTTGTGGCTCACAGGATGACAAGCCAAGACTTTAATAAATGTTCAAGACAGAACTTGCTGACAAAAGCCCAAGCATGGAAAACAAAGGCTGAGAGGAAGTGAAAAAGAGAGAGAATGGGAGAAAAATCCTCCACAACGAAAATAATACCAAAAGTAGTTGTTCACAACACCCAGTGGAGATTGCTAAAAACAGCGAGGTTATTTTAATCTCACTTTCAACAAGCAAGCGGGTGTGACGGAGAAGGGAGAGCACAGGGATGACACCCAGGACCAGGGTACAGTGTGACACGCCACAGGCAGGGGCACAGTCCTGGGACATAATCCTGAGCAGGAGGTATGGACAGGCCCCTGCCCTACGTCAGCAGAGCACTCCACTGAAGAACAATGCCAGCTGGATTCTGCTGCCATGCACATAGGTGTGCCAAAGGATGAGATGAGAAACATGTTGGTGTCAGGCTGGGCTCCAGCTGGGAGAACTCCATGGAGCAGGAACGGGAAGGCAGAGTGGTCTCTGAATGATGGTGAGGGGAGTCCTGGGGTTGCTGGAGTACAAGTGACATAATGAAGAGGATACACGAATAACACCACCGGCAGGATGGGGGAAGCAGAGCCAGGAAGGGTTGTAAGGCAAAATAATCTTCCCAGGGTAAGAGCTGGAGGAGAAGGGAGTCTGCTCATGGTGCAGCCATGAACGGCATCCCAGAAGGGAGCCAGGAGGAGGCCAGGGAGGCCGAGGACAGTGTAAAAGCTGTTACAGCAGCCTCCTGAAGAATCTGAGGATCTTGATTATTCCTGACACGTCCTGAGAGAGGACATGGGACTCGACTGCTTCTGCACAGAACTGAGACCTTTTTGGACAGACAGGACCAAGCAATAGAGATTACACATCCTGGGCACAAAGATCGAGTTCTGCTGCACAGATCACCTCAACTCACAGACCACAAACACGCAGCTTGGACAGAGCCACCAAAGTGCCCCAAGCAGTCCCCAAGGCAGGCAGGATCTCCTCGGACAACCCCAGCACTGGCACTGGGTGAGTTCACTTTTGGCTAAATCCACACCCTGTCAGGGAACGCCATCCCTGGGTCCCACAGAGGGAAGCAAGGTGGCACCTTACAGCACCTTGCAAGAGGGAGACAGCCCAACTGCTGCATTTGGGGCTCACACAGAGCGATGCACAAACTGGGGCACAGAAAGGGTCCATATGCCCCATAAGCTCCAAACAAACCCCAATGGCCCCATCCAGGTACTGAATGAAGCAGTGCATTCCCACAAGGGTGGGTGTCCTCTGATGAATGAATTGGGAGGAGGCACAAACCACTCCTGGCTACTCAGCACATGAAAAAAGGAGATGCTCTTGGGCGAGAATTACTCATTCTGCTCCAGTTACCTTACAATTCTTCAAGCGAGATCTCATCCCACCATCAATATGTTGGCAGCCAGCTGGAGATCCTCACAAGCCTGGGCTCGTGCTATTTGAGGCAAGACCCAGCTCTGGGGTTGGAGGTGATGGGCCCACTCTGCTCCCCACGCTGCCTGCAACTGCTCCAGGAGGCACCGAGTCTCGCTCCACCCGCACCATTCCCAGCCTCTGAAGGGTACTGAAGAGGCACTGCCTCTCTTGCTGATCCTGGGAACACCCACTGGGGACTTCTAGACTTCCATCCACACTGTGGAGCAGCCACCCATTGGGACACCTCCTTTTCAATGGGTTTACACCTTTCCAGGATTGTTTCTTTGTCCCAGATAAGCTAATTTTTAAGATGTTTATGAATATTTACAAAATGCAGGTTAAGGATGCCATGACCACATCCCTTCAATTGCCTAGCAGCATTGGAGAAGCTCCTCTCCCTTGCAGGGACCTCACCCTTTTGGCACCCCCTTGTCCCTGCAGATCAGCAGTGGTCAAGTGGCAATGCGTAGCCTCCGCACACACCATCCACAGGATTCCTGACTCTGGCAGCACATTCCCACTCCATTCTCCACCATGGGGGCTTGGATTTGGGTGCTCATCTGCTGCCACCCTTGTGCCACAGGGAGAGAGGCTTGGAGCCAGCTCCCTCTCTCTCAGGGACAGCATGTGTCCTCTCCTGGGTCTCACAACAGCCTTGGGACTCCTGCAGCTCTCCTGGAAAAGCCTCTGGCTGGAAAAGGATAGGGCAAAGATGGTCACTGGTAGCAAAATCCCACTCCTTGAACAATCCTGGCCCCCAAACTGGCACAGAAATTTGGAAACAGGGTGATGGGCAGAACTCCCACAACAGCTCCAGCTGTGAACACGGCTGAACTCACACCCTCAGCCTGCACATCTGGAGCACATCAGAAATGAGGCTTGGGGCTGGAAACCCACCAGTAATACACAGCTGGGCACTAGCAGCCCTCAGAGCGCCTTGACAGGGATGATTTCGGACAGCAGGCACACAGCAAACCACAGACCTGCTGGAGGCAGAGGAGGAGCCACAGTGTCCACATCAAACAGGGCAAGTAGGAATCCCGTGCCAGGACAGAAAGGAATGGTGGGGAGCAGGCGCCTGCCAAGATGCTCAGGTTGGAGTGGGGCCAGGAGAGTTGGAAGGCAGAGTCAGCAAGGCCAGATGTGCAGGACCAGCACTGGGATTGAGGACAGTGACCAGCCCCAAGTAATGGCTGTGCTGCCCCCTCACAGCTGGAGCTGGGGACCCCCTTGCCCAGCCTGACAGATGTGCTGCCCAGCCAGCAACCTGACAGGCAGCTCAGGAGTAGGAGGCAAGGCACAACACACAGGCAAGGGCAGCATGAGCCAGATGTTGGACAGGCAGAGCCAGACACATCCAGAGCTGGCTCAAACTTCCAGCTGCTCCAGTTTCCTAGGTCAAGCGTGGCAGAGCTGTGAGCCAAGGAGACACAGCTGGTGTAGACCACCCTTACCAAAATGCACTTCCCAGGCTCCAGGCTCCACAGGGAACTCTCCGTGTTGATCTTGTGGGTGAGTTTCCCTTCCATGAGGACGTGTTGGCTGTTTCCCTCCAGCACTGCTACACGAATCGCACCACTGCTGATATCCACAGACACCTGGAAACAAAGGGAGAGACAATAATCTGGAAGGCTCCTGCTTGCCATCTCACTGTGCAAGCTGGGGTTTGGGGTCAAGTGCACTTGCAGGGGACGAGAGAGAGAAGAGCTTCCAGCCCTGTCTGTTGCAGCAGGGTGGGAATCCCGCTGTTCTCTCACAGCAAACAGTGACAGTTTGGAGGAGAGAGGGAACCTCTTCAGTGAAGGAAAAGCAGTACAGCTCAGCAACTGGGGGGGTTCCTTGAAGGACTCAAGGCAGCTGGTTCTATCCCATGTCTCAGTTTCCCCACAAAGATGACCAGTAATGCCACAGGCCTCCACACAGCACTCAAAGGTTGGGCACCTATTTGCTGTGAGAGAGCTCTTTAGGGGTGTGCCTGTCTGTCAGTGTGACAAGCTGAGATGACTGTGTCATCCTGATAGCTGAGCAGGGGCAATTTGGGGGTTCCTACACTAGGGCTGCAGCAGGTCATCCCCTCTTTGCTGCACCATGCTGAAAGCATGCTCCTTGGCTCTGCTTCCGCTGCTGGAGCCAGCCCTGGGCTCAGCCCAGGCCTCCCATCGGGTGTGCAAGGAGGGGCCGCGTGCAGGAGGAATGCTGCAGCACGGTTTCCCGGCTCCCTGCTACAGCGGCAGCTCTGTCCCCAGGAACCGGGCCAGTTCCCGCCCACAGCAGCCATATGGGGAACCCTGCTCCGACCTGCCATGCAGGTGACATGGCTGTCCCCTGGGGAGACAGAGGCAGGCTGTGACAGGCCCGCAGTACCCTTGGTCTCCGTTGAGAGACCATATGTTCTCTCTTGTCCCCTCTGGCCCTGAGGTGCCGCCAGCAGAGCCCACGCCAAGCCAGGGGATGTAGAGAGGACCTGGCTGGGAAGGGGCAGGATTGTGGCCCCCAGCACTGGCCCGAGAGGAGGAGACTGCAGTGAGATTTGCCTGCATTCTCTCCCAGAGTTCCCCCAGATCTTCCTCCTGCTCTGCAGATCTCATTTGAAATGTTATTACATTATCCATTACCTAGGAGACTTCCAGCAGCTCACTAGCTCCACACAGGCAGAAGACAGGCAGAGCTGCTCCAGCCAGGCAGGGCACCACGGCTGTGTCTGACTGATGTCACCCGGGTACAGCCCCTGAAGCTGCTGTGTGCTCCAGCAGGAGCAGAGGAGGCCCAGCACACAGAGTGCAGGGTGACATGGGACTGAGCTCCAGTGCGATGGCTGGGAGCAGGACCACGCTCACAGGGGATCAAGGAAGGGACATGAGGATGGGAGAGGACAACAGGCTGTCACCTGGCATGTGGCTGCTCTCCAAGAGCAGTTGCCCTGGGATGGAAACACCTCCAGAGGAGGTGCTCCTTTCATGGAGCAGCTCCCTCCAGACCAGTGCTGAGGCCCTACTGCAGAGACAAGGCATGGGGATGAGGCTCTGCCCTCCATTACCACCATCCACTCAGGTCCCTGGGCACAGGGACACAGCTACTGATGTTGGGCTCTCAGTACGCTACCGGGCCTGCCCGGTAAGGACCAAGGGGAAAAAAGCAAGATGATTTCCAAGTCACCTTCTGGGGGCAAATTCTTTGGGGTGTGGAGGGCCAGGAAAGCTGGAGACACGGAAGGCACAGGTGCAGCATTGTGTCTGTGGGATCCACATGGACGAGAACAACCAAATGTGAGAGGGGTTTTATTCCCAGGTGGCTGCACAAGATATCTGGAGGTGCTGAGGGACACCTTTTAGGTGGCTCTGGGACCAGACATGCACTGGGAGAAGGAGCAGAGAAACCCAAATGGAAGAAGAGATCCAAACTGAAAGCCTTCCCCTGGCCACTTCACTGTGCAAGCAGCCAGCATGAGAACCAATTGCAACACTTGCTTCTACCTGCACCTAGCAAGAAGGTCCCACCCAGCACACCAGTCCCCCAGGAGTAGGGACAGCAGCACATGCCCTGTGGGAGAGCCCTGCCCCTCTGTGCATGGAGGGACATGTCAGAGAGGACTCACAAGGTGGTACCTGTGGACAGCCCACAGCTGGGGGAAGGCCAAGAGCAACCCGCAGCAGTCCGGCAGCTCTGAAGCTGCTTGTTCCTTTCCACGCACTCCCTGCTCCCCAGAATTCTTGGCTGCTCCCAAGGAAAGCCATCTCTTGTCTCTGTGCTGTGGCCTTTTCACCACAGTGATTTCTGTGCACACTGAGCGCCCACGCCCACCCACGCAACTCAAACAAGTAAATACAAACTGAGAGAGGAAAGGAGCTTGTCTCCTCTGAGTCCAGCAAAGAGAGAGGCCTGGAGTCATTATCTCTATTTAAGCACTCAGATCCGTGGGCCTCTGTTGCGCCCATAAGTAGATCAGAGAGGTGGGGACCATGGAGGAAGATGGTCCCACCCACCCAATCACCCATTCCTGCTCCAAGGACACCTGAGCTCCATACAAGCAAACCTTAAGCTCACCAGAGCAAAAATATGTCATATAAACAGCCTGAATCCCAAAAAGTGTCATAAGGAAGACTTTGAACAGCATTAGAGTTAGGGGCACTCTGAGCCCAGGGACCAAATGGGGAGATTTTTGATCTCGCCTTGGCAGGCAGAAGTCAAAAACCTGGTACGTTTTTTTTTAAATACAAAGCTGTGTGAATGCAGGGAAATGTTGCTCTTGTGCAGGTAGCCAGGAACAACATGTCCAAAGCCCATGGAACTTTCAAATTGCTCCAAGTCCTCCTGCCCTGGCCCAAGACCCAGCCTGTCTGTTCCCATTCCCTCAAGGCTGGGAATATATAGAATCATTTGGAAATGGAAACTCAGCTGCCAAGAGAAGCCCTGAGAAGGATGGATGAACGAAACAACAGGAAACAGAGTGCAAGGAGAAGGGAAGCCCAGCATGCGAACAACTTCAAGAGGGCAGCGTGGGCAGATAGTGGGGCAAAGGTAGGCAGAGCCATGCCACAGGATGTCCTGAAACCCCTTTTGCCCGCTCAGAGGTGCAGGGACTCTTCCACAGCAATGGCACAGTCTTGACCCAAGGGAAGGTCAGGGAACCATATTCTGTCTCCACTCTTGTGAGCTCCTGCAGGCCCCTGAACCTCTCCATGGCCAAGGATGCTGCAGACAGAGCCCTGTGTGGGGTTTTTGGCAAGGACACAACTTCCCTGGCATGGAGGAAACTTCCCCAGGCAAGGAGAGAAATTGTGATCAAAGTATGATGCAGAGGGATGGAATATCCATCTGGAGACCCCAGAATCCTTTCAAGAAACAGCCTGGGTTTGTTTCAGAGACCGACTGGGAGAGATGCATCTTCCTGGTGCCCTGCTGTGCCTGTGGCAGCTGCATGCCCCCTCACCCCTCCTGCCTGGGCTGCTGCTGCTGCTGCCGCCACTGACATTCCTTGGCATGCTGAGGAGCTGTGTAGGCTGAAGCCAGTGACAAACTCCAGCATGCTCCTTTCAGCCGCCCTGGAAGCAGAGGAGAGCAGGAGGTGGGGAAGCACAGGCTTCCCAAATGGAAAAATACAGAGGGAAGAGCAGCACTTGGGAAAGAGTTCAAACTTCTAGGTCCGACCAAGGCCAACCATGGGCTCACTCCTTCTGGGTCCCTGACCAGGAGGGAACAGAAGTGTTGCAGGAAAAACAATGTGACCACAAGCAGAACAGAGAAGTTCCTTCCTGAGCCAAAGAGAGAGGTAAGACCTCTCTGTGCATGAAGCCAGCCAGGGGGAGGCCGGCTCCCTTCCATCTAGAGCAGGTCAAGCCACACAGGGGCTGTGTCTGATCCAGCTCCCCAGTGTCAGAGGAGCTGTTCCAGCAGCTCCTGCTTCCAAACAGAAGGCAGAAGACACGCAGAGCCAGAGGAACAACTGAGGAAGGGCATCCATCCCCAACCAAGCTCCGAAACCCACGTGTGAGTACGCAGGTAGTGGAAGCAGAGAGAAGAAGCACATAAAGGGCAAGCCAGTGCAAGGGAACCTAGCTGGGATGGAGCAGAGGACACTGCAGCACAACAGAAACATGGACAGGCTGGAATCTCAGTCCCCACCAGACTCATACAAGAGAAAAAGTCACAACCACATCCTGGTCCTACAGTACAAAGGACAAGGAGCCTTTCTGCTCCAAACACGGTTTCCCAGGAAAGCTGGGCACCCTGATGGTAAGGGAAACTAGACGCCACTAACACCACTTTACCTGTTTGCCTTTGACAATGTGCTTGGGCACAGGCACTTTAATTTCCAGGTCGCTGTAGTCTTGGGACCAGGTGTAATTCTCTCGCACAGCTCCATTGTAGCTGTCAGGGTTTGTCTGGAACTGCTCCTGTCTCCTGGTGGGGGAGAAAGGGGTGACATGTTAAATGTCAGAGAGATCAGAGCCTGGAGAGAGCAGGAAGCCCTGAGAGCAGGGTCCAAGAAACCAAAAGGGAGGGCATAGCCTCTGCTCGGCCCTCCTACAGCATCTCCAATGCTGGGCTCCTGCCCAGTCTCTCCCTCACTGCTGGCTCTGTGGAAGGGAACAGGTCCAAGGCAGCAGCCACAGGACAGAGGGACTTGTCCATTGTGGGTGACTCACAGTCCCCTCTCCCCAGTGTGCTGCAGTAGTCAGGCTGCTGAAAAGACAACTGGTGAGACACACGATGGTTTGGCTGCTCAAAATGTACAGAGTTGGCCCCCAATGGGCCCAGGGCGCCTCCCTGGCCACCTCTGCTCCAGCAGAGAGTTCCTCGTTCCTTCCACTTCCCATCACAGCTGGAGCAGGGACACTGGCACATGCCGGGTGTGACCTGTCCCCCAAGCCACTGTCATGGCTGCAGGAGTGATGGCCTATGGTTGTGACTTGAGCTCACCATGAAAACACAGCATTCATTCCTCACCCTGATCTTAACGTTTGGGAAAAGCATCAGCTGTTATGACCAGGGCAGTTGGTGACATGGAGGTGATGGGGCTGCGGAGTGGGATGCCTCAAGAGCCATCCCAGGGTGCAAGTGAACCATGAGCAGCACTCTAAGCACGACACTGCCCCTTCCAGCTGAGGAAATGTGAGAAAAGCTGAGGAGACTGCTGCAGGGGTAAGATGGGGTTTATCAGATCGATAAGTAATAATCAATACAGTGTTTCCAGACAATAAAGGAGATCACCACACCCATATCCCTTTAAACTGCTGGGCTGGGGATCTATTACACCAAACCCTCACAGAGAGGGCTTTCAAATAAAATCAAATCTCTTCTAAAGATAGCTGTGGTGCTAACAAAAGGCAGAGTTATTTTAAAATGTTTTGATACCCACCTAGGCTTCAATGTAGAGCTGGATAAACATGGGGCTCAGGGACTTATGTAAAGGGGAGGATGGTGAAGAGCAGCCCCGGGGCACAGACAGCCCTGGGGAACCTATCTTCCTGTGCCCCACTGCCTTCCTGGCACCCCACTCTGGGGGGCTCTCACTAGTATAGGGTGGGGTTGGCTCCAGCAGCACAATGCCCTGAGGGTTATGTAAGAGCCATCTATTTAAATTAAATTAGACCATCAGAGGGGGCTGTCAATGTGGCTGTGCACACCTCCCCGTTTTTTTTATCTCTGTGGTTTCACCAGGTGCACCATGGGTTTCACCTGCCCTGTTACACCTGTGGCCTGGAGCGGTTCTGATCCACTCCCAGGCACTGCAGGCAGTACTGGGACTGGCAGTGTTCACAGGCTCCCAGCCTCAGCTGGCCGTTTCAGGGGGCATCGCATCATTTTTCGGGCATCTTGGCCTTGCCTGGCAGTCGCCCATTGGGTGCCCATTGCCATGGAAACAGGGTTGGCATGGCAGCGCGCACCGGGCTGGTGCGTTGGCTCCAGCTGTCGCTTCCCAACCACCCCCGGACTGTAGGAGTCAAACAGGCTGGAGGGCGAGAAGCTGAATGGTGCAGGTGACCAGGGCCTGTGGTGACAGGGTCTTCAGGGCCCCACGCTTGTCCCCATGGAAAGCAAATGTGCTGAAATGCAGTGGCATGTCCCCAGGCATTGTCTCATTTGTCCCCTGATCCCCACCTCAGGACAGCCCAGTGGTGGCACCCAGCTTTGCTCTCAAAGCACAACTGTCTCAGAGACCACCCTGCATCAGCCCCCAGCAGGGAGGAGGGTCTGTGTGCAGCCTGGGGCAGCTTGGTCGGTTAAATGCCCTCGCAGAACGTGTACCCACACTGTGGGGTCTGCCCACACAGCACAGCTTCACAGGATTCCTGCCCTCCACCCCAGGTTGGCCACGAGGCCACACGACAAACCAAAGGACAAATCTAACCCGATTTTAAATCCAGCTGGGTTTCCTTCCTCCTAAGAGAGTGTTCTCTTCTAAGCAGTGTGGGCCCCCTTCTGTTCTTCCGCAACCTTCAGGGGCAGCAGCATGGAGGGGGTTTCAACACCCCACAGTCCTACCTGCAGCCCCCCTCCAGGAGAAGCCCAGCTTTCTGGCTCAGTGGCCGTGCTGGCCAAGACAGAGCCCAATCTGGCTCCTCCCAAACCTGACAGCAAGACACCTGGGGGAAGTTGGGAGTTGCCATTCCCAGTGTCTCGGGCTCCCTGCAATCACGAAAGAACCAGATGAGAACCATCAAATGGCTGTTTCCCCAGGGCTGCTCCCCTCCAGGCCTTTCCTGGGAAAAACTCAAAAGGTACCAGGAGGAGGCAGTAAGCCTATGCCCAGCCAAGGCTCATAAGAACAGATGCAGATCATCAACGATGGGAGAAATCCACTGGTACAAAGGCACACACGGTGAGAATGCCAGCTGCAAATGCCACACAGCCTCAGCATGGATAAATACAGCAGTCAGTTGCTGTCACAAAGCCACCAGGTCTGTCCTGGATGTGCCTCCTGTCCCTCAGGAGAAAAGCACCAGGGCTGAGCAGATCCCAGCTGGACAGTTTTGGATGTTGTAGTCTGACTTGGAGCTTACCAAACACAATCTCACTGCCTATGAGGGCATGAGTTGATTCATCAGCCCCACAAGCCAGTGCTACCTGTGTGACAGGGAAACTGAGGCAGGACTTGCTCTGTAGGGACTTTGTCTCTCTGCACAGCATAGGTGACAGCAGCCCTACTCCCAGCCCGACTGTCCCTCTGTCATTCTCCAGAGCTATTCCTGTGCCGTAACTGGAGCACAGCTGGGTGATGGAGGGACGTGTCACTGCCACCTCTGCCGTCACGTGCAGCTCACGGGACAAGCTCAGCCCCACTGCCTTAGCCTTGCAGCCCCAGCCTTGCTCATCCAGCTTCAGAGGGAGAAGTTCCCCCTCGTGCCTAAACCTCTCTCCAGCCATGGCTGCTGATCCTGGAGGTGAGCTCCAGTGCCACCACTTCTCCACTCCTCTCCTCCCCAACATCCAGTCCAAATCCCTCCAGCTGTTTTCCCAAGACACCACCAACCTCTGCTTCAGTTCTGTTTCCAATGTTAAAAATCCATGCATGTGAAACTAATGGGCTTTGTATCCCAGAACAGGATCACTGGGGGACTCATGAAGCCTGGGTAATTTCACTGCCAGTGTAACTGCCAGCTCTGGAGCCGTGGAGGATCCAGGGTGGTGAAGGCAGGCCGCAGCCTTGTTAGGCGCTGCTGACAAACGGCTGACAGTTCTACCACCTCCTGGAGCAACTCTTCCTTTCCTGGAGGTTTTCCAACCAGATCTCTGCCTGGTCCAACTGTGCTTAGCACACGCCAGTGGCACTCCAGAATTGGACCCTGCTCGTTGGCTGGGAGGCAGCTTCCCTCACCGTTCACAGAAGACAGCTCCGGCTCACAGCATGCTGGGCCAAGCCACGCTGCCACACCGGAGGTGGCTCTCTTGGCCAAAGGTATCCCTCGTGTTGTCTCAAGAGCATCACTGTGCAGCGGACGAGAGAATCTCCTGCACCAACACCATGGCTCCTGCTCCCATCCCCAGACCCACCAGGTGAAGAGGAAGGCCAGATCCAGCACGCAGTGTGGGTTGGGTGGCGACTGTCCCAGCAGTACGGCTGCTCCCGGTGCAACAGTCACTCACCGGACAGCCCGAATGCCTGCTGGGCTGGGGCAGGTGGTGGCAGGGCTGAGGGAAGGGAGGGTGACAAAGCACCAGCTTTTAAACCCAAGGGTTTGGCACCGTGTGCACTTGGCTGCCGGGGGGTGGGGATGGTGGGGGTGGGTCTATGTGTTCTGTCTTGTTCTATTTTTGCTCGCAATGTGTCATTTTGGGGGAGGTGAAACCTTTAACAATGCACCGTCGAGAAGCAGCCGATCTGTTTTCCACTCCTCAGAGCCACATGGCGCAGCACGGCTGCGCTGTCCCTGGGACTGGAGCCACTCCCTACACGCGGGATGAGACCCTCAGCAGCAGCACAAGGGAACAAGGCCTCCTGAAAGGTGGCAGTGTTGTCCCTGGTGGGCATGCTGGATGTCTGAGGATTAAGCCGCATGTCAAGCCCCATATACAGATTTCTGGGCATTTCTTACTCTGGGATTCCCAGCTCCGTGGGTTGGTGATGCATGATGAGCTGAGCAATGTGGAAATGGCAACAGCAATCCTCACTCTGTGGACACTCAGCTGAACACATTTCTGTCCTTGGAGCTCAACAGCTGCAGCACCAGCTCTGTGAAAGCAGGGCTGGACACAAACCAAGAGCAGGAACCAAACACACCAAAGGATCTGGTTAATGTCTGAGCTGAGAAGAAACAGGGCAGCTCATCGAGTTCCTCTTCACTGAGGAGTTTTGATGCAAGCATGCAAAAGTTGATGAAAAAGACACAGCAGCATGGGAGCAGCCATTCTTCAGCCTGAGGCTGAGGAGGACCAGAGGTGGGAAAGTCTCATAGGAGGGAACTGATACAGCATAATCCTAATGGACCTCCTTTTTCCCCATAAGAAGGAAAAAATTCCAAGGATTTTCAGAACAACTTAATGAAAGTGAACCTCTCAGCCTGGAGTAGTTCAGCTTTCCAAGACAGGATCCCCGCTGTGTCAGGAAGGGAAGTTCAGGATACCTGGATCTAGCAGGCAAGGATACCATGGCTCAGTGGCCAGTATAAGCAGACACCCTTCAGTCACTGGCATTCCCAGAAAGGTTCCTCCAGAGCTGGCACTGCTGTTTGCTATCAGTCAAGGTGAATTATTTAGGCAGTTTTAAGGAAGACACGTCAAGCCAGATGTGGAGGCAGATGAGAAGAGAAACAACCACCACAGCCGAAGCTGGATGCCAAATGGAATGATGTGGAGAAAAAGCTGGGCTGGCAACCAACCTTTTGAAGCAACCAACCCAGAATTGGCAGAAATGGAGACCCAGACCCTCTCCCTTATGCAAAGCTGCTCCTGAGGGAGCTATATCCAATAGTCCCATTCTGTCTGCACTTTGCCATCACAACACATCCCACAGATCCCACAAGCACATCCTAACTTGCCAGAGACAGCCTCTCCCTTCCATGAGACCTGCCGCCATTTGAGTGGGCAAGCAGAGGGCATGGTGTACAGAGTCACCCCGGCAGCAGACAGAAGAGGACAAACACCCCAGCTCCATATTTAACCACTGTCAGAAGCCCTGTGTGATACATGAAACCACCTTCAAGCTCAAGAGGTTACCAAGAGGGGCAAGAACTCATTGAGTAACAATGAAGTTCAGAGCAAGTAGGAAAAGAAAAAGCAGGCACTCCACATGCCTTACCCAAATCCACATGCAGAAAGCAGGGCCTGCCAGGAGACACTCTGCATGCCGTCAATCCAGACGGCATTTACTGCAACAAGAAGACACTGGGATCCAGGCTGCTGCTCCCTAACAGCAGATGAGAGCAAGTGACATCCATCATCATGATAAATCCTACAGCCCCAGCACTGTGAGGACTCAAGAGAGGCACCAGCACATTCATGAAGAGAAGCTGCTGCTGGCGCATATTTGCCAGGGGTACCTGACGCCACTGCAGCAAGGGCTGGTCATGCTCAGCTGGGAATGCTGCCCTGGGGTTGGGGGCTCCAAAGAAGATGCCTTCCTGCAGCTCCAGTGCCAGCACTGCCAGGGCCCAAGGCCTGGTGGGAGATGGTCCCTAGCCCTGGCAAGCTGTGGCCCCACCGTGGTTCCATTTAGATCTGCCTGTAGCTCACAGCCAGCTTTGCTTGACTCAAAGCACCTCACTGGGCTCCCCAGAAAGCGGGGAGGGTGGTATTGAGGAAGGATGAGAGGAGCAGCCCACAGTCTGCCCCTCCTGAAACTGCTGCTGCAGGTAGCACAGAGCTGCTGGGAACCAGCACCACGTCAGCAGCCACCATCCTCCTGACTTGGGTCACCCACCTAGGGAGGCCCGTCAGACCCCTGGCAGCCTCCAGGCCTTCACACTATCAAAAATCCCCACTCCCTCCTGGGGAAGCACCTTGCACCACACCTGCATCCCACACCCCCAGCACTAAAGGGGCTTCATGAAGCCCAGCAGGGCAGAAACCATCCAGCAATGCCAGCTAGGCAGGCGGGCACTGGGTGGGGGATGGCAGAGCCTGTTATGCATTGCTGCAGAAAGGCCACACTCACCCAAAGATACCAGCATGTGCAACAGAATACAGATTTACTGGAATTCTGATTTCCAGAACTTCTGTTAGCCCTCAAGATGAGAACCCAAAGTGCCTCAAGCCACAGGAAGGTCTGTGCACCACAAAAAGCTGCTATCAAGCTTCAGCTTGAGATGGACAACAGCCAAAGCTAAAAAAACCCAGTTTTTAAGATGATTTTGAAGAGGGTAAAGTGTGCCCTCTGCTCCTCAGGGTTCCAGTGTGGGTGCTGTAGCAACAGGTAGGAAAGCCAGAGGTTTAACCTCTTCAGAAAGCTGCATTCCCAAAGCTGCAGGGATTGTGTGCATGGAAAATCCCAGCTTTGTGCTCCTTCAGCAAGCAAGCTGCAAAGGAGCCTCCCCCCACCACCTCCAGACTTAACATCTTTTGGCATCAAAACATCAGGACAGTTGCACTTTCTGTCTCTGGGTTCTGCCTGGGAAGTGCCGTGGTAGGAGAACATAGACTGCAGCTCCCAGACCTTCTCTGGGGTCCAATAGGCATCCAGGGCTCCACAAAGGCTTCTTTGTACCAGCACTTCAACTAATGAGGGCTCTGGCACAGCACTAAGCAAGCTGAATGCCAAATCCCTTCCTTTACAGTTTGAGTCGCAGTGCAGTCAGTAAGCCTCGGGATCCACTCTGATCCTCTCTGATCCAACCCGATCCTCTCTGACACTCCTTGGCTGGCAGGAAGCTCCAGCCCTGAGAACAGCAGTAGTTCAGGGCCCTCGCAATCCTCAGGATTTCTTGCAGCCCAGGTGTGTTTGGTTTGCATCTGGTTTTGGAAAGTGTTCTTCACCCCCAAAGCGGGCAGAAGTTTGTCAACAGTTCCCTGTGGCCCATTATCCCTGAGCTCCTGAGCACACACCTCCAGGACTGCACTATGCAGCTTGGTGGTCCTGTTCTCAAAAAGTGAAAAATGCAAGCCAGTGCCTTTCCCCTCACTCTGAAACCTGAGGCATGGCCCAGCCAGGAAGTGCAGCCCAGGCTTAAGCCTGCAGTGCCCACCATCAGCATTACAAGGATCATGGAATTATTTCAGTTGGAAAAACCCTCTGAGACCATCAAGTCCAACTGTTTCCCCCACACTGTCAAGGCTATGCTAACTCACGTACCCAAGAGCCAATTCTGCACGTTTGTTAAATCCCTCCAGGGATGAGTACTCCATCATTGCCCTGGGTAGCCTGTGCCAGGGCTGGGCAGCCCTTTCCATGAAGGGATCTTCCCAATATCCAACCTAAACCTTCCCTGGTACAACTTGAGGCCATTTCCTTTTGTTCTGTCCCTTGTTCCCTGGGAGCAGAGCCAGATCCCCAACTATCTCCACCCTCCTGTCAGAGAGTTGTCAAGAGTGAGAAGGTCCCCCCTGAGCCTCCTTTTCTCCAGGCTAAGCTCCCTCAGCTGCTCTTCATATGACTTGTACTTCAAAGGTCACCACATTCAGGAAGCCTCAAAGCTTCAACTTACCACCAGGATGCGACCAACATCCAAAATGAAGCCCATCAAGACATATTCCCCTATATGCCACTGTGTCACCAAGCCTGGATGATGCAGTGGGAAGGGATCAAGGCTCCCAGTACCAGGTGCCCAAGGCACCACCCACATGATGCCTTTGCTGCTCAACCCAGCAGCCAGCTAACAAATCCACCCCCCTCCCCTGCAGCTGGAGCCCCACCAGCCCCACCGAGACCCGCTGCCCCTCCCCCTGCTGGGGAAGAGCCTTGCTCTTTTCCAAGCTCGGTCTCTTCAGGAGAGCTTTTAGCCTTCCCTTTTGCGTCCCGAGTTATTTACAGAGCTGTTCGACAGCACCAACTGACTGATATTAGGCAAGTTGAAATGCCATCGCCAGCTTGCAGAAGAGTATTGGAGTGCCAGCACCAGGGGGCTAAATTTCACTACTGCTGGGATATTTAGGTCAAGGACAGCAGGACATGGTACCATCCAGAAAAGACCCCTGGGATCTTTATTGTTTGCACAGAGCTTATACAACCTTGGGCTTCAGAGGTCTCCCAAGAGAGAGACCTACACACAGCCAACCAGGCTCCTCTGAGAAAGGGGGATAAGGCCCAAGGAAGCCAATGGAATTGAGCTGTGGGAACAGAGGGGTCTGTGGGGCCTCTCAGACCCCTGCACCACCAACACAACCTGGCCCAGTCCAGGTAGTTTTCCACATTAGGCCCCCTTCAGTGAACACTGCAATATTAAACCAAGCAGACAGCAATTCTTTTTTACTTAAGAATTGGGCACATACTGTCCCTTGGTTTCCAGCCCTGGGATTTTCTGCATGTTGAGAGAAAAATTTATAGGTTTTAATTTAGTTATTTTTGGTCCAAGGACCTAATTTTGGCGCTCAGTAGCTTGGCAGGGCAAGCAAAAAGCTTAGCAGTTCAGTGCAGGACAGGGAAACTGGCACTCTGCTGCTGATCTCAGCGACCCAACCAGAGGGGCCTGGTTCTTCATGAAAACATTGGAAAATTGGACCCTGACTAGTTCCTCATCATCTGCAAAAGGCTTGGGAGTGACAAGGGCTGCACCAGAAAGGACTAAAGGATTTCACCCTCAGCTCGAGTGTTTCATGCCTTTGAAAGGATGCTTCCTGAGCAGTTGAGTTCCCACCACAATGGGAGAAGGCACACAATCCCAGCAGCAACCACAGCCTCTCTCCATTGCAAAAAAGACTACACTTAGCAAAGACGACTTAAGTTACAATTCCTCCATATTACCTGGACACATTCTTCCCAGAAATCAAACACAACAGCACTGCGAGTGCAGCACTGCAGACCCTGAGAGCCAAAATCCTTGGTGACACATAAGGAGCCAAGGAGACACATTGGGGCATGTTAGCAGAAGGAGGCCTCACCAACACAGAGCTTCCACGAAGCTCTTGCTCCCACCTGAAAACGCTGTCAGCATTAGGGAGAGCTGGGAAGGGAGGAAAAGGAGTTGGAGTGATTATCTCTTTACTGTGGGAGGTACCATGCAGCTGCAAGAGGATTTTATGGCCTCACTGCAAAAGCAGGACAGCCAAGGAGAAAAGAAACAGGGTAGGAGGCAGAGAACACCAGTGGGTCTACACATGATCATGGGAATGGCCCTCAGAACACTGGAGAATCATATAGGACCATGACCAAAAGGATGCTCAAGTGAGAAACAAGCATGGAAATGATGAGTCTTCAGCCCAAAAACACGCTGAAAGGGGAAAATGGACACAATAGAAGAACCCTACAGGGGGCAAAGAAGGGGACTGAGGACCCACTCAATGAGAAAACAGCCAAACACGGCAGTGCTGTGTGGCAGGGAGATGCTGCAGGATGCTGTTGCAGAGCCTCCAGGCATGGGTGGGCTGAAATTCAGAAAGGAAAGGGAAAATAATCCCCTCAAAGAGCCAAAGGACCAAGTGCTCCTGAGCTGCTGAGCCACTAGGTACCAGAGCAGGGTGAAAGCACAGAGAGAGTATCACTGCATGCTCATTCTGTTCTTCTCCTCTTCCCCCAGCATCTGCTGCTGATGGAGACAGGATATGGGGCCAGATGAAACTCGGCTGTATCAGGTCAGGCCGTTCCCTGAGCACTGTCTGACTCCTGCTCATGACAGGCCTTGGCCGTGCTGGAGGAATTCCCTGTGCACAGCCCCACGTGCATAAGAGGAATCAGAACCAGGACAGACTCTCCTTAAATGTGGATCAAGATCAGCTCCTTTCTGGGTCAGGCTGGAAGAACAGCACGGACTCTGAGGTGAGCTCATCAGGAAAGTCCACAGGGGCAGTGGGGAAGGAAACCAGTTTAACTGGCTTCTGGTCTGGACAGTCCCAGACAAAACTGCTGAGCACCTAAGGGTTCCCCTCCCTTCCGAATTGAAAAGGCTGGAGAGGAGAAAGCCTGGGACAACGCAGTCTCTGAGTCAGACAAAACCGGCCTCAAAGTCAGCAGCGTGCAGCAACAGCTCCTCTTCACAGCCCTGCTCCCCCACAGAGGGTGACCAGCAGTGAAACTCCCATCCCTGACACCCCAAGAAGGATGCAGCCATGCCAGGAAGCCCATCCTGCAGGCACCTTGCAACAAAATGCCATCTGGGCTTCCAGCAAAGCCAAGCCGTTGCTAAGTCGAGTTAGATTCACACAGGCACCTCATGGAAATTTCCCGGAGCTCTGCTGTGTCATCCCAGGAATGCTCCCAGTCTCACAAAGGGTTAACCCCAGGTTGCCTGGGGCTCTGGGAATGGGAGTGGTGGGTCTCAAGAGAGAGCTAGAATGCTAGGAGTCAGCTCACCAGATTAATGCATTTCAGTTAAATTCTACTCTGCTTCTCATCAGCCAGCAAGCCAGGGAGTACACCAGGGATTTTTGTAGGTCACTGCTGAGCTCCAACACCCATTGCCAGGGATAGCAGAGCGATGTCAGGGAGACGGCCCCGGTGGCAGGGCTCACCTGGACCAGGTGACTGCGGCGGTCAGGGTGGCCAGGGCTCTGCTGCTCAGCAGCAGCCTGTTTGCCCCCTTCCTTGGCACAATAGCACTGCATGCATGGGGTTAGTGGAGTCCCTTCCCCAGTCACAGACTCCAGAACACCTGAAGGGTCTCCTTCAAGGCCCCACAAAGCAGTGGTGGAGCCATGAAGAGCGCCCTCCTCACCTCAATCCACTGCTCTAAGCTGTCTCTTCCCTCTCCACACCGCAGGTGAATGGCTGAGGCCACAGAGACCCCAGGGTTTCGTTCTGCTCCGCATGTTACTGTGCCAGATCGCCCAGCAGAAGCCAAAGCCTTCCTCAGGAATGAGGCACTGCGTGTCCTCCTGGGCCCACCTGGCACGGTGTTCTGTGTCCCACTGGCCCTGTTTCCAACCCTGGCTGTGCTGTCCACACCCAGAGATCCTCCTCTCAGAGACCTCACCATCATGCACAGGCTTCCAGGACTGCCCTTCCCAGCCTCCTGCCACTACCTCTTGCCCATACGTGGAGTAAGGGAAGGGACTCACGGGACAGAGGGATGAGAGCTTCCCCCCCAATTCATACTGAGAAAGCAAGGAGCAGAGGAAAGCCAGGAACTAAAGTCATAAAGCACAAGCACAGGCCGGGCTGCGCAGTGCCACACGTGGGCTGCCAGGCTCTATTTTAAATGCTGTGTGGCAAATATATGCAGGATGGAATCCAAGCTGGGGGAAGGGGAGGGTGCTGGGCAGCAGAGGTGTTCAAAATTAGGAGCTGAGCTCAGGCAAGGATGGCTTCTGGGAGCAGATGGGGGAAGAGCCAGAGCTGGGACTGTGCAGCTGCAATGCCAGGAAGAACAGCCCTATGGTGGGGTGTAAGGAGGGCTGTGTTCTGCTACCCTCCTGACAAGGCAGGGACAGCAAGAGAGCTGTAACAGCCAGGGAAGGACAGCTGCAACACCCGAAGCAGCTGCAAGATGAGCCTGGCTTCTTCTGTGGCACAGAGACCTCTGTCCCCCTTGGCACAGCTCCTGGCACGAGCATCACCCCAAAGACACCTCAGTCCTCGGTGTACTTACACCTGCCTTTCCCAAGTGGGGAAGGTGAGGATCTTGGGGAGACCAGGCTGAGCCCCACACTGAGCCTTGAAAAGCTCCACACCTGCAGAACTGGCTTGATTCATCTGTATCAACCCTGAAAAAGCTGCTACCATCTCACTGTGCTTCACAAGACGTTCCCAACCAGCACCCAAGCATCCGGGCGCACCACGAGGCTCTGATGGGAGCTGGCAGATCTGGGATGGTACCTGCCCTACATTTCCAGAGCTGTCAGGTTGACAGAATGAGCAAGTTTTTATATAGATTTGGTGGCAGCGGTTTTCTTCACCAGCGGCTGGAGGGGTGGGGAGAAGGAAGGGAGATGGAAAATATTTTTGTTTAAGCTCTTTTCTGCATTCCTGCTGCCAGAGTTGTGCATTACTCATGCACCCCTCGTACCCAAGCTGGTAGCTCTGGGTTTTGCTCAGAAGGAAAGGGCTGTGGAGAATTAAGCAGTCAGTTAAATTATTAATAGTCTGTCGG